>JACYFF010010365.1:78832083-78845998 GCA_017589665.1 Selenicereus undatus | reverse complement strand
TACATTCTTTAAAAGGAAAATCTCTTCCATTCTGGTCCTTTAGTGACCCTTACGGGCTTTTCAAATCTTATTCATTACGGCCTCATAATGGCCCTTGAAAAATCTTTCTGTTTTTAAACACTTAACAGGGCAGAATGTAATTGTCCTATTTATTAGGAACTACTCATAACATAAAAACATCTTATTGTGCAAGTTAGGATTGTCACTCACAACTCACGTTATCCCCGGGGTATACGTGCTTAACATTTTGGCGAAAACGTGTCTTCGTAGAGCAACTCTAACTTTGATACTGTCCTCTGCTGGGCAACACCTCACACAAGGGTAGTCATATCTTGAGTACAGTCCCCGTCAAGCCTTTCTTATGCGTCCTACATCAGGGAACAACTCACATCAAGATCATCGTATCTTGAGTCCAGCTCCTGCGAACAGCTCACGCCATCTTTGTGTCCAACTCCCAACATTACCTTTTGGGGAAACTGCTCACACCATCTTTGCATCCAGTTCCCACACTCAAGGTCTGGCCATTTGGCTAGCACATTCTTAGCGTTTAAAATCGCATTTCATGTCCCTTTTTCAGTTGATTACTTTGCTGAAAACTTACCTTTTTAACAAAACGACGATAATCCTTATAAATGCTTATAGTTCTCTTCGTTTTTAGCATAAAAACTTCTTATAAATGTAATACGTTCAATAACTCGTAAGTCAACTTCACTTTTAACTTTAAAAGCTTCTTGTAAACGTAATGAGTTTGCTAATCCATAAAACGACTTCAGTTTTAATTTAAAAGCTTCTTATAAACGTAATAAGTTTGTTAAATCGAAAAGTGGCTTCCTTGTTAACATAAAAGCTTCTTATAAACGTAATACGTTTGCCAATTCGTAAAACGACTTTGTTTTAAACTTAAAAGCTTCTTACAAACGTAACAAGTGTATTAAATCGTAAAACGACTTCGTTTTTAACTTAAAAGCTTCTTATGGACGTAATAAGTTTATTAAATCGCAAAATGACTTCTTATTTAACTTAAAAGCTTCTTATGAACGTAATAAGTTTGCTAATTCGTAAAACGAAGGCCATTTCGAGCTTAAAGTACTTAGTTGGCGTTTATCTCAAACTAGGTTCGTAACAAAATCCTCAATTGTCATTTTATAACTCGTTTCAATCCCGTTTAAAACTCAAAAGAGGGTGTATAAATAAAATGAAGGCTTAAGACATTCCAAACTTGCTGCTATTCAAAAACTTAAAGTACTCGGCTCGTTTATAAGGAAAACGACGTTTGTTCGTAAACTTTCAATGTAAACGCTTCTTGAAACGTAATGGTTTCACTAGTTCGTAACTCGAAACTCAATAGAGACTTAAGTAAGCAACTAGTTTACAAATCAACTAAACCAAATAATAAGCACCTTAAGATGCTATTTTTCAAGTCGTTTAAATTCTTTCAAACACAAGGAGAAGTTAGAAACACACCAATGCCTTAAACGGTTTCAAACTGTCTTTTAGTTCACTTTTAAACTTCCCAAACCTATCGACTATCCAGTTGAGTCACTCACTGAGTAGTTCGACGATTTAGGATCTCTTTAGGCTATAAAGATCTTCATAAACTATCACGGAATTGTTAAGTACTTAAAAGCATTCGTAATTGTGAAAACAAGCTTTCTAAGTGACCCTTCTATTTAAAGACGTCTTAAGTTTCAAGAATAGGGTTTACATTAGCATTTAGATGGTCATTCTAAAACACAACTGCAAGAGTTTACCCTATTTTAGAAACATTTTACGGTCTTAGCTCAGCTAAGGGTACCCGTAAACTGGTAATCAGGTATGCCATGTGCTGAAATAACCCAAATTCATCGCCTCGGGCCACTCCCTCGAGATTACTCAAATTTAAACAACTAACAAAAGGGTTAAAGTAATACATATACAGGTACAAAGGCGACTACATGCTTTCACATACAACAAAGAACTCAAACATTTAGGATGTGGTAGGCATCGAACACTTGCAAAGCTGGCAAAAGACTTCTAATGGGTTGGCATCAAAATAACTTCAAATATCCCTTATACCTGCTCAAGCTGAACCTAGAAAAGGAAATAAGTAAAGGGATGAGCATCCTCACTGAAGAATCAAAAGCTATAAGATCACCCTAGAGGGGGGATGAATAGGGTGAAAATCAAGGTCACTAAACAATCAAAATGTAAATGCGGAAAAGTAAATCGGGACAAAACACGATCAATTTTTAACGAGGTTAGGCCTCAAAAGGCTTAATCCCCGCCTAGAGTTCCCTAACTCTAGGATTAACCCGAACTTTTATTAGGAGGATTGATTACACAACTCTAGAGTACAACTACTCTAAGTTCCAAGTCCTAACTTGACACCTTCAACAAGGCTTGGTAGAGTTAACCCTTCAACTCTATAATCCCACCTAATCACTACTTGAACAAGGCAAAGAGTAATAGCAATTTGAAGCTCAATGAGTACAATAATTGAGAGTATGAGTATGCCAATGAATGCTCTTCTTCCTTCGTCTCTTCAACTCACAGCTACCTTGCAAATTTATAGCCAAGGCTTGAGGATTGAAAGGAAAGTAGCCGTTAGATACTCCCTGATTTTCAGGTTCATTCTAAAGCCTTGAACTGCAGTTCAGTGACACTGAAAATCATCCAAAATCTGCATGTAACGGCTACTTGATCTCTTTTCAACGGCTAGCTGATTTTCTTGGCTGATTTGATTCTCTTGGGCTGATTCGTCATTCTTTGCATAAGCAAATACATCTAAATAATCTCAAGATACATGGAAGGTTAAACTAAACTTACCTTTGATTGAATATTACAATATTACCATAATAATGTCAATTATAAATAGCAATTTCAGAATATGATTAAAATATCATAGGATTGGAGAACTTGCCTTTTTGTCTTTCATCAAAACATATTAATAATATCATCTTAAAGGATAAAGAGAAAGTCAACACTCACGTTCAGTGATCCTACTCCTTAAAAACCAAAACCATTGGTAGGCAATAATACCGTTAATAGTCACATATCACGTAGTCATAATTTACTATCATAATAGGAAATCATAGCCCCCAAGGAAAGATTGCCACCCTTATCCTTCACACTAATTCTTCAATTCATCCTTAGGCCCTAGATGACCAATCTTTCTTTCTAATAAGCATTCAAGCACGTAAACAAGTAAGCACAAAGAGTGAGCATGAAACTTTCAACATACTTTTGAAAACACTGTGACTCTCGTTATATTTCAAGAATAGTTCATAATTCACGCCCACTCCTTTAAAGCTTATAATTCTTTATAAAAGTAAAGCGTTTTCAGACTCACTTTAGACAACGAAGTGACTCATGGAATGTTCTACGAATGGTTTATAAATCACGTTAGCTTCTTCAAGACTCATAATTCTTTGTAAAAGTTTTTGAACTACTTATATTCATAAGAAAGACTAGAAAAGAGCTTTTACTCACAGGGTATATACTTCTGAAAACTGAAAAGATCTAGGCTTTCCTAGAATATAGTTATATTCTCTTAAAAGAATTCTTTTAAAACATATTTGGAATCGCAATCATAAAACATGGAAGTAAACTTTCTTTCTTTTCTGAAAAATATTCTACTTAGCATCTTGAGGATTACATTCTTTAAATGGAAAATCTATTCTGTTCTAGTCCTTTAATGACCCTTACGAGCTTTTTAAATTTTATTCATTACGGCCTCAGAACGGCCCCTTAAAAATGTTTCTATTTTGAAACACTTAACATGGCAAAATGTAATTGTCCTATTATTAGGAACTACCCATTACATAAAAACATCTTATTGTGCAAGCTAGGATCGTCACTCACAACTCACATTATCGTCGGGGCATACGTACTTAACATTTTGGCGAAAACGTGTCTTCGTAGAGCAACTCTAACTTTGAAACTGTCCTCTGCGGGGCAACACCTCACACAAGGATAGTCATATCTTGTGCCCACCCCCCCCCCCCCAAGCTTTTCTTACGCGTCCCACTTCAGGGAACAACTCAGATCAAGATAATCGTATCTGGAGTCCAGCTCCTGGGAACAACTGACGCCATCTTTGTGTCCAGCTCCCCACAATACCTTTAGGGCAAATAGCTCACACCATCTTTGCGTCCAGTTCCCACACTCAAGGTTTGGCCATTTGCCTAGCACATTCTTAGCTTTTAAACTCACATTTCATTTATCTTTTTCTGTTGATTACATTGCTAAAAACTTACTTTTTTAAAAGAACGACCATAATCCTTCTAAATGCTTATAGTTCTCTTCGTTTTTAGCATAAAAACTTCCTATAAATGTAATACGTTCAATAACTCATAAGTCGACTTCACTTTTAACTTTAAAAGCTTCCTGTAAACGTAATGAGTTTGCTAATCCATAAAACGACTTCATTTTTAATTTGAAAGCTTTTTATAAACGTAATAAGTTTGTTAAATCGAAAAATGGCTTCATTTTTAACATAAAAGCTTCTTATAAACGTAATACGTTTGCCAATTCGTAAAAAGACTTTGTTTTAAACTTAAAAGCTTCTTACAAACGTAATAAGTTTATTAAATCGTAAAACGGCTTCATTTTTAACTTAAAAGCTTCTTATGGACGTAATAAGTTTATTAAATCGCAAAATGACTTCTTATTTAACTTAAAGCTTCTTATGAACGTAATAAGTTTGCTAATTCGTAAAACGAAGCCCATTTGGAACTTAAAGTACTTACTTGGCGTTCATGTCAAACTAGGTTCGTAACAAAATCCTCAATTGTCATTTTATAACTCGCTTCAATCCCGTTTAAAACTCAAAGGAGGCTGTATAAATAAATTGAAGGCTTAAAACATTCCAAACTTGCTGCTATTCAAAAACTTAGAGTACTTGGCTCGTTTATAAGGCAAATGACGTTTCTTCGTAAACTTTCAATGTAAACGCTTCTTGAAACATAATGGTCTTACTAGTTCGTAACTTGAAACTCAATAGAGACTTAAGTAAGCAACTAGTTTACAAATCAACTAAACCTCATAATTAGCACCTTAAGATGCTAGTTTTCAAGTCATTTAAATTTTTTAAACACAAGGAGAAATTAGAAACACAGCAATGCCTTAAATATTTTCAAACTGTCTTTTAGTTCACTTTTAAACTTTCCAAACCTATCGACTATCCATTCGAGTCACTCACTGAGTAGTTTGACGATTTGGGATCTCTTTAGGCTATAAACATCTTCATAAACTATCACGGAATTGTTAAGTACTTAAAAGCATTCGTAATTGTGAAAACAAGCTTTCTAAGTGACCCTTCTTTTTAAAGACGTCTTAAGTTTCAAGAATAGGGTTTAGATTAGCATTTAAATGGTCATTCTAAAACACAACTGCAAGAGTTTACCCTATTTTACCAACATTTTAGGGTCTTAGATAAGCTAAGGGTAGCCGTGAACTGGTAATAAGGTATGCCATGTGCTGAAAGAACCCAAATTCATCGCCTCGGGCCACTCCCTCGGGATTACTCAAAATTCAACAACTAACAAAAGGGTTAAAGTAATACATATACAGGTACAGAGCCGACTACATGCTTTCACATACAACAACGAACTCAAACATTTACAATGTGGTAGGCATCGAACACTTGCAAAGCTAGCAAAAGACTTCTAATGGGTTGGCATCAAAATAACTTCAAATATCCCTTATACCTGCTCAAGCTGAACCTGGAAAAGGCAATAAGTAAAGGGATGAGCAACCACACGTTCAGTAATCCTACTCCTTAAAAACCAAAACCATTGGCAGGCAATAGTACCAATAATATTCACATATCACGTAGTCATAATTTACTATCATATTAGGAAATCATAGCCCTCAAGGAAAGATTGCCACCCTTATACTTCACACTAGTTCTTCAATTCATCCTTAGGCCCTAAATGACCAATCTTGCTTTCTAATAAGCATTCAAGCACGTAAACAAGTAAGCACAAAGAGTGAGTATGAATCTTTCAACAAACTTTTGAAAACACTGTGACTCTCGTTATATTTCAAGAACAGTTCATAATTCACGCCCACTTCTTTAAAGCTTACAATTCTTTCTAAAACTAAAACGTTTTGAAACTCACTTTAGACAACGAAGTGACTCATGGAATGTTCTACGAATGGTTTATAAATCTTGTTAGCTTATTCAAGGCTCATAATTCTTTGTAAAAGTTTTTGAACTACTTATATTCATAAGAAAGACTAGACAAGAGCTTTTACTCGCAGGGTATATACTTTTGAAAACTGAAAAGATCTAGGCTTTCCTAGAATATAGTTATATTCCTTTAAAAGAATTCTTTTAAAACATATTCGGAATCGCATTCATAAAACATGGAAGTAAACTTTCTTTCTTTTCTGAAAAATATTCTACTTAGCCTCTTGAGGATTACATTCTTTGAATGGAAAATATCTTCCATTCTGGTCCTTTAATGACCCTTACGAGCTTTTCAAATCTTAATCATTACGGCCTCATAATGGCCCTTGAAAAATCTTTCTATTTTGAAACACTTGACGGGGAAAAATGTAATTGTCCTATTTATTAGGAACTACTCATAACATAAAAACATCTTATTGTGAAAGCTAGGATCGTCACTCACAACTCACGTTATCCCCAGGGTATATGTGCTTAACATTTTGGCGAAAACGGGTTTGCGTAGAGCAACTCTAACTTTGATACTGTCCTCTGCAGGGCAACACCTCACACAAGGATAGTCATCTCTTGAGTCCAGTCCCCCTCAAGATTTTCTTATGCGTCCCACATCAGGGAACAGCTCACATCAAGATAATCGTATCTTGAGTCCAGCTCCTGCGAACAGCTCACACCATCTTTGTGTCCAACTCCCTGCATTATATTTAGCGCAAACAGCTCACACTATCTTTGCGTCCAGTTCCCACACTCAAGGTCTGGCCATTTTCCTAGCACATTCTTAGCCTTTAAAATCGCATTTCATTTCTCTTTTTTAGTTGATTACTTTGCTGAAAACTTACTTTTTTTAACAAAACGACCATAATCCTTCTAAATGCTTATAGTTCTCTTCGTTTTTAGCAAAAAAACTTCGTATAAATGTAATACGTTCAATAACTCATAAGTCGACTTCACTTTTAACTTTAAAAGCTTCTTGTAAACGTAATGAGTTTGCTAATCCATAAAACGACTTCATTTTTAATTTAAAAGCTTCTTATAAACGTAATAAGTTTGTTAAATCGAAAAATGGCTTCATTTTTAACATAAAAGCTTCTTATAAACGTAATACGTTTGCCAATTCGTAAAACGACTTTGTCTTAAACTTAAAAGCTTCTTACAAACGTGATAAGTTTATTAAATCGTAAAACGGCTTCGTTTTTAACTTAAAAGCTTCTTATGGACGTAATAAGTTTATTAAATCGCAAAATGACTTCTTATTTAACTTAAAGCTTCTTATGAACATAATAAGTTTGCTAATTCATAAAACGAAGCCCATTTCGAACTTAAAGTACTTAGTTGGCGTTTATGTCAAACTAGGTTCGTAACAAAATCCTCAATTGTCATTTTATAACTTGCTTCAATCCCGTTTAAAACTCAAAGGAGGCTGTATAAATAAATTGAAGGCTTAAAACATTCCAAACTTGCTGCTATTCAAAAACTTAGAGTACTTGGCTCGTTTATAAGGCAAACGACGTTTCTTCGTCAACTTTCAATGTAAACGCTTCTTGAAACATAATGGTTTTACTAGTTCGTAACTCGAAACTCAATAAAGACTTAAGTAAGCAACTAGTTTACAAATCAACTAAACCTCATAATTAGCATCTTAAGATGCTAGTTTTCAAGTCGTTTAAATTTTTTAAACACAAGGAGAAGTTAGAAACACACCAATGCCTTAAATATTTTCAAACTGTCTTTTAGTTCGCTTTTAAACTTCCCAAACCTATTGACTATCCAGTCGAGTCAGTCACTGAGTAGTTCGACGATTTGGGATCTCTTTAGGCTATAAACATCTTCATAAACTATCACGGAATTGTTAAGTACTTAAAAGCATTCGTAATTGTGAAAACAAGCTTTCTAAGTGACCCTTCTTTTAAAAGACGTCTTAAGTTTCAAGAATAGGGTTTAGATTAGCATTTAAATGGTCATTCTAAAACACAACTGCAAGAGTTTACCCTATTTGACCAACATTTTAGGGTCTTAGATAAGCTAAGGATAGCCGTGAACTGGTAATAAGGTATGCCATGTGCTGAAATAACCCAAATTCATCGCCTCGGGACACTCCCTCGAGATTACTCAAAATTAAACAACTAACAAAAGGGTTAAAGTAATACATATCCAGGTACAGAGCCGACTACATGCTTTCACATAAAACAACGAACTCTAACATTTACAATGTGGTAAGCATCGAACACTTGCAAACCTGGCAAAAGACTTCTAATGGGTTGGCATCAAAATAACTTCAAATATCCCTTATACCTGCTCAAGCTGAACCTGGAAAAGGCAATAAGTAAAGGGATGAGCAACCACACGTTCAGTAATCCTACTCCTTAAAAACCAAAACAATTGTCACGTAATAGTACCAATAATATTCACATATCACGTAGTCATAATTTACTATCATATTAGGAAATCATAGCCCTCAAGGAAAGATTGCCACCCTTATACTTCACACTAGTTCTTCAATTCATTCTTAGGCCCTAAATGACCAATCTTTCTTTCTAATAAGCATTCAAGCACATAAACAAGTAAGCACAAAGAGTGAGTATGAAACTTTCAACAAACTTTTGAAAACACTATGACTCTCGTTATATTTAAAGAACAGTTCATAATTCACGCCCACTTCTTTAAAGCTTATAATTCTTTCTAAAACTAAAACGTTTTGAAACCCACTTTAGACAATGAAGTGACTCATGGAATGTTCTACGAATGGTTTATAAATCATGTTAGCATATTCAAGACTCATAATTCGTTGTAAAAGTTTTTGAACTACTTATATTCACAAGAAAGACTAGACAAGAGCTTTTACTCGCAGGGTATATACTTTTGAAAACTGAAAAGATCTAGGCTTTCCTAGAATATAGTTATATTCCTTTAAAAGAATTCTTTTAAAACATATTCGGAATCGCATTCATAAAACATGGAAGTAAACTTTCTTTCTTTTCTGAAAAATATTCTACTTAGCCTCTTGAGGATTACATTCTTTAAATGGAAAATCTCTTCCATTCTGGTCCTTTAATGACCCTTACGAGCTTTTCAAATCTTAATCATTACAGCCTCATAATGGCCCTCGAAAAATCTTTCTATTTTGAAACACTTAACAGGGAAAAACGTAATTGTCCTATTTATTAGGAACTACTCATAACATGAAAACATCTTATTGTGAAAGCTAGGATCGTCACTCACAACTCACGTTATCCCCGGGGTATATGTGCAACATTTTGACGAAAACGTGTTTGTGTAGAGCAACTCTAACTTTGATACTGTCCTCTGCAGGGCAACAACTCACACAAGGATAGTCATATCTTGAGTCCAGTCCCCCTCAAGCTTTTCTTATGCGTCCCACATCAGGGAACAACTCACATCAAGATAATTGTATCTTGAGTCCAGCTCCTGCAAACAGCTCACGCCATCTTTGTGTGCAACTCCCAACATTATATTTAGGGCAAACAGCTCACACCATCTTTGCGTCCAGTTCCCACACTCAAGGTCAGGCCATTTGCCTAGCACATTCTTAGCCTTTAAAATCGCATTTCATTTCCCTTTTTCAGTTGATTACTTTGTTGAAAACTTACTTTTTTAACAAAACGACCATAATCCTTCTAAATGCTTCTAGTTCTCTTCGTTTTTAGTATAAAAACTTCTTATAAATGTAATACGTTCAATAACTCATAAGTCGACTTCACTTTTAACTTTAAAAGCTTCCTGTAAATGTAATGAGTTTTCTAATCCGTAAAACGACTCCATTTTTAATTTAAAAGCTTCTTATAAACGTAATGTGTTTGTTAAATCGAAAAACGGCTTCATTTTTAACTTAAAAGCTTCTTACAAACGCAATACGTTTGCCAATTCGTAAAACGACTTTGTTTTAAACTTAAAAGCTTCTTACAAACGTAATAAGTTTATTAAATCGTAAAACGACTTCGTTTTTAACTTAAAAGCTTCTTATGGACGTAATAAGTTTATTAAATCGCAAAATGACTTCTTATTTAACTTAAAAGCTTCTTATGAACGTAATAAGTTTGCTAATTCGTAAAACGAAGTCCATTTGGAACTTAAAGTACTTAGTTGGCGTTTATCTCAAACTAGGTTCGTAACAAAATCCTCAATTGTCATTTTATAACTCGCTTCAATCTCGTTTAAAACTAAAAGGAGGGTGTATAAATAAATTGAAGGCTTAAAACATTCCAAACTTGCTGGTATTCAAAAACTTAGAGTACTCGGCTCATTTATAAGGCAAACGACGTTTCTTCGTAAACTTTCAATGTAAACGCTTCTTGAAACATAATGGTTTTACTAGTTCATAACTCGAAACTCAATAGAGACTTAAGTAAGAAACTAGGGATGTCAAATAGGTCAGGTCGGGTCGGGTTCGTGTTCGGGTCGAAGTTAAACGGGTTGAAAATTCCCCGACCTGAACCTGACCTGTTTTTATAAACGGGTTGAAAAATCCAACCTGAAACCGTTTAACATTTAAACGGGTCAACCTGATTTTGACCTGTTTATCCCGTTTAAGTTAAACGGGTCAAAATCAGGTACCACTTACCTGTTTAACCTGTTTAACCCACTTAAGTTTCAAACTTTAAATGAACAAGTGTGTGAGCCTGAGACTGCAGGTGGACACTTTGCAAACAATACATGATTACATGAATTCTTGGCATACCAACTACTGAACGAACCGGCTTCTGACGAGATCATTAAGTCCTAAAGATCAGTAGCGAGGAGATGGGGCGAGGGGAGTGGAGAGGCCATGGGGAGATCGGGTCAGTAGAGAGGATAGGAGAGGGGCGACGGAAGGCTAAAGCAACTCAAACAAGCTCTAGCTCTGTGAGGAGAAGTGGTATTGTGAATGAAGAATTGAAGAAGGCAATAAGCCTTTTATATCTAGGGTTTTCACTTGATAGGGTGGGCTTTATGGGCTTAGGAACAAAAAATGTGAAAAATATAAAATTTGAACTCCCCACCCCCTAGCCAAAAATCTGAAAATTAAAATTTCAATGGCCCCCAAAATGTTCAAAAAACCTACACATAATTATATACCGATAGGTGGGTTAAACGAGTTACTGTAAATTGGTAAACGGCTTGACCTGTTTAACCTGTTTATTTAAATTGGTTAAATAGGTAATTTTCTGTGTCAAAAATTTCAACCTAAACCTAACCCGTTTAATTGAACGGGTTAACCGTGTCAACCCATTTAATTAAACGGGTTGAAAATCTTTACCCAAACCCGCCTAATTTCGTGTTCAGTTCGGGTCGGTAATCGTGTCGGATCAGCTTTTGACAACCCTATAAGAAACTAGTTTACAAATCAACTAAACCTCATAATTAGCACCCTAAGATGCTATTTTTCAAGTCGTTTAAATTCTTTTAAATAGAAGGAGAAGATAGAAACACACCAATGCCTTAAACATTTTCAAACTGTCTTTTAGTTCACTTTTAAACTTCCCAAGCCTTTTGACTATCTAGTCGAGTCACTCACTGAGTAGTTCGACGATGTAGGATCTCTTTAGGCTATAACATCTTCATAAACTATCACGGAATTGTTAAGTACTTAAAAGCCTCCGTAATTGTGAAAACAAGCTTTCTAAGTGACCCTTCTCTTTAAAGACGTCTTAAGTTTCAAGAATAGGGTTTAGATTAGCATTTAAATGCTCATTCTAAGACACAATTGCAAGAGTTCACCCTATTTTAGCAACATTTCAGGGTCTTAACTCAGTTAAGGGTACCCATAAACTGGTAATAAGGTATGCCATGTGTTGAAATAACCCAAATTGATCGCCTCGGACCACTCCCTTGGGATTACTCAAAATTAAAAAACTAACAAAAGGGTTAAAGTAATACATATAAAGGTACAGGGCCAACTACATGCTTTCACATACAACAACGAACTCAAACATTTACGATGTGGTAGGCATCGAACACTTGCGAAGCTGGCAAAAGACTTCTATTAGGTTGGCATGAAAATAACTTCAAATATCCCTTATACCAGCTCAAGCTGAACCTGGAAAAGGCAATAAGTAAAGGGATGAGCAACCACACGTTCAACGATCCTACTACTTAAAAACCAAAACCATTGGCAGGCAATAATACCATTAATAGTCACATATCACGGAGTCTTAATTTACAATCATATTAGGAAATCATAGCCCCCAAGGAAATATTGCCACCCTCATACTTCACACTAATTCTTCAATTCATCCTTAGGCCCTAAATGACCAATCTTTCTTTTCAATAGGCATTCAAGCACGTAAACAAGGAAGCACAAAGAGTGAGTATGAAATTTTCAACGTACTTTTGAAAACACTGTAACTCTCGTTATATTTCAAGAACAGTTCATAATTCACGCCCACTTCTTTAAAGCTTATAATTCTTTCTAAAACTAAAACATTTCAAACTCACTTTAGGCAACGAAGTGACTCATGGAATGTTCTACGAATGGTTTATAAATCACATTAGCTTATTCAAGACTCATAATTCTTTGTAAAAGTTTTTGAACTACTTATATTCATAAGAAAGACTAGAAAAGAGCTTTTACTCACAGGGTATATACTTCTGAAAACTGAAAAGATCTAGGCTTTCCTAGAATATAGTTATATTCCCTTAAAAGAATTCTTTTAAAACATATTTGGAATCGCATTCAGAAAACATGGAAGTAAACTTTCTTTCTTTTCTGAAAAATATTCTACTTATCCTCTTGAGGATTACATTCTTCAAATGGAAAATCTCTTCCATTCTAGTCCTTTAATGACCCTTACGAGCTTTTCAAACCTTATCCATTACGGCCTCATAATGGCCCTTGAAAAATCTTTCTGTTTTGAAACACTTAACAGGGCAAAATGTAATTGTCCTATTTATTAGGAACTACTCATAACATAAAAACATCTTATTGTGGGCGAACTAGGATAGTCACTCACAACTCACGTTATCCTCGGGGTATACGTGCTTAATATTTTTATGAAAACGTGTCTGCGTAGAGCAACTCTAACTTTGATAATGTCCTCTGCAGGGCAACACCTCATACAAGGATAGTCATATCTTGAGTTCAGTCCCCCTCAAGCTTTTCTTATGCGTCCCACATCAGGGAACAACTCACATGAAGATAATCGTATCTTGAGTCCAGCTCCTGCGAACAGCTCACGCCATCTTTGTGTCCAACTCCCAACATTACCTTTACGGGAAACAGCTCACACCAACTTTGCGTCCAGTTCCCACACTCAAGGTCTGGCCATTTGCCTAGCGCGTTCTTAGCCTTTAAAATCGCATTTCATTTCTCTTTTTCGGTTGATTACTTTGCTGAAAACTTACTTTTTTAACAAAACGACCATAATCCTCCTAAATGCTTATAGTTCTCTTCGTCTTTAGCATAAAAACTTCTTACAAATGTAATATGTTCAATAACTCGTATGTCGACTTCACTTTTAACTTTAAAAGCTTCTTGTAAGCGTAATGAGTTTGCTAGTCCGTAAAACAACTTCATTTTTAATTTAAAATCTTCTTATAAACATAGTAAGTTTTTTAAATCGAAAAACGGCTTCATTTTTAACTTAAAAGCTTCTTATAAACGTAATACGTTTGCCAATTCGCAAAATGACTTTGTTTTTAACTTAAAAGCTTCTTACAAACGTAATAAGTTTATTAAATCGTAAAACGACTTCATTTTTAACTTAAGAGCTTCTTATGAACGTAATAAGTTTATTAAATCGCAAAATGACTTCT
>JACYFF010010365.1:78809828-78827457 GCA_017589665.1 Selenicereus undatus | reverse complement strand
TACTCAAAATTAAACAACTAACAAAAGGGTTAAAGTAATACATATAAAGGTACAAGGCCGACTACATGCTTTCACATACAACAACGAACTCAAACATTTACGATGTGGTAGGCATCGAACACTTGCAAAGCTGGCAAAAGACTTCTAATGGGTTGGCATCAAAATAACTTCAAATATCCCTTATACCTGCTCCATCTGAACCTGGAAAAGGCAATAAGTAAAGGGATGAGCAACCACACGTTCAGTGATCCTACTCCTTAAAAACCAAAACCATTGGCAGGCAATAATACCATTAATAGTCACATATCACGTAGTCTTAATTTACAATCATATTAGGAAATCATAGCCCCCAAGGAAAGATTGCCACCCTCATACTTCACACCAATTCTTCAATTCATCCTTAGGCCCTAAATGACCAATCTTTCTTTTTAATAGGCATTCAAGCACGTAAACAAGTAAGCACAAAGAGTGAGTATGAAACTTTCAACATACTTTTGAAAACACTGTGACTCTCGTTATATTTCAGGAACAGTTCGTAATTCATGCCCACTTCTTTAAAGCTTATAATTCTTTCTAAAATTAAAACGTTTTCAAACTCACTTTAGACAACGAAGTGACTCATGGAATCTTCTAGGAATGGTTTATAAATCGTGTTAGCTTATTCATGACTCATAATTCTTTGTAAAAGTTTTTGAACTACTTATATTCATAAGAAAGACTAGAAAAGAGCTTTTACTCGCAGGGTATATACTTCTGAAAACTGAAAAGATCTAGGCTTTCCTAGAATATAGTTATATTCCCTTAAAAGAATTCTTTTAAAACATATTTGGAATCGCATTCAGAAAACATGGAAGTAAACTTTCTTTCTTTTCTGAACAATATTCTACTTAGCCTCTAGTGGATTACATTCTTTAAATGGAAAATCTCTTCCATTCTGGTCCTTTAATGACCCTTACGAGCTTTTCAAATCTTATTCATTACGGCCTCATAATGGCCCTTGAAAAATCTTTCTGTTTTGAAACACTTAATAGGGCAAAATGTAATTGTCCTATTTATTAGGAACTACTCATAACATTAAAACATCTTATTGTGCAAGCTAGGATCGTCACTCACAACTCACGTTATACCCGGGGTATACGTGCTTAATATTTTGGTGAAAACGTGTCTGCGTAGAGCAACTCTAACTTTGATACCGTCCTCTGCAGGGCAACACCTCACACAAGGATAGTCATATCTTGAGTTCAGTCCCCCTCAAGCTTTTCTTATGCGTCCCTGATGATCCTCTATTGTACACTATTTTTAGCCCGTACTTGACACAGTTCCTTCCCCGTCTTCACGCTTTATTGTGCTAGGGAAGGGTCAAATCGGCTTCCTTTTGCATGCTTTTTACTCATACAACATCTTTAGATATTTTCAGGAATTGCATTAAAGAAACGGAAAGATGAACAATATTTAGCAGGAAGGAGCGCCAAGAAGGCATGAAAAGCTGCAGAAGAGCGCCACACGAAAGTCCCACAGAACCGGACCCGCGTAGCACGACCAACCCCCAACCAAGCCGGCACACTTGGCCGGGCAGCCAAGTGGCACGACCGTGCCAAGTGGCACGGTTGGGCCGTGCCAAGTGGCACACCCGTGCCACTTGTGCCGTTTTGGGGGTGATGGGAGCAGCGTTTTGGCACGGTGCTGCCGTGCCTAGGGGCATGACCGTGCCGCCCCTGTTCCGCGTCGCGACTTAAATCTTCCTTCGGGCTGCTTTGAACATTATTCAGTTTTCAGTTTTCGTTTCCCAGAACGCTCTTAAGCGATTTTTAGGTTTTAATAGATAGTTTTATTCTCAATACTTTTGAATTCGTTATTGGATCGAAGTTCATTCTACGATTAATTCATGCGATTAATTCCAGGTTCTTAGTTCTAATTCTCCCATCTCTTGTTCTTGAATACTTGAGTTTTGTTTGCGATGTTTGTTGAATCGAACATTTTGGTTGTTGCTAGAAATATGATTATAGGCTAGATCCCTCAACTTAGGTTGGGATTGACGCCGAATATGCATAATTGAATCTTGTACTGGCCCAATCCCTGTTCCCCCTTTGTTTTGCGATTACGAATTCTGCTATGCACGCCACATGCTCGAAAGAACATTCATCGTCTTTATTGGGATGTAGGGGAGCGTTGAGAGACGAAACCTTTACCTAGTGCGTTTTCGTAGACAATTAGGATTTTAACATGAAAATAGTTAAGTTCTAATTGGGATTAGAGATTGTGAATCCTGTAATCCTTCAACCTTTAGTCCCATGAAAATAGGCGACTATGGTTCTAGGATTAGTCCTCGACCCTTGAGAGAGGGAGGAGATGGGCTTAATTGACAATCTATCCAATTGTGATGCATGCTTGGGAATGTGTGATTGGGTTAGCAACTGATTCACTAGCATATTCGTGCTGTTAATTCCAACCTAGGTGCCTTCTATTCTGCTGTTTACTTCACTTTTTAGTTGCTATCGTCTCTCTTAGTTTAGTCTTCAACCCAAAATTCTGATTGCCTAGCTTGAGTTGTTTAATTAATTCTGGTAGTTGAAGCCAAGTTCCCTGTGGATTCGACCCGTACTTGCCGGTTGCTAGCTACAACTGTGCCGTGCACTTGCGATAATTAAAACGATAACAAGTTTTTGGCGCCGTTGTCGGGTAACTTGCACCCTTCAATATTAGAATCTGTTAACGAACTCTAGACTAGGCTTTTCCTTTTTCTTTTTATCTTTTCGTTTCCCCCTCCCTTATTTGTGCTTGAAACTGTTTACGCCCTGGTAGTGTTGGTTTTGGCGCAGGCGTAGTCAAAGGGGCTAACTGCTTGCTCCTCTTGACCTAGAAATCGAAGCCACCGCTCGAAGGCAAAGCGGTGCAAGAAAGAGGCACCACGCACAAGTGATAATGGCTGAGCAGGATCATCGAGTGTTGCGAGATTATGCCCTTCCTCAAGCATCAGGCATAACCTCCTCCATTGTTAGCCCTGCCATCCAGGCTAACAATTCCGAGCTCAGCCCCGCACTAATCACTTTCGTGGAGAGGGAGCAATTCAGCAGGCACCCCTCGGAAAACCCCAACGTGCACCTTCGTAGATTCCTTGCGAAGTGTGACACCATCAAGCTGAACGGGGTGTCCACTGATGCCATCCGCCTGCGACTCTTTCCCTTCTCACTGCGGGATCGGGCCAGCGATTGGTTGCAGAACGAGGAGCCAAACTCGTTCACCACTTGGGAAGTACTCTCCAAGGCGTTCCTCAGCAAGTACTTTTCACCTAGCAAGACTGCCAAGCTGAGGACGGACATCACCTCCTTCGCCCAGCAGGATGGTGAGTCCCTTTACGAAGCATGGGAGAGGTTCAAGGACCTCCAGCGACAGTGCCCCCACCACGGAGTTCCTGACTGGCTCCTGATCCAAACCTTCTACAATGGGTTGGAGAGGTCAGTGAAGATCACGGTTGATGTCGCAGCAGCGGGTGCTCTTATGGGCAAATCTATCGAGGCGGCAAGGCCGTTGTTGGAAGAGATGGCTTCCAACAACTACCACTGGGCAAGTGAGAGTGTCATCCCTAAGAGAGGTGGTGGCAAGCACGCGGTTGATACTGTGACGCTCTTAGCGAGCAGGGTAGACGCCCTCGCACAGCGACTAGAGAAAGTGGCTACCTCATCAGCTACTCCTGCAGGGCCGTCCATGAGAATCTATGCCATTTGTGAGGCATGTGGTGTACAGGGCCACACCTCCGTTGAGTGTTACAATGCTCCCTCCAGCATTGAACACGTCAACGCCTACCATACCTACCCCACACCTCCTCAAAATAACCCTCATCCCACCACCTACAGCCAGGGTTGGAAAGGCCACATGAACCCTCTCTACAAAAATCCCAACCCTCACCCTCAGAATCCCATCCAGCCACCCGGTTTCCACAATCGGGCTCCCTACACTCCACCCCCTCCACCTCCTGAACCTACATCTCACCTGGAGAATCTCATGGAGCGCTTCATAGCGACCCAGACCACGACCAATGAGACTCTTAAGGAGTCAATCCATCAGCTGACTTCCCGGGTAGATGCCATGGCCGCCCATCAGAAAACGATGGATACGCAGATAGCCCAGATTGCCCAGCAAGTGAGCCTCCTATCCCGGCCTCAAGGGCAACTTCCAGGCCAGCCAGACGTCAACTCCCGACACCATGTCAATGCCATCTCCATGATGGAAGAGGGGTTAGTGGAAAGCCCGGTGATGGTTCTCCAGGAGGTAGTTCCAGTTCTTGATTCTGCAGGACCTGAGGGGAAGACGAGAGAAGAGAATCTGAGCTTCACTGGGGAGCGTAGTCCGCCACCTCCTACCCGCCCATACCAGCCCCCAGTGCCTTACCTTCAGCGACTGGCATGGTCCAAGCTACGTCAGTTTGAACCTAGATTTGCGCAATTCTTAGAAACCTTACACCGAATCTATGTCAGTAGCCCATTTTTGGAAGCTCTCAAGAATGCACCTGCACACTTCAAGTTTTTAAGAGAGCTACTATCCAAGAAGGGAGAGCTCGGGGTTACTCCAGTGACCCCCACTTTTGGATCCTACCGCGCACTTCTACCAAGGCGATCACCATCAAAACTACAGGATCCCGGCAGTTTCGCTATCCCATGCTGCATAGGGAATACGCAGATCGAGAGAGCCCTTTGCGATCTGGGCGCGAGTGTGAGCCTCATGCCGCTCTCTCTCTGCAATAAGCTGCACTTATGGGACCTCACACCCACCAGCATGATGGTTCAGCTAGCAGACTGCTCCATCAGGCAGCCTGTCGGCATTCTGGAGGATGTCCCGATCTAGGTAGGCACGTTCCTCATCCCCTACGACTTCATCGTTCTCGACATGGATGAGGACTTTCCAGCCCCACTCATCTTAGGTCGCCCATTCCTTGCGACTGCCGGGGCGATGATCGATGTGTAGACAGGCACCATGTCATTCACTATATGCGGGGAGATGATGGATTTCAGCTTCTCTCCTCCCACTCCACCTTCAGTGCCTGTTCTTCCCCCGCCCTCCATGGAGCCTCTCCCCATCTCACCCGTTAATGCTCTTCCCGGGGTGGACATCTCTGATGGAAATGAGGGACCCCACCTGCTGTTTGAAGGCCCCCCCACTTTCTCTGTGGCTGTCCCTACTCGTTCCGCAGCCATTGTTACTTGTCCTGCGGAGGTAGAGGATCCTACTTCGTACCACTGCCCCTCTTCCGGACCACCTCCCGCATCATCCCTGTCTACTATTTGGAGGTAAGGGTCAAGCTAAAGACCTTAAACAAGCGCTTCTTGGGAGGCAACCCAAGGAATTTATTGCTTTGAAAAAAAAAAAAAACTTCGTGTCACTCCCACCCTTTCCCCTCCCCCTTCCCTTGCCCTTTTTCTGTGCAGTGTTCATTGCAGACAATGAAAACCTCAAGCATGGGGGGCTGAGCTTATCGCTCTTTAGGTGGAATGGTGGATTTTGGGGTATTGGCTTATTAACTTGTTGCATTTACATCATTTAGATAGGACTTCATATAATTATACTAGGTTGTTTTTATCTTTTTATTATTAGAGCATGTAGTTTAGAGCATATAGGGTTAGATTTTGCATCGCAAAAGGAGAAATTATCAAGCTGGGCTTCCTTAAGATTTTCAGGTACTACTTCTTGCCCTTCTCTTCGTTTCCCCTTATATCCTTTACCGCTTTCTTAGTTAGATTCGTTGTTCTCTAATAAATGTGTGAGAAAACCCCTCTTGTGATGAGATTGAAAGGGGTGATGATTGATTGATCATGTTGGGTTGTGTGTTGAGGCGTGACTTGTCTTGGTGTGAGATTTTGTGCAAATTGTGTTTGTCCTTGTCATCTGTAATTTCTTTGCCCTGTGTTGCATGCTAACTACCCCTGAGTTTCATGTGGTTTGACTTGATTGACCTTGATGAATGGAACATACTTTGGAGTAGGTCACTCGACTGTGGTAGGGTTACCTGTGAGATTCTTGAGCCTAATGACTATTCATTACATATAGTCTCTACTTCCTTTCATGTGTGACTCCTCCATGAAGCATCTCTAGAACTTGGTCTCGTTCTCCTTAAAACTGCATTTAGCAATTGCATGTGTTGACATGATTGAGGCAATTTTTTCTTCACGCAGCCACATTAGCCAGAAAGCCACCCGTTGTTGCATGATTACCCCTTGGAAGCCCTTTGTACCTTTCCCCCTGATTGTTGTTGTTGCACCACATCAATTACACACTTGACCTGTGCATATTTCCTTCACCCTTGTCAAGGTCTAGTGGGGCGACACTTCCACAATGTAGTTGGGTATATTTCAGGCATTTGATTATTCACTACGGGTATAATACTAGTGGCTCATTTTGGGAAAAGTGCGAATCGATTTTTGGTACTTCCGACGCTATCCAATGCATCCTTTTTGCTTCCCAAAAAAAAGAAACAAAAAACAAAAAAAAGAGAAAAAAAAAGAAAGAGAAGTTGCAAATAAAATGGGTAGCGTGGAAGCTTTCTGCAATAAGCTTGTTTGGTTCCTCTTTCGAGGTTTTTGCGAGATTTGTTGCTCGATTCGCAAGTTTGTGTAAGGTTGAAATCTTAATGTTGATTGTGGAAGTGTTCTTGCTCCCTAGTCTTTGACTAATAGCTCCACTTTTTCCAAATTATTCCTCTTTGCACCCTTGCCCTTGACCCCATTACATCCTTATCGCAAGTCCTCTTGATTGACACATTGCATATTGCATTCCTGCAGTGGAGAGTGGAGAATGTTACCAAGTATATGGTAGTTTGCCTAATTGGTTGTAGTATTGAGCGTGCCCTTGTCACATATTTCAAACACATTGAGAGAAGTGTTCCACTTTGCCCTAAAGTGAGGTCCTACCAGTCTAGCTTACTCACCATTTATTGAGAAAGGTTATGTCCTACTATGTGATTCAACATTGGGGTGTGTAGTGTGTTTCATTTGGGCAAAGTGATTCATGGATGACATTGCATATATTTTTATTGAGATTTTCTTGCACACCTTGACTTGGCCATCTTCAGTGCATGATTAGCGTGATTCATTGATCCTCCATCGTTTCCCTTGAAGAGGGTATGTTTAGAGGTCCACCATCCTCCCTAATCTTTCATAGCGCGTAATCTTGCTTGAGGACAAGCAAGAGATAAGCATGGGGGCGTGACGAACCTCTATTTTACACTATTTTTAGCCCGTAATTGACCCAGTTCCTTCCCCGTCTTCACGCTTTATTGTGTTAAGGAAGGGTCAAATCGGCTTCCTTTTGCATGCTTTTTACTCATACAACATCTTTCGATATTTTCAGGAATTGCACTGAAGAAACGGAAAGATGAACAATATTTAGCATAAAGGAGCGCCAAGAAGCCATGAAAAGCTGCAGAAGAGCGCCACACGAAAGTCCCACGGAACCAGACCCGCGTAGCACGGCCAACCCCCAACCAAGCCGGCACACTTGGCCGGGCAGCCAAGTGGCACGACCGTGCCAAGTGGCACACCCGTGCCACGTGTGCCGTTTTGGGGGTGATGGGAGCAGCATTTTGGCAAGGTGCTGCCATGCCTAGGGGTATGACCGTGCCGCCCCCGTTCCGCGTCGCGACTTAAATCTTCCTTTGGGTTTCTTTGAACATTATTCAGGTTTTAGTTTTCGTTTCCCATAACGCTCTTAAGCGATTTTTAGGTTTTAATAGATAGTTTTGTTCTCAATACTTTTGAATTCGTTATTGGATCGAAGTTCATTCTACGATTAATTCATGCGATTAATTCCAGGTTCTTAGTTCTAATTCTCCCGTCTCTTGTTCTTGAATACTTGAGTTTTGTTTGCGATGTTTGTTGAATCGAACATTTTGGTTGTTGCTAGAAATATGATTGTAGGCTAGATCCCTCAACTTAGGTTGGGATTGACGCCGGATATGCATAATTGAATATTGTACTGGCCCAATCCGTGTTCCCCCTTTGTTTTGGGATTACGAATTCTGCTATGCACGCCACATGCTCGGAAGAACATTCGTCGTCTTTATTGGGGTTTAGGGGAGCGTTGAGAGACGAAACCTTTACCTAGTGCGTTTTCGTAGACAATTAGGATTTTAACATGAAAATAGTTAAGTTCTAATTGGGATTAGAGATTGTGAATCTTGTAATCCTTCAACCTTTAGTCCCATGAAAACAGGCGACTATAGTTCTAGGATTAGTGCTCGACGCTTGAGAGAGGGAGGAGATGGGCTTAATTGACAATCTATCCAATTGTGATGCATGCTTGGGAATGTGTGATTGGGTTAGCAACTGATTCACTAGCATATTCGTGCTGTTAATTCAACCCTAGGTGCCTTCTATTCTGCTGTTTACTTCACTTTTTAGTTGCTATCGTCTCTCTTAGTTTAGTCTTCAACCCAAAATTCTAATTGCCTAGCTTGAGTTGTTTAATTAATTCTGGTAGTTGAAGCCAAGTTCCCTGTGGATTCGACCCGTACTTGCCGGTTGCTAGCTACAGCTGTTCCGTGCACTTGCGGTAATTAAAACGATAACAGTCCCACATCACGGAACAACTCACATGAAGATAATCGTATCTTGAGTCCAGCTCCTGCGAACAACTCACGCCATCTTTGTGTCCAGCTCCCAACATTACCTTTAGGGGAAACAGCTCACACCATCTTTGCGTCCAGTTCCCACACTCAAGGTCTGGCCATTTGCCAAGCACGTTCTTAGCCTTTAAAGTCGCATTTCATTTCTCCTTTTCAGTTGATTACTTTGCTGAAAACTTACTTTTTTAACAAAACGACCATAATCCTTCTAAATGCTTATAGTTCTCTTCGTTTTTAGCATAAAAAACTTCTTATAAATGTAATACGTTCAATAACTCGTAAGTGGAATTCACTTTAACTTTAAAAGCTTCTTGTAAACGTAATGAGTTTGCTAATCCGTGAAGCGACTTCATTTTTAATTTAAAAGCTTCTTCTAAATGTAATAAGTTTGTTAAATAGAAAAACGGCTTCATTTTTAACTTAAAAGCTTCTTGTAAACATAATAAGTTTGCCAATTCGTAAAACGACTTTGTTTTTAACTTAAAAGCTTCTTACAAACGTAATAAGTTTATTAAATCGTAAAACGACTTCGTTTTTAACTTAAAAGCTTCTTACAAACGTAATACGTTTATTAAATCGTAAAATGACTTCGTTTTTAACTTAAAAGCTTCTTATGAACGTAATAAGTTTATTAAATTGCAAAATGATTTCTTATTTAACTTAAAAGCTTCTTATGAACGTAATAAGTTTGCTAATTTGTAAAACGAGGCACATTTGGAAGTTAAAGTACTTAGTTGGCGTTTATCTCAAACTAGGTTCGTAACAAAATCCTCAATTGTCATTTTATAACTCGTTTCAATCCTCTTTAAAACTAAAAGGTGGGTGTATAAATAAAATGAAGGCTTAAAACATTCCAAACTTGCTGCTACTCAAAAATTTAAAGTACTCGACTCGTTTATAAGGCAAACGACGTTTCTTCGTAAACTTTCAATGTAAACGCTTCTTGAAACATAATGGTTTTACTAGTTCGTAACTCGAAACTCAATAGAGACTTAAGTAAGCAACTAGTTTACAAATCAACTAAACCTCATAATTAGCACCTTAAGATGCTGTTTTTCAAGTCGTTTAAATTCTTTTAAGCACAAGGAGAAGTTAGAAACACACCAATGCCTTAAACATTTTCAAACTGTCTTTTAGTTCACTTTTAAACTTCCCAAACCTATCGACTATCCAGTCGAGTCACTCACTGAGCAGTTCGACGATTTAGGATCTCTTTAGGCTATAAACATCTTCATAAACTATCACGGAATTGTTAAGTACTTAAAAGCATTCGTAATTGTGAAAACAAGCTTTCTAAGTGACCCTTCTCTTTATAGACGTCTTATGTTTCAAGAATAGGGTTTAGATTATCATTTAGATGGTCTTTCTAAAACACAACTGCAAGAGTTTACCCTATTTTAGCAACATTTTAGGGTCTTAGCTCAGCTAAGGGTACCCGTAAACTGGTAATAAGGTATGCCATGTGCTGAAATAACCCAAATTCATCGCCTCGGGATTACTCAAAATTAAACAACTAACAAAAGGGTTAAAGTAATACATATAAAGGTGCAGGGCCGACTACATGCTTTCACATACAACAACGAAGTCAAACATTTACGATGTGGTAGGCATCGAACACTTGCAAAGCTGGCAAATGACTTCTAATGGGTTGGCATCAAAATAACTTCAAATATCCCTTATACCTGCTCAAGTTGAACCTGGAAAAGGCAATAAGTAAAGGAATGAGCAACCACACGTTCAGTGATCCTACTCCTTAAAAACCAAAACCATTGGCAGGCAATAATACCATTAATAGTAACATATCACGTGGTCATCATTTACTATCATATTAGGAAATCATAGCCACCAAGGAAAGATTGCCACCCTTATACTTCAAATTAATTCTTCAATTCATCCTTAGGCCCTAAATGATCAATCTTTCTTTCCGATAAGCATTCAAGCACGTAAACAAGTAAGCACAAAGAGTGAGTATGAAACTTCCAACATACTTTTGAAAACACTGTGACTCTCGCTGTATTCCAAGAATAGTTCATAATTCACGCCCACTTCATTAAATCTTATAATTCTTTCTAAAAATAAAAACTTTTCAAACTCACTTTAGACAACGAAGTGACTCATGGAATGTTCTGTGAATGGTTTATAAATCGTGTTAGCTTATTCATGACTCATAATTCTTTGTAAAAGTTTTTGAACTACTTATATTCGTAAGAAACACTAGACAAGAGCTTTTACTCGCAGGGTACATACTTTTGAACACTGAAAAGGTCTAGGCTTCCCTAGAATATGGTTATATTCCCTTAAAAGAATTCTTTTGAAACATATTTGAAGTCGCATTCATAAAACCTGGAAGTAAACTTTCTTTCTTTTATGAAAAATATTCTACTTAGCCTCTTGAGGATAACATTCCTTAAATGGAAAATCTCTTCCATTCTGGTCCTTTAGTGACCCTAATGAGTTTTTCAAATCTTATTCATTACGACCTCAAAATGGCCCTTGAAAAATCTTTCTAGTCTGAAACACTTAAAATGGAAAAATATAATTGTCCTATTTATTAGGAACTACTCATAACATAAAAACATCTTATTGTGCAAGCTAAGATCGTCACTCACAACTCACGTTACCCCCGGGGTATACGTGCTTAACATTTTGGCGAAAACGTGTCTTCATAGAGCAACTCTAACTTTGATACTGTCCTCTGCGGGGCAACACCTCACACAAGGATAGTCATATCTTGAGTCCAGTCCCCCTGAAACTTTTCTTACGCATCCCACATCAGGGAACAACTCACATTAAGATATTCGTATCTCGAGTACAACTCCTGGGAACGGTTCACGCCATCTTTGTGTCCAGCTCCTAACATTACCTTTAGGTGAAACAGCTCACACCATCTTTGCATCCAGTTCCCACACTCAAGGTCTGGCCATTTGCCTAGCACATTCTTAGCCTTTAAAATCGCATTTCATTTCTCTTTTTCAGTTGATTACTTTGATGAAAACTTACTTTTTTAACAAAACGACCATAATCCTTCTAAATGCTTATAGTTCGCTTCGTTTTTAGCATAAAAACATCATATAAATGTAATACGCTCAATAACTCGTAAGTCGACTTCACTTTTAACTTTAAAAGCTTCTTGTAAACGTAATGAGTTTGCTAATCCATAAAACGACTTCAATTTTAATTTAAAAGCTTCTTATAAATGTAATAAGTTTGTTAAAACGAAAAGCAACTTCATTTTTAAGTTAAAAGCTTCTTATAAACGTAATACGTTTGCCAATTCGTAAAACGACTTTGTTTTTAACTTAAAAGCTTCTTATAAACATAATAAGTTTATTAAATCGTAAAACGACTTCGTTTTTAACTTAAAAGCTTCTTAATAAGTTTATTAAATCGTAAAATGACTTCTTATTTAACTTAAAAGAATCTTATGAACGTAATAAGTTTGCTAATTCGTAAAACGAAGCCCATTTGGAACTTAAAGTACTTAGTTGGCGTTTATCTCAAACTAGGTTAGTAACAAAATCCTCAAATGTCATTTCATAACTCGTTTCAATCCCTTTTAAAACTCAAAGGAGGGTGTATAAATAAAATGAAGGCTTAAAACATTCCAAACTTGCTGTTATTCAAAAACATAAAGTACTCGGCTCGTTTATAAGGCAAACGAGGTTTCTTCGTAAACTTTCAATGTAAACGCTTCTTGAAACATAATGGTTGTAATTGTTCGTAACTCGAAACTCAATAGAGACTTAAGTAAGCAACTAGTTTACAAATCAACTAAGCCTCATAATTAGCACCTTCAGATTCTATTTTTCAAGTCGTTTAAATTCTTTTAAACACAAGGAGAAGTTAGAAACACACCAATGCCTTAAACATTTTCAAACTGTCTTTTAGTTCACTTTTAAACTTCCCAAACCTATCGACTATCCATTCGAGTCACTCACTAAGTAGTTCGACTATTTAGGATCCCTTAAGGCTATAAGCATCTTCATAAACTATCAGGGAATTGGTAAGTATTTAAAAGCATTCGTAATTGTGAAAACAAGCTTCCAAAGTGACCCTTCTCTTTAAAGACGTCTTAAGTTTAAAAAATAGGGTTTAGATTAGCATTTAGATGGTCATTCTAAAACAAAACTGCAAGAGTTTACCCTATTTTAGCAACATTGTAGGGTCTTAGCTCAGCTAAGGGTACCTGGAGACTGGTAATAAGATATGCCATGTGCTGACATAACCCAAATTCATCGCCTCGGGCCACTCGCCCGGGATTACTCAAAATTAAACAACTAACAAAAGGGTTAAAGTAATACATATACAGGTACAGAGCCGACTACATGGTTTCACATACAACAACGAACTCAAACATTTACGATGTGGTAGGCATCGAACACTTGCAAAGCTGGCAAAAGGCTTCTAATGGGTTGGCATCAAAGTAACTTCAAATATCTGTTATACCTGCTCAAGCTGAACCTGGAAAAGGCAATGAGTAAAGGGATGAGCAACCACATGCTCAGTGATCCTACTCTTTAAGAACCAAAACCGTGGGCAGACAATAATACCAATAATAGTCACATATCACGCAGTCATACTTTACTATCATATTAGGAAATCATAGCCCCCAAGGAAAGATTGCCACCCTTATACTTCACACTAATTCTTCAATTCTTACTTAGGCCCTAAATGACCAATCTTTCTTTCTAATAAGCATTCAAGCACGTAAACAAGTAAGCACAAAGAGTGAGTATGAAACTTTCAACATACTTTTGAAAACACAGTGACTCTCGTCATATTTCAAGAATAGTTCATAATTCATGCCCACTTGCTTAAAGCTTATAATTCTTTCTAAAAATAAAACGTTTTGAAACTCACTTTAGACAACGAAGTGACTCATGGAATGTTCTATGAATGGTTTATAAATCACGTTATCTTCTTCAAAACTCATAATTCTTTCTAAAAGTTTTTGAACTACTGAAATTCGTAAGAAAGACTGGACAAGAGCTTTTACTCGCAGGGTATATACTTTTGAAAACTGAAAAGACCTAGGCGTTCCTGGAATATAGTTATATTCGCCTAAAAGAATTCTTTTAAAACATATTTGGAATCGCATTCATAAAACATGCAAGTAAACTTTCTGTAACGCCCCCAAAATACGAATGACATGATTACTGATAATTGCAACGAAAGACTTAGTAAACGAAGGCGTTACCGTCGTCCTGATAAGGACAAGGCTCACTGAAACCATTTAATCTTGCAACTCGCGCTTACAATCACAAAATTTACCAAACTGAAACACTTCAAGACTGAAGTTCATAATAGTTTAACCATACCATGTACTAACTCACATTCCATACCACACAAGTACTTGACCCTAAGGTCGGTTCCAGTATTCATGCTATGCTGAATCCACTGTGAGCATCTGATGACGTTCAAAAAGGCTTGCTGAAAAGAGCAATATGTGATACTTCATCACCTAAAATGGAAAATATGAAAACAATTCGAAAACATGAGCAAAAACTCAGTAGATACATCCCTGTATTTGTAAAATGACCATAGAAATACTGGTGATGGGTACCCGTCTTTGCAATTCATTTAGTTGACAATAAAAATGAAAATGAAAGTAATATGAAATTGAATTGCTCATTGTTATCTGGATGTGAACCCCATGCACTGATATGATCTATACATAGGTGTACACCTGCCAATCCGATCAAGAGTTGGCCTGAAGCCGCGCGGGTAAATGATGGGCTGACGCCCTATAGATGATAACTGACGAGGTCACAAGTTAAATGGCAAATCACTGTATAAACTGATTCATTGATAAACTCATTAAGAGTTGTAACTTGATAAACATGATCTGCTTTCTTAAGATACAGGCAATGGACGTACCTTGAGTCTTTAAAACAAAATGCTGTCTAACTTGATACAGGTCAGTTGTTTCATGAATGTCATCTGACTTGAGACATATGTTCTAATTTGATAACGCTTATGCATAACGGGGAACGATAACTAGGCCTCAACTCTGTTTCATAAATGTCATTGAAAGTATGTGTAGTTAGTAAATGATCCTTACTGGCACAATTGAGTAAGTAAAGTATGCGTAACAGAAATTGAGTAATTAAATGGTATACATAACTCGTGTATTTCAATGTAACTTCAAAACTGAATTGATGAAAGTAAAATAGTTCATGAATATTTATTTCCCCCTATAAAGGACTTGGCCCAAAATACACAAAATGAGTGCATGATCAATCTCGCTTGATCTTTTTTTATTGCTCTTTATACAGTTACTCAAAATACTCCCAAAAATCACCAAACTCAAAATACTCAGCCAAATTTCATGAGATCTTGCAGGAAATTCAGAAATAATATGAACAGTCTACCATAAAAGTTTCATAATTTTCCTCCAAGTATACACAGCACAGAAATTATAACAACAACCTGATTTACATCCAAGCAGGTCAGTTCACTTCAAAAATTCATAAATTTCATTCTAGACCTCAAATGGCTACATAAAACCTCAATATGAAAATATTAAGAAGTTCCCAAAAACTTTCATTTACAACTCAAAACATGATTCCCACAATAGGATTCCCAAAATGGGACTAAAACACAAGTGTATCAGTTTTGATCTCATTCTGCGCAGTTTTGGTAAAACGGCCATAAATTTCTGCACAGACCTCGTATTAAGGTGATTCAAGAGGAATTTTAAAGATAACACACTGAACTATCTACCCACCAAAAATAATAATTTTTGGCTGGACCATTCATTACCATTTTAATCCCAAAGTTATCCCTAAGTTTCTGAAATTCCAGGCCTTAACTGATTTAACTTCTCTTCCTTTTTCACATAAAAATCACTTGAAATAATTTCAAATCACCCCAATCAGATACAAAGATATCATTTAAGGCCTCATATATGTATCCAAACTCTAAACAACTTCATTAATACATAATTACTAAATTCGTATCCAAAACAGGGCCGTTTTCTTCAAAATTCCATAACTCACTGATTACACCTCCAAACTTCATGAACGTTTTCCAGAAAATCCCAAATAATATAAAGAACCTACAGTAAAAATTTCAGAATGTTTGGACAATCCTATAATTTCCAGAATTTCGACAGTGGCATAAAAACGAATGCAAAATCATGATAATCATGCTCTTGATCAAATACCCATAACTCCAAACATCTCCAAACTCAATAAAAATTGCACAATAACTATCAATTTGATCATCTAAACATAACCCATAAAGAAAACAACCATAAAACTCAAGATAAAACAAGTTAGGTTTTGGGATATACCTCACTTTAGGCTTGAATTAGAGAGAGGAGGAGGCTGTTGGGAGGTGGCCGAAAAAGTGGCCGGAAACCACCCAAAGTGGCGGCACAAGGGGCAGCAACTGCTGCCCCTGTTTCTGCTGTGAGGAGAGAGAGAAAAATGGGGAGTGGATTTGTGTATTTTTTTGCTGAATTTTGTGTGTAAGAATAGTCAATTTATAGCCACATATGGCTGTAAATTTTCACTTTAAAAGTAGGTTTTTGCTAATTAAAATTAGGTGTTAAAATGAGTAATTAGTGAAATAATAAACGTTAGTATGGTTTTGGGCTTTTGTTTTGGGCCCAAAAGGCTAAATTGGGGCTTGAAAAATTATTTGGAGTGTTGAACAAAAATAAAAATTTGTATTGCTCGGAAATAAATTTTAGCGAAGATAAAAAAATAATTAATCACTAATTTGTACTTACCGAGGCCTAATATCGATTCACCCGATATTTATTCAATCAACGAAACTTCGACTTAACAATCAATGAAACTTGAGTTGTAAAGCGGTACCCAAAATGAAATATCTCCCAACCGAGATGATTAAATATGATAAATGTAGGTGGAAATTTTAAATAACATGATGGAACTCGTTAAATAAATAAATGGAGCGTAATTGAATTTAATAAATATGATTTGGTTAAACAAATAACCATGAGTGATTAAGTCAATAAACTTGATAAAGTAATTGAATAAATGTTAGATCTTACAGTATACTTCCACAAGAGGGGGGTGAATTGTGGTGTCTGATTTTCGCGTTATAAGTAACAAACACCCTAACAGAGGTTGTTCTCCGATGACGAACACCCTGTTGACTTGGTTGCAGGGGGTGTTTTCAGATATTGTAAATACGAAAATCACTAAGATAAATGCGGAATTAAAGCACACACAATTTTTACGTGGAAAACACCTCTAGCCCAACTGAGGTGTGAAAAACCACGACCTACCTCTTGTAGGATTTAACCACTTCACTAAACCGGGCTTAACACGTTACAAATGTAACACACCTTGTTACAACTTGCAACCACGTAATCTCCTTCTCAAGGCAGATTACACCACGTCCAAATCTCACCAGATTGGACACGTCCAAAGTCCACACGACTTAGGACCACTCACTCACTTTTCTGATTCAAGATCAGGGTTACAAACACCTTACAGGGGGTGCTTCTGACTAAGCAGATGTAAGGTACAATGAAGTTCCTATTATGCCATTATATTGAAAGCTTGCTTTAAACACAACTTGAACTGGTTTTTCTTTTCTCAAGTGAAGCTCAGAAATTCTTTTCACTAGAAAAACCTCTTTTGAAATTTGCCTTTTGGGAATGTTGTGTTTCAAGATTTCTGTTTGCTTTCTTCTCACTATAGCTCAGTATGTGTCTCCATGTGTGTTTTCGTGAAAACTGAGCTGTTTTTAACCACAAATTCCAACAGTCAAAAACCAAGGAGAGGAAAGGAAATCATCTAATTTGGGAAGGTGATTTTTCAAGAGAAAAACAAAACTCCCAACAGCTAGTGATAAAACATTTGAAAATATTCTGGAGATTTTGGCCAACCGAAATAATAATTTCAAGGATAATCGGGTATGGCCACTTCAGGTCAGAAACACCCTAGGCACCCTGTTTGCAGGGTTGTTCGCAGTCTGGTGTTCTGAAGCACTTAGTGCAAATACCGATTCAAGAGATGTTAAAAAGCTTTTTCAATATTG
>JACYFF010010365.1:78766351-78779678 GCA_017589665.1 Selenicereus undatus | reverse complement strand
AATAAAATCCTCAATTGTCATTTTATAACTCGTTTCAATGCCTTTTACAACTCAAAGGAGGTTGTATAAATAAATTGAATGCTTAAAATGTTCCAAAGTTCCCACTATTCAAAAAACTTAGAGTACTCGGCCCGTTTATAAGGCAAACGAGGTTTCTTTGTAAACTTTTAATGTAAATGCTTCTTGAAACATAATGGTTTTACTAGTTCGTAACTCGAAACTCAACAGAGACTTAAGTAAGCAACTAGTTTACAAATCAACTAAACCTCATAATTTGCACCTTAAGAAGCTATTTTTCATGTCGTTTACATTCTTTTAAACACAAGGAGAATTTAGAGACAAACCAATGGCTTAAACATTTTCAAACTGTCTTTTAGTTCACTTTTAAACTTCCTAAACGTATCAGTTGTCCAGTCGAGTCACTTACTGAGTAGTTTGACGATATAGGATCTCTTTAGGCTATAAACATCTTCATAAACTATCAGGGAATTGGTAAGTACTTAAAAGTATTCGTAATTGTGAAAACAAGCTTTCTAAGAGACCCCTCTCTTTAAGGACGTCTTAAGTTTCAAGAATAGGGTTTAGATTAGCATTTAGATGGTCATTGTAAAACACAACTGCAAGTGTTTACTCTGTTTTAGCAACATTTCAGGGTCTTAGCTCGGCTAAGGGTTCCCGTAAACTGGTAATACGACATGCCATGTGCTAAAATAACCCAAATTCATCGCCTCGAGCCACTCCCTCAGGATTACTCAAAATTAAACAACCAACTAAAGGGTTAAAGTAATACATATACAGGTACAGAGCCGACTACATGCTTTCACATACAACAACGAAATCCAATCTGTACGATGTGGTAGGCATCGAACACTTGCAAGGTTGGCAAAACACTTCTAATGGGTTGGTATCAAAATAACTTCAAATATCTCTTATACCTGCTCAAGCTGAACTTGGAAAAGGAAATAAGTCAAGGGATGAGCAACCGCACGCTCATTGATCCTACTCCTTAAAAACTAAACCCATTGTCAGGCAATAATACCAATAATAGTCACATATCACGTAGTCATAATTTACTATCATATCAGGAAATCATAGCACCCAAGGAAAGATTGCCACCCTTATACTTCACACTAATTCTTCAATTCATCCTTAGGCCTTAAATTACCAATCTTTCTTTCTAATAAGCATTCAAGCACGTAAACAAGTAAGCACAAAGAGTGAGTATGAAACTTTCAACATACTTTTGAAGACACAGTGACTCTCGTTATATTTCAAGAATAGTTTATAATGCACGCCCACTTTCTTAAACCTTATAATTCTTTCTAAAAGTAAAATGTTTTCAGACTCACTTTAGGCAACGAAGTGACTCATGGAATGTTCCAAGAATGGTTTATAAATCACGTTAGCTTCTTCAAGACTCATAATTCTTTCTAAAAGTTTTTAAACTACTTATATTCATAAGAAAGACTGGACAAGAGCTTTTACTCGCAGGGTATATACTTTTGAAAACTGAAAAGATCTAGGCTTTCCTAGAATATAGTTATATTCCCTTAAAATAATTCTTTTAAAACCTATTTGAAATCGCATTCATAAAACATGGAAGTAAACTTTCTTTCTTTTCTGAAAAATATTCTACGTAGCCTTTTGAGGATTACATTCTTTAAAAGGAAAATCTCTTCCATTCTGGTCCTTTAGTGACCCTTACGAGCTTTTCAAATCTTATTCATTACGGCCTCAGAATGGCCCTTGAAAAATCTTTCTATTATCAAACACTTAAAATGTCAAAATGTAATTGTCCTATTTATTAGGAACTACTCATAACATAGACACATCTTATTGTGCAAGCTAGGATTGTCACTCACAACTCACGTTATCCCCGGGGTATACGTACTTAACTTTTTGGTGAAAACCTGTCTTAGTATAGCAACTCTAACTTTGATACTGTCTTCTGCGGGGAAACACCTCACGCAAGGACAATCATATCTTGAGTCCAGTCCCCCTCAAGCTTTTCTTACGCATCGCACATCAGGGAACAACTGACATCAAGATAATCATATCTTGAGTCCAGCTCCTGAGAACAGCTCATGTCATCTTTGTGTCCAACTCCCAACATTACCTATTGGGGAAACAGCTCACACCATCTTTGCATCCAGTTCCCACACTACAGGTCTGGCCATGTGCCTAGCCCTTTCTTAGCCTTTAAAATCGCATTTCATTTCTCTTTTTCAGTTGATTACTTTGCTGAAAAATTACTTTTTTAACAAAACGACCATAATCCTTCTAAATGCTTATAGTTCTCTTCGGTGTTTGCTTAAAAACTTCTTATAAATATAATACGTTTAATAACTCGTTAGTCGACTTCGGTTTTAACTTTAAAAGCTTCTTGTAAACCTAATAAGTTTGCTAATCCGTAAAACGACTTCATTTTTAATTTAAAAGCTTCTTATAAACGTAATAAGTTTGCTAAATCGAAAAGCGGCTTCATTTTTAACTTAAAAGCTTCCTATAAACGTAATATGTTTGCCAATTCGTAAAACGACTTTGTTTCTAACTTACAAGCTTCTTATAAACGTAATAAGTTCATTAAATCGTAAAAGAACTTCGTTTTTAACTTAAAAGCTTCTTATGAACGTAATAAGTTTGCTAATTCGTAAAACGAAGACCATTTGGAAGTTAAAGTACTTAGTTTGCGTTTATCTTAACTAGGTTCGTAATAAAATCCTCAAGTGTCATTTTATAAGTCGTTTCAATGCCTTTTAAAACTCAATGGAGGGTGTATAAATACAATGAAGCCTTAAAACGTACCAAACTTGCTACTATTCAAAAACATAAAGTACTCAGCTCGTTTATAAGGCAAACCTGGTTTCTTCGTAAACTTTCAATGTAAACGCTTCTTGAAACATAATGGTTTTACTAGTTCGTAACTCGAAACTCAATAGAGACTTAGGTAAGCAACTAGTTCACAAATCAACTAAACCTCACAATTAGCACCATAAGATGCTCTTTTTCAAGTCGTTTAAATTCTTTTAAACACAAGGAGAAGTTAGAAACAAACCAATGCCTTAAACATTTTTAGACTGTCTTTTAGTTCACTTTTACACTTTCGAAACCTATCGAATATCCAGTCGAGTCACTCACTGAGTAGTTCGATGATTTAGGATCTCTTTAGGCTATAAACATCTTCATAAACTATCAAGGGATTGGTAAGTACTTAAAAGCAATCGTAATTGTGAAAACAAGCTTTCTAAGTGACCTTTCTCTTTAAAGACGTCTTAAGTTTCAAGAATTGGGTTTAGATTAGCATTCAGATGGTCATTCTAAAACAAAACTGCAAGAGTTTACATTATTTTAGCAACATTTTATGGTCTTAGCTCAGCTAAGGGTACCTGTAAACTGGTAAAAAGGTATGCCATGTGCTGAAATAACCCAAATCATCGCCTCGGGCCACTCCCTCGGGATTACTCAAAATTAAACAACTAACAAAAGGGCTACAGTAATACATATACCGGTATAGAGCCAACTACATGCTTTCACATACAACAACGAACTCAAATAATTACGATGTGGTAGGCATCGAACACTTGCAAAGCGGGCAAAAGACTTCTAATGGGTTGGCATCAAAAAAACTTCAAATATCTCTTATACCTGCTCAAACTGAACCTGGAAAAGGCAATAAGTAAAGGGATGAGCAACCACATGCTCAGTGGTCCTTCTCCTTAAAAACCAAAACCATTGGCAGGCAATAATACCAATAATAGTCACATATCACATAGTCGTACTTTACTATTATATTAGGAAATCATAGCCCCCAATGGAAGATTGCCGCCCTTATACTTCACACTAATTCATCAATTCATCCTTAGGCCGTAAATGACCAATTTTTCTTTCTAATAAGCATTCCAGCACGTAAACAAGTAAGAACAAAGAGTGAGTATGAAACTTTCAACACACATTCGAAAACACAGTGACTCTCGTTATATTTCAAGAACAGCTCATAATACACGCCCATTTCTTTAAAGCTTATAATTCTTTCTAAAAGTAAAACATTTTCAAACTCACTTTAGACAACGAAGTGACTCATGTAATGTTCTATGAATGGTTTATAAATCACGTTAGCTTCTTCAAGACTCATAATTATTTCTAAAAGTTTTTGAGCTACTTATATTCGTAAGAAAGACTAGACAAGGGCTTTCACTCGCAGGGTACATACTTTTGTAAACTAAAAAGATCTAGGCTTTCCTAGCATATAGTTATATTCCCTTCAAAGAATTCTTTTAAAACATATTTGGAATCGCATTCATAAAACATGGAAGTAACTTTCTTTCTTTTCTGAAAAATATTCTACTTAGCCTCTTGAGGATTACATTCTTTAAAAGGAAAATCTCTTCCATTCTGGTCCTTCAGTGACACTTACGAGCTTTTCAAATCTTATTCATTACGACCTCATAATGGCCCTTGAAAAATCTTTCTATTCTGAAACACTTAAAATGGCAAAATGTAATTGTCCTATTTATTAGGAACTACTCATAACATAAAAACATCTTATTGTGTAAGCTAGGATCGCCACTCACAACCCATGTTATCCCCGGGGTATACATACTTAAATTTTTGGCGAAAACCTGTCTTAGTAGAGCAACTCTAACTTTGATACTGTCTACTGCGGGGCAACACCTCACGCAAGGACAGTCATATCTTGAGTCCAGTCCCCCTCAAGCTTTTCTTACGCATCCCACATCAGGGAACAGCTCACATCAAGATAATCATATCTTGAGTCCAGCTCCTGAGAACAGCTCATGTCATCTTTGTGTCCAGCTCCCAACATTACCTATTGGGGAAACAGCTCACACCATCTTTGCATCCAGTTCCCACACTACAGGTCTGGCCATGTGCCTAGCCCTTTCTTAGCCTTTAAAATCGCATTTCATTTCTCTTTTTCAGTTAATTACTTTGCTGAAAAATTACTTTTTTAACAAAACGACCATAATCCTTCTAAATGCTTATAGTTCTCTTCGGTTTTTGCTTAAAAACTTCTTATAAATATAATACGTTCAATAACTCGTTAGTCGACTTCGGTTTTAACTTTAAAAGCTTCTTGTAAACCTAATAAGTTTGCTAATCCGTAAAACGACTTCATTTTTAATTTAAAAGCTTCTTATCAACGTAATAAGTTTGCTAAATCGAAAAACGGCTTCATTTTTAACTTAAGAGCTTCTTATAAACGTAATATGTTTGCCGATTCATAAAACGACTTTGTTTCTAACTTACAAGCTTCTTGTAAACGTAATAAGTTTATTAAATCGCAAAAAGACTTCGTTCTTAACTTAAAAGCTTCTTATGAACGTAATGAGTTTGCTAATTCATAAAACGAAGCCCATTTGGAAGTTAAAGTACTTAGTTTGCGTTTATCTGAAACTAGGTTCCTAATAAAATCCTCAATTGTCATTTTATAACTCGTTTCAATGCCTTTTAAAACTCAATGGAGGGTGTATCAATAAAATGAAGCCTTAAAACATTCCAAACTTGCTACTATTCAAAATCTTAAACTACTCGGCTCGTTTATAAGGCAAACCAGGTTTCTTCGTAAACATTCAATGTAAACGCTTCTTGAAACATTAGGGTTTTACTAGTTCATAACTCGAAACCCAATAAAGACTTAAGTAAGCAACTAGTTTACAAATCAACTAAACCTCATAATTAGCACCTTAAGATGCTATTTTTGAAGTCGTTTAAATTCTTTTAAATACAAGGAGAAGTTAGAAACAAACCAATGCCTTAAACATTTTCAAACTGTCTTTTAGTTCACTTTTAAACTTCCTAAACCTATCGACTATCCAGTCGAGTCACTTACTGAGTAGTTCGATGATTTAGAATCTCTTTAGGATATAAACATCTTCATAAACTATCAAGGGATTGGTAAGTACTTAAAAGCAATCGTAATTGCTAAAACAAGCTTTCTAAGTGACCTTTCTCTTTAAAAACGTCTTAAGTTTCAAGAATAGGGTTTAGATTAGCATTTAGATGGTCATTCTAAAACAAAACTACAAGAGTTTACACTATTTTAGCAACATTCTAGGGTCCTAGATCAGCTAAGGGTACCTATAAACTGGTAATAAGGTATGCCATGTGCTGAAATAACCCAAATTCATCGCCTCAGGCCACTCCCCCGGGATTACTCAAAATTAAACAACTAACAAAAGGGTTAAAGTAATACATATATCGGTACAGAGCCAACTACATGCTTTCACATACAACAACGAACTCAAATTTTAAAGATGTGGTCGGCATCAAACACTTGCAAAGCTAGTAAAAGACTTCTAATGGGTTGGCATCAAAATAACTTCAAATATCTCTTATACCTGCTCAAACTGAAACTGGAAAAGGCAATAAGTATAGGGATGAGCAACAACATCCTCAGTGGTCCTACTCCTTAAAAACCAAAACCATTGGCAGGCAATAATACCAATAATAGTCACATATCACATAGTCATACTTTACTATTATATTAGGAAATCATAGCCCCCAAGGGAAGATTGCCGCCCTTATACTTCACACTATTTCTTCAATTCATCCTTAGGCCGTAAATGACCAATCTTTCTTTCTAATAAGCATTCAAGCACGCAAACAAGTAAGAACAAAGAGTGAGTATGAAACTTTCAACAGACATTTGAAAACACAGTGACTCTTGTCATATTTCAAGAATAGCACATAATACACGCCCACTTCTTTAAAGCTTATAATTCTTTCTAAAAGTAAAACGTTTTCAAACTCACTTTAGACAACGAAGTTACTCATGGAATGTTCTACGAATGGTTTATAAATCACGTTAGCTTCTTCAAGACTCGCAATTCTTTGTAAAAGTTTTTGAGCTACTTATATATGTGAGAAAGACTAGACAAGAGCTTTTACTCGAAGGGTATATACTATTGAAAACTGAAAAGATCTAGGATTTCCTAGATTATAGTTATATTCCCGTCAAAGAATTCTTTTAAAACATATTTTGAATCGCATTCATAACACATGGAAGTAAACTTTCCTTCTTTTCTGAAAAATGTTCTACTTAGCCTCTTGAGGATTACATTCTTTGAAAGGAAAATCTCTCCCACGCTGGTCCTTTAATGACCCTTATAGGCTTTTCAAATCTTATTCATTACGGCCTCAAAATGGCCCTTGAAAAATCTTTCTAGTCTAAAACACTTAAAATGGCAAAATGTGATTGTCCTATTTATTAGGAACTACTCATAAAATAAAAACATCTTATTGTGCAGGCTAGGATCGTCACTCACAATTCACGTTATCCCCGGGGTATACGTCCTTAACCTTTTGGCAAAAAAGTGTCTTAGTAGAGCAACTCTAACTTCGATACAGTCCTCTGCGGGGCAACACCTTACATAAGGATAGTCATATGTTGAGTCCAATCCCCCTCAAGCTTTTCTTATGCGTCCCACATCAAGGAACAGCTCACATCAAGATAATCGTATCTTGAGTCCAGATCCTGGGAATAGCTCACGCCATCTTTGTGTCCAGCTCCCAACATTACCTTTGGGCGAAACAGCTCACAACATCTTTGCGTCCAGTTCCCACACTCAAGGTCTGGCCATTTGCCTAGCACTTTCTTAGCCTTTAAAATCGCATTTCATTTCTCTTTTTCAGTTGATTAGTTTGCTGAAAACTTACTTTTTTTAACAAAATGGCCATAATCCTTCTAAATGCTTATAGTTCTCTTCGTTTTTAGCTTAAAAACTTCTTATAAATGTAATACGTTCAATAACTCATAAGTCGACTTCACTTTTAACTTTAAAAGCTTCTTGTAAACGTAATGAGTTTGCTAATTCGCAAAACGACTTCATTTTCAATTTAAAAGCTTCTTATAAACGTAATAAGTTTGTTAAATAGAAAAACGACTTCATTTTTAACTTAAAAGCTTCTTATAAACGTAATACGTTTGCCAATTCGTAAAACGACTTTGTTTTTAACCTAAAAGCTTCTCACAAACGTAATAAGTTTATTAAATCGTAAAACGACTTCGTTTTTAACTTAAAAGCTTCTTATAAACGTAATAAGTTTTCTAATTCGTAAGACGAAACCCACTTGGAACTTAGAGTACTTTGTTGGCGTTTATCTGAAACTAGGTTCATAATAAAATCCTCAATTGTCATTTTATAACTCGTTTCAATTCCTTTTAAAACTCAAAGGAGGGCGTATAGATAAACTAAAAGCTTAAAACGTTCCAAACTTGTTACTATTCAAAAACTTAAAGTACTCGGCTTGTTTATAAGGCAAATGAGGTTTCTTCGTAAACTTTCAATGTAAACGCTTCTTGAAACATAATGGTTTTACTAGTTCGTAACTCGAAACTCAATAGAGACTTAAGTAACCAACTAGTTTACAAATCAACTAAACCTCATAATTAGCACCTTAAGATGCTCCTTTTCAAGTCGTTTAAATTCTTTTAAACACAAGGAGAAGTTAGAAACAAACCAATGCCTTAAACATTTTCAAACTGACTTTTAGTTCACTTTTAAACTTCCTAAACCTATCGACTATTCAGTTGAGTCACTCATTGAATAGTTCGACGATTTAAGATCTCTTTAGGTTTTAAACATCTTCATAAACTATCAAGGAATTGGTAAGTGCTTAAAAGCATTCGTGATTCTGAAAACAAGCTTTTTAAGTGACCCCTCTCTTTAAAGACGTCTTAAGTTTCAAGAATTGGTCACATAGTGTCACGTAGCACATAGGGGGGAAAGGGGTTTACACATAGCACACTTATACACTTCATAGCACAAATTGGCAGGATTTGCCCAATGAGCCTCACATGGCCTCGCAATTGACACGATTGCGGTAATTCACAACCTGGGCTCCCTCCTCATGCAACACCGAGCACAAGAACCTCAAATTTCTCATTAGTTCCACCTCAAACCATCCAACTACCAAGCTCGGTTTATTATTGGCATAAACAAACGAATAATCCACAAAACCATCATATAAAAGCCTAGCATGCTTATCAATAACCTTAAACAGAATTTAAACATGATCATATTGATTTAGTGACAACTCCTAAACAGAAATAAGCATGCTTTACTAATGCCTTAATTCGCCCATTTAGCACTTTTAACCTTCAGACCACGATTTAGGGCTAATAAACCGACGAAGTGATAACTCTAAGGCGTTAATCTGAATATTTAGTAACAACCAAACAATCTGGTCATTAAAATTCAGCTTCGTTTTCAACATGAAATTATTTCAAAATTAACATCGTGTTCGTGATTCCTCAGTTTCGATTCTTAGTTCACCCAAATTGATTTTTAACCTCAAAATCAACCGGCACTAACTAATTTAGTTAAAATCGTTGAAATTAATAGTAATTTAGGGGTAAAGAAATCCTCACCTAGATTCCATGCTTGCTGTTTGTTCGAATGCTGCTGAGCTTGGCTTTAGGTGCTCGAACAACTCCGAGTTCTTCGGCTATTGCTCAACCATGCATGAACAAACCCCAACCGTGCCCAATTCGTGCAATTCGAAGCCCGATTTCACTCAGACTTTCACCCACTAGCTTAAACTCGTGATGGATGTTTGATGTCTTGAATCACTCCCAATTTATAGAGGATTTGAAGAACCTAAGAGTTGGGTTGTATGGATGAGCCGTGACAAGTGTTGGGGGCTTCAAATTGTCGCCCAGAACTATCATAATTGTGGTGGGTTTGTCCAAACCTTGCCCAAATTCACGACAAATGGTGACTAGGTTGTGGGGGAGGCCGAATGTGTAGGATTTGCATGTTGGAGTGGCAAAAATCTTCTAGGATTGGAGGTTGAAGAGCTTGATTATGGTGGAGGAGAGGAGGAGGAACAATATGAAGCAGAGAGGAGAGGAGAGGAGAGACACTGTCGAGGGGGGATTGGGGGCAGAAGTAGGAAAGAAATGGGTCGCGCGTAAATTACCAAAATGCCCCTCCATCTCTCTTTCTTTTTATTTTTGCTCCAAACTGCTTAGGAATTGGTACCACTAACCTAGTTCGTAACTCGAATTCTAAACCTAAAATTGATAACATGACCTATTATCGATTACTCATTCCCAAAAATATCTAGGTTCGATTTAATAAGCATCGGACTACTTCTAAGGTTGACAACCTAACTGTGTTTGGGTTCCCACTTGAATTAATACTCGTTAATAACTGTTAATAACGCTTATTAAAAACCGTTGAATAAACTTTCAAACTAATTATAACAACAGTAATAATTTTAATAGCGACAATATTCTTTTTAATAAAATTAATGCTCGCAAGGGCACATTGAAAATAATTTAACTCAGATCGTTAATAAAATACACTTTTTATAACGTAAAAAGAGCGTTACAGGAAACTTAACGAAAAGTAAAAATAAGTGGGTATTACACTCTCCCCCCTTAAAAAGAATTTTGTCCTCGAAATTTACTAACTTGGAGCAAATAATGTGGGTACTTCTCCCGCATTCTTTTCACAATCCAAGTCACTTTACGCTTAGCTATCTAATCCGTCTTCACAATAACATCCCATCCTTGGATTTCTAGTTGCACCTTAAACCTCTCAGGGCATTTCATGATTTCGAATAAGTTTTCCATTCTTCGAAGCCACTCCTCGTATGCCATAGGATTAGTTCCACCTTAAAACTTGGGAGGTTTAAGCTTATTACACTGACATATCATCTCCATGGCAGTTGGTTCTAGTTTTAGTTTGCTGTGAGGAGTCATCGATCACATCATATCAAAATTTCACTAAGTACCTAAAATGCTATATGTAGCAACTATCTATTCAAGATCTACTACACTAATTCTAAACTTCCAAAAACTTATGTCTATAACTATGCCCTCCGTAAGTTAAGTATCTCATATTCTGTCTAATCACCTTATTCAAATTCTTCCTTGGCCTTCCCCTATCCCACTTACAAGCTCGAAGGGCAATGCTCTCACACCTTTGCAAGTGGAACTGTATCCTTTCTCTTGATATGGCCAACCATCCAGGCCTTACTTCCCTCATCTTATGCTCTTTAGGTGTCACTTATACTTTCCCTCTAAAAACTTTATTACTATTCTCATCCAATCTTACATAACTACACCTCAACCTAATTCTGCTCATCTCTCCTATAACCTGGGATCTTCTTATAACACAGCACTCTAAACGTATAACTCCATTTTTGTCACCCCAGCCTCATATCGTGAAGCCAATGTCCTCATTGATATCTTCCTTACCTTGTATGATCAAATCCAAGCATTTAAACTTCTTAATCTTCGGCATCATCATATCAATGGTGACTTCCTCCCGTGCCTCTTCTTTCCTTTCACTTGACTTACATTCCAAGTACTTAATCTAAAACCTTTAGACTCCAAAATACGTCTCTACTTTTCTAACATATTGTTAGGTTCCTTTGAGTGTCTCTCTATTAAGACAATAGAGTCAGCAGACAACATTCACTCGGTATTTCATCCTAAATGTCATTTGTGAACTCATCTGAGACGATTGTAGAAGGGCTTAAAGCCAATCCTTGACATAACCTAATATCAACAAGGAAGTCCCTTAGGTCTCTTCCTAGCATCCTATTCCTTAGTCTCTACTCTCTCATACGCGTCTTTATAAACCCTAACATAATGAAAAGGTAAATAATTTTTTTTTCAACAATTCCAACGCACTTCTCAAAGCACTCTATCACAAGCTTTCACAATATAAATGAACACCATATGCAAATGCCTTTTTTTCTCCTATCCCTTTACAATTCCATGAGTTTTCTCATAAGATTCACTACTTCTGTAGTTGATCTTCTTGCAATGAAACCAAACTGCTTCACAAAAATTAAAGTCTTCCTCCTCAACCTTTTACCCATCATCCATTATATGCCAGAATATAACAGTATTCCATGCAGCCAACCACAGAGGTAGATAAACGTGATCGATGATGTGGAAAGCCATCCTGCACTACCACTGTGATAGTAAGGGAAGAACCAGCATATGCATACATATTATAAGTTATACACTTGTTAATATAAGTAATACCAAGCAAGACAGATCATATAAGAACATAAGTCACATATTTCACATAACACATGCCTATTATTCTATCTAAATGCATAATGTCCTTAATTTCGATTCTTAGTTCACCCAAATTGATTTTTAACCTCAAAATTAACATGCGCTAACTAATTTAGTTAAAATATTTGAAATTAATAGTAATGTAGGAGTAAAGAAATCGCCACCCCGATTCAAAGCTTGATGTTCGTTCAAATGCTGCTAGGCTTGGCATTTGGTGCTCAAACAACTCCGAGTTCTTCGGCCATTGCTCACGCATGCACGAACGAACCCCAACCGTGCCTAATCCGTGCAATTCGAAGCCCAATTTCACTCAGACTTTCACCCACTAGCTTGAACTCGTGATGGATGTTTGATGTCTCGAATCACTCCCAATTTATAGAGGATTTGAAGAACCTAAGAGCTGGGTTGCATGGCTGAGCCCTGACAAGTGTTGGGGGCTTCAAATCGTCGCCCAGAACGACCGTAATTGTGGTGGGTTTGTCCAAACCTTGCCCAGATTCACGCCAAATGGTGACTAGGCTGTGGGGGAGCCCAAATGGGTAGGTTTTGCAGGTTGGAGTGGCGAAAATCTTCTGGTATTGGAGCTTGAAGGGCATGATTTTGGTGGAGGAGAAGAGGAGGAAGAAGCTAAAGCTGAGAGGAGAGGAGAAAGACTGTTGAGGCAGGGTCGCGGGCAAGAGGAGGAAAGAAAGGGGTCGCGTGTAAATTACCAAAATGCCCCTCCCTCTCTCTTTCTTTTTATTTTGTTCCAAACTGCTTAAGAATTGGTACCGCTAACCTAATTTGTCAACCGAATTCTAAACCCAAAGTCGATAACATGACCTTTCATCGATTGCTCGTTCCCAAAAATGTCCAGGTTCGATTTAATAAGCACCAGACTACTTATAAGGTTGACAACCTAACCATGTTCGGGTTCCTATTTGAATTAATACTAGTTAATAACCGTTAATAACACTTATTAAAAATCATTGAATAAATTTTCAACCTAATTATAACAACATTAATAATTTTAATAGCGACAATATTCTTTTTAATAAAATTAACGCTCACAAGGTCACATAGAAAATAATTTAACTCAGATCGTAAATAAAATACAATTTTTATAACATAAAAACAGCATTACTGGCAGCTTGACGAACAGTAAAAATATGCGGGTATTACAGTATGTATGTATGTGTGTGTGTGTGTGTGTGTGTGTATACATATATATATATATATATATATATATATATATATATATATATATATATACACATATATATATATATA
>JACYFF010010365.1:78745379-78765951 GCA_017589665.1 Selenicereus undatus | reverse complement strand
TATATATATATATATATATAAGGAGAGAGTGATAGAGAGACGGTATATTTGATCAAAATTTAAACGATATAAAAAGTATGCCAAATTATAACCATGAACTAATTGTCAACAGTTAAGTTGAAAAATAACTTGTGTTCAACCACATAATGAAAAGTGCGACTCAACAACATGCCTATAAAGTATGCACCCACTACCTAAAAATTAAGTTTGTTTGCAATACACATATATCAAATTGAGGCCAAACAGAACAAATGGTATGGTGTAAAACTTCAAAGTTCCAAGTGAACACCTCACAAACCCAAATTTTATGTCCAATTTTGTGGCATGCTGCCCTTGGTTTATCCTGAAATCACCAAATCCATAAATTAGAGTTAAGTATAACAAATAATGCTACTAAGATAAAAGAACTTATAACAAGATTGTAAGATATAATATCCATTCACCTCAATAACTGGGTACTCTTACTCTGCAAACTCTATGTAACAACCTTGCCCTTAGGCTAGTTGTTATAGTATATTCACTGATTTTGAAAAAACTTTGGCAGAGTTCTGCTTAAAACTTGGCCATTTTCCTTTCTACAACTTGTTAAATTCAATAAGAAATAAAAGAAACTCGGTCGCACGGCAGAGCAAATCAACTCAACAGGCCACACACCTGGAGAATCTGACACGAATCCAATAACCCATTACCATCAACTCCAAGAAACCAATCAAACCACGATAAGGCATTTTAATGCACAACACATATCGAACAACCCATTACCATACAAATATGGAACCTAAAATTTTTAAACTAAATAGTTGAATGTAAAACGTTCACATTTTGTAGCCTCTCAAGTAACACCTTGTCAACCATATGTGGATCAGCTTTGTAATCGCAAGTATTCAAAACCTGGATATTACCATCAACAAATCCAAGAAACCAATCAAGCCATGTCTGTGTGTTGTATTCATTGTACATATATTTTAGAATCCTGAATATAATTAATCATATCAAATGAATTAGGCAAAGAAACAAACCATAAGCCAACACCCAAATCCCGAGTATGCGATGCTAATTAATAAATGCTTATCTTAGAAGGTTACAGCTAATCATCACAAAGTCTATAATACAATACCACAACATTTTATTTTACCTTTTTTCCCTAATTTATCTAAATGAACAAATTCAAGCAAATCTGCAATGATCACAAGTGGTAAGAACAAAAGAGTGCGTAGTTCTTGGTGGGGCAGGGGATGGGATCACCATTCCATTTTCTTCTAAAGTCAGAAAAAAGGCAAAAAGAAAGTACATAAAATGCATTGATGAATGCACGCAAGTGCAATGCAAGCTTAAGGTAATCCCATATCAATAGAACAGTAGGAGTTAAAGAAGCAAAACAAAACAGTTATGTTAAAAAGGATACGAATTGAACCCCCTCCCTCTTCAATTCTTCAATGGTAATGATGGTGACTTTGTAACCAGTATCCCAAAGTAAAGTGATACGTGTCTTGTTACAAGACACTTCACAAGTGTTTTGTTTTGACTCAAAAATCATACTATTATTATGTTTTTAAATTGAAAAGAAGGCAGGATCAAATAGCAGAAACATATTACAACTTATAAATTATATAAAATTATCTTTTTTCATAATTTATTTCTAAAATTCGCGTATCATATGTACTTGCGGAGAGGGTTAATGCGATTAGAGTATCATTTAATATTTTGTCGACGTAAATGATGAATATTTAAGGTTGACAATTAGTAATCATGAAAAAATTGTGATTTTAAATCATAAAATATGTTAATTATGATGAGACAAGACACTTAAGAGTGTCTTGCAGTAAGACATATATCACTACTCCTATCCCAAAATCCTTAAAGCCTATCTACAGCTGGTCAGCCCAATAATTGTGATGTATAGTGCACAATTCACATTTCTAGTTCACCAGAAATTAAACTAACTAAACTCATATGATCAGTTACTATGGAACAAATCCATAGGAACAAATGCACTATTTTGTTGAGAACTTTAGCAGACAAGACTTCAATCGAGATCCATGGAAATTTGATTGAATAAGAAGTACAGTAAAGTAACAAGGTTATACTTAATCCTATCCTATTCTTGATTGAGATGATCTCATTATAATTAAGCTCAATAGTGAATGGCTTAACCATACTTCAAGGCAACGTCATTGAAGAAAGCAAGCATTTGGCAAGTCTATATGATAGATAGACCTGACAAAAATGACCCGAGACTCGAACCGAACGACCCGGACCCATACCCGACCCGACACCCAAAATATACTCACCGAAAGTAGACCCGAAACCCGAATTGACCCAAACCGATCCATAACCGACTTGAAATTTTCTACAAAGTTACTTGTTTTGGCATGACGAGCGTATTTGACCAAAAATTGGTTCACCCAAAATCGACCCAAACGGAACCATACCCGACCCAAACCGCAACGACCCGAAATGTCACTTAATTTGAACATGACCCGATCCGAACTTGACCCGAACCGTACCCAAACCGAATGACTCATTTTTCAGGTCTAATGATGGAGGATAGGTATGCCATGCATTGGATGTAATACACGCAACATGGATTCAAATTGCAAAATGGTAGCAAGACCAAGAAAGAGAAATTTCTTGGGAGGTAACAAAGACATACGTATACCAGAGCAGAAAAAATTCAAACACAAAATGGGTTTAATATTTAGCATCTCAACATAATAAAACCATTATTCTTGTGCTACTTTGCACCCGTAAAAAGGGGTAATCTCACTAATCACAGTTTCTGAGTTCACTGTCACCAACTTTAAGATATGATGATTAAGCTCTTTTTTTTTCTTTTATCATGTTGTTAATGCTTCATGCAATATATGATCAAAAAAGGATTGTCTCCACTCAATAAAAGAAGAGAAGCATGGTATGAGTGTCAAAAATTAAAATACGTCCATAACAACTGGAAATTGAGACACGCATCTCAGAACCTAGGCACATGTTCAAAAGGCCTCCTTTTTTGCTATTGTCAGATCTCCTAATGTGGTTTGCCTACATAGGGTAGTAGGAAGAACAAAGCAACAACTATAATAGGCATGTAGCCTTCCTAATATAGCTCCTTCTACTTGTCCTACTTTCACCACTGGCTAAATTTCGCATTAGCAATACGAGTAAAGCCACTTAACACAACACAATTTTCAAGATTGAAGCAAGTTAATGTCCCAGAAACAACTCATAGAAAACACTTAAATTTGAGAGTATTCCATAACATTAAAAAACTTCCAGGTGATCAAATCGAAATCAATTACCATATTCATTGGCCTGAAGTAAGGATTCCAAAATAGAAATTCACGCTTGCTTAAAAATGCAATGGATCCAACGCATGAAACAAAATGGATGGAATATAAGATAGTAAGGAAAGCAAAATCCTTCATCCTAAATCAGCCAAGTGATGCTGGATCGACCAGGGATTGGGATCAAACAAACTAAGAATGGAGGATGTAATCCAGGTTACTATGTTGTTAGACAAGTGATCTTAGAACAAAAGCAACAGAATTATCGACTCATGGCTTGTTAATTGTAAGTTCCAAGGCTAAAGACAATTGACTAGACCCATAAGTGAAGACTAATAGTTCAAGTGATCCTCGCCATTAGAAAAATTAATGCTCAACATGCATGAACTCAAACTAGTGGAAAAAGCACATAACAATTAAAATCTACAACTACTTATCCCATTTACCAGTTGCAGACATAGGTGAGGAGACTCAAACAACACAAAATTCATAAAGCAAACTAAAAGAACATCACAGGAAAAACGTTGAGATTAGCCAAGTCCTTTTCGCGCTTGATAGGGTTTTTTTGCTTTCTAACATTTATCTAGAAATCAAGAACTCCAAAACCCAAACACAAGACAATTACTCTTGCTTAATCTGTAATGTTCAACCCATATGATTCAAAGAATGAGAGAAATAGGATGGTGATGTGTACTCTGGGTGAAAAAAATTGGCTGGAACCCTTGCCACCGGTTGCCATGAGATGCCGAAATTCAGAGGGACGATTGAGAAGCAAACATAGTTGCGCACAAGGAACATTTGTACTCTGGGCAAAATCACCAACATGAACTCCTAGGGTGTTGTCACCGCCGACAAGAACTGTCTGACCTCAACAACACCAATTGCTAAGGTTTAAAACAGCGACACGAGCAAGCCTAGAGGATGCGAGAATTGTCGTCGCCGAGCACGACCACCATCGGTGCTGAGAATGAAGGGCACTAGTGGTAGGATTTCTTGGAGTTACCCGTGCGTGCGGCGAGGAGAAAGAATAGCAGGGCAGGCATCCCACTCGATCTCACATTCTCACGGATACAAATCTATTTGCTATTTCCTTTTTTTTAAAATTCAATGGACTTAGAGAAAAGTTAAAATAAATTTTGAAAAATAAAATTGTATGCTACCACACTTAATATCCATGCCAAGTGCGTCCTATTTATAAGGTGCAAGTCCCCACGCTTAATATGTGGTGGACAAACCTTAATTACTTACTACCACTCTTATAAGAGATGTTTTATTTTTCCTTCCTTATTACGTGTGGGGAAAATACTGGGCGCTCATTTTTGCTTATTTTCCTGCTTCACTTAATCAAGCGTGGTTAAATAAGAATGAAAGCATGACCTTTTTTTTGTAGTGGGGGAGAGAGAGAGAACTGATACGGGGGGTGTATCGGGGGTTAGGTGAGAGATAAAAAGAAGTGTGGGGGTGGAGAAAAGGAGCGACATGAGGGGGAAGTGAGGGGGTTTCTATCGGGTTTCAGCCAAAGATGAGGGAAAGACTGTGAAAATAAGAAGGGGGCGTTGGTCACGCGAGAGCCACGAATTGGGGGTTGGTATTTTTTTTGTTTTTATTTTCCCTTTACTTTTTTTTCATTTTGCTTATTCTCATTTAGGTCAATAGGAAGAGTAGGCTCCGGATGTGTTTGAGTTTTGGCCAAATTCCTTCATTTTTCACCAAATTTCTTTATTTTTTGATTTTCCATCACCTACAAAAATAAAATAAATTCAAATAAAAGTATGGATATAACAATTATTTTGTGCACAAATTAGGCATAAAGGTATCGTAAAAAGATTACATTTTTGTTGCAAACAAGTACCCCCACACCAAGATTTTACTCATCCTCGAGTAAAATAAAAAATAAGAAAAAGAAATAAAAAATAAGAAAAAGACAATCTTAACTCATTTTCGCAGGAATCACGGTTGCGTTTAGTGTATGCAACAAGCCCTCAAACCACCCTCGGTTTCCCAAGTGGACGAGTGAGGTCTTGTAAGAGTTTTCAAGTGAAATACCCACAAAATCTTTTCAAAAACAAAGGAAATTCTTTTGCTGTTTTTCGAAACAAGAATATATTTACAAGTAATGGGGAGGTTATGTATGCACTATAGGCAACTGCATCACCCTAGTAGCCAAATCATCAAATTATATATAAACAAAATGTACAATTGAAAGACAATCTAGTCACAATATATATACCAACTTCCATTTTTCACCATACACAACAATATGCAATGATATGCATGCCTTGGTGCATGTGCAAATGTGTATCATCCCCTATGAATCAAGTTGCTAACATTAACACAATCCCCATTTCGTTGCCTAATTACCTTTTTTGCTTTTCTTTCAAGAATAATACCCACTTGACTTACAAATAATCGGATCTTCCCAACAAAGGGGTTTTATTACAATAAGCAAAGCAGTTATTTCATTGCCTAAACACTTGTGTAATCAAGTAAAATAGCACATATTCAAAGCAATCAAAGATATGAAATAAAGATAGTGAGTAAGGTAGGCACAAAATCACACATATGAGACGGGGTTATTATGAAAAATCGAATATACATCCCTAACTAGACATCTCATCATGCAAACTCTATTTACATATAACTCAATAACCTAGAACATGAGATTACTATCGCTAAAAAAAGAACACAAATTTCAAAAGAAAAAGAAAAATCTCTTTGAATTGTTTTGAAAAAATTCGAAAAAGATATACAAATGGGCACCGCATCCCCACAGCAAAACTCCACAATATCCTCATTGTGGGAGTTAAGATGCCAAAAGGCAATCACATAAGTTATACAACCGTAAAACCTACACAAGCTCATAAGTATACACAAACTAGGACACCACCAAAATAAAAAATAAAACCAAAATTAAATTCACCAAAATCAAAATCAAAATCAAAATCACGAAAGAAAGCAAAAGCAAAAACAAACTCTAAAACAAAAAGAAAATCTTAACCACCAAAATAAAAACAAAACAAGACCAAGGAGCTACTAAATACAAAACAAAACCAAAGGGAACCTGAGACAACACAAAACACAAAAGAAAAGAAAAGCAAAATACAAAAACCAACAAAAAAAAATGAAAGCACTAGCACATTTTACAAAAACATACCACCAATAAACAAAAAACACACAACCAAAATGTACTAAAAAAACAAAAATACCCAAAATAAACAAGGCACTACTCAACAAAAATCAAACAAAACACCCATAACATAATCACAATCCTAGATATCCTCAACTATTCAACTAAAAGGACTAGCAAGTATTCACAAAACAAAATACACCACCAATAACAAAATGCATAACACAATCAAGGGCGATCACAGCCAACTCGGCTCAACAAATCCCAAATTTCTCCTCAAGATCGATCACCCACATAACTCCAGTCCTAAATATCCACAACTATGTACAAAAAGAAAAAAAACGGAAAAAGGAGAATAAGGAAGGGGTGGAACGATCATACTAGGTTGGGTACTGATTGTACCTAAACTAATGCCTCACTCAGATGATATCTAGGAGGTTCATAGAGCATCAACCACTCCATCTCAGCTCATAAGCTGCTACTCATCAAAACCCACCAATGCTTATAACAGCTTATCAAACGTTCGGGCACATTCCTCACATAAATGAAAATAGTTAGAAACAGGAGGTGTAGCTCAAATAAAGTGTATAAATGGAATGCAACTCAAGGCTCTCTTGAGCTTATCAAGGCTCTAAGCCCAATCAAATGAGAGATGTGCATATGTAAAATCAGACGCACAAGTCAATGATCTGACAATGATTTGATTATATGAATGTATAAACCATCAAGAGTAGTCTAAATAGCCAAAATGAAGTCCAACATCTCTAAGAGGAGAGGGGAGAGTACCAAGGCAAGGCCAATCGAATGAGATATGAAAATTAAAGCTTAAAGGGGGGCTAAAGTCAAGTCCTTCCCCTCAAAGTGGTCCTCTAGTCTCCCTATGTCACTATCAACAAGAGTTTAATCTAAACAAGGATTGTCAAGCACAAAAGTCTCAGACTCTATGAAAGTAAACTCAGGAGGGTCTAAAGAAGGTAGAAAAATGGGGAAGGAAGAAGAGAGTGATGAAATAGAAAGGTTGGGAGCTAACTCAAGGGAAGATTCCATATAAATGGGATCAATAAACTCCTCAGGAGATGTAACCTCACTAAAATCCACAATAGGAGGCTCATCAAGAGAATGCTCCTCAGAAAAGATATCCTTTGACTAAACTAATTTTCCATACTCATCATTATAACTAGCATTACGCTCAAATGCATCTCCCTCCTTAAGCTCTCTTAAGGGAGCAGAATGAAGAGATGAGTCATGAACAATCTGACTGCCCTCAGGGTGATAACTAACTATGCTAAGCTCTAGGGAGGGTGCAACTGCTAAACGAGATGTGGGATCACTCACTTTCCGAGGTCATCACAATATGTATCATCATGGAAACCATACCCTTAAAGGAATCGGCGCCTCACTCTGATCAACACACTGTCGCAAGCGCACAGGTGTTCATAGCATACATAAAGATATCGTTCCTCGGGGACCAAAGTAATCTATCGAGCCTAGTCTTGTCAGAATATGCTAGGCAAAACTCAATTTCAAGTGGATTCAAGTAATTACTGCAAATAAATTAACTTGTCTAAATCAATAAGAGAAAAACATCTAGAACTTTTCGCAGTTATGGAAGAGAATTGGATCAAAATGAATACACATGTGCCATTCTCTAATTGATTAATTTCAAGGAATTATAATCTAGTCAAGAAACTTGATCTATTCTTTCGAAATCAACCAAATTTGCCTAAACTAAGCAAACATCATTCTTTCAAACTAATTTGACTTAATCCATGTTTAATATATTCAATCACCTACTAGCCCTCCTAACATATAAATATCTCTTTCGAGACGAAGTTATGCTATGTCTATTCAAGCAGTCCAACAACCAAATGTCATTTTTCGAATGCTCACTCGATTGTTTCAAATGTGCAAGTAAATTTTGGCCAAAAATCAACTCACAACATATCAAACACTTGATAGAAAGAAATCAAACCAATCGTGAAAATAAGCATAATTCTTTAGAAATCAAAACATGATCCAATAACAATTCCAAAAACCACTAAATTCTTAGACTAAGAAAACTACTCAGACATGATAAAAGATAAACTAACCAAAAAGATCGGCGAAATCTTGAGCGGAAGGGACTCGACTGAGATGGCCTTCACCAAGGGCTTCGAAGCCGCCTCAGGATCAAAACTCTCACACTCAAAACTCACATAAAACTAAACAAACAACAAAATTTGAGAGAAAACAAACTAAACCAATCTAAACTATTGTACTTGCTCGCTTCCTTAGAATGCTCATGAGTGCTTTTGCTGTGCTGCAGAACGTCCCTATTTATAGGAAACTTCATTTGATCTCAGCCACACAGCCAAGGGAAAACGAAGAGGCAATAGTTACAGGCACACCACAGTTCGTGGGGTTTACCACAGGCTGACCGTGGTCTGCGCTGGCTCTGGAGTTTTGCTCTTTCTTTGCTCTATGGTCATGGCATAACATGGATGACCGTGGAGGAGGTCAAAATATAGCCATTGAAGGGCAAATGCTGGGCAAAAATACTAAAAATCCTGCAAAACACATAAAACAACTACACCCAAGCATAAATCGAGAATAGGATAGTAAATAACATCATTAAGCGCAAAATTCTCCTAAAAACGAGGTAAAATAGCCCTAAAAAGATGTACATGTTAAGCATTTATCAAACTCCCCCATGCTTAAACCATTGCTTGTCCTCAAGCAATACAAGGATTAAAGATATACACAACCTCCTCATGATAGACATAGATAACTTTCAAATGGCAAGGATGATCCCAAGGTAGCCCAAAAAGATGGAAAAATATAATTAACAAGCAGAATAGGGAATGAAATTTAAAAAACGTTTTATAGACCATGATGCAAAACTTGAACCAATCGTCCCCCAAGTTGTCAAATACAATCATTCTAGCATATGAAACGAGTAATTCTAGCAAGGATGGTAGAACCTCACTATAGTTATGCAGCACTCAGCACTCATGTGTTTGACAATGTACATATATGAAGGTTCTCTCAATTCTCATTCCTTGGAAAAAAATCTACGATAAGTTTCACAAGACTCTCAAAGTCGCCAACACGAAAATGTACATACACTAAACAATCATGGGGACTTTTATAGGGATGTAATGGCGCTTAGGGTAAAGGTAAGAGGGGAACAAATATTTTTAGAAATGAGGAGCTAAAAGCCGTAGACTAAGAGCTTAAACAATTTCAATGCATCATACTATATCCTTCTCGAACCTTATCAACTCATCAACAAAATAAATCCCAAATGAAAAGAGATAGAGTCGAAAATCACAAATATCTTACATTCCCACCAAGGGTAATCACTTTCTTCAAAAAATTTTATTTTTTCTCCTTTTTTTGTTGATTTCTTTTTTTTTTATTTCTCATATTTTCAAAGAGGAATAGCCAAGGGAATTCCATAACGAACTTTAAAATTGAACTCTTCTCTAAACTTTGCACAATAAACAAGGGATTAATCAAATGTTTCCATCCCTATACCAAACATCTAAAATTCACTAAAGAGAACAACAATCCACTTGCTAATGCCTTATCAAACTTGATGCAAAAGAATGTAACGCTCCTCTAGCCTTAGCTTAAGGGTAAGACAAGCATTTGGGCATGGGCTGAAAGTAGGAGGTTCAGATCAAGAAAAACGGTTATAGGCTCAAAGGGGCTAACAAGGGATACAATACATAACAAGGGTGACTATTTGGCCGTGGGTTTCAAATAAATCAAAGAAAGAAAAAATGCCTCAATCATATTGCCTAAATGCATATACGAAATGTGGACTTGAATGAGAACCAAGGCAAGTTCTCGAGAAATGATGTCAAGGAAAAGTAACACATGAAAGAAAATATGAGAATAATAATGATAAACAGTCTTTAAAGCCTCAAAGTCTCACTGGACATCTACCACAGTCAAAACTAGCTCACTAGCAAACACATGCTAGAATTTCATGTAAAGACTCATGGCGGAAAAATCGATTCGCATTCAACATATGATCCAAACATGGAATTCAGTTAGAAAATTCCTTTGCAAACTTTTATGCACAATTTGGGCGAATCAAAGGATCAAACTAACCAAAGAAAGCTACCAAACTATAAACATCATCATCGGATGATTTTTGTTGTTGTTTTGTTTTTTTTTGGGGTTTTTTCGTGCTCCTATAAACAATGCAAGCTAAAATGCAAAAGAAACTAACAAAATAAAGAAACTAAAATGCAACCTACAAGAAAACTAAATGCACTACTAAACAAAACTAAAACAAAAACTACAAAAACTATCACTAAAAATATATACAAAGTAAAAAAACAAACACACCAAACAAAAACAGGCGTCAGACGCCAAATATAATAACTAACTCCCCCATGCTTGAATCACAAATTGCCCTCAATGTGGGCACATCATAACGAAAAGGACAGTGGAGTAGTAGAAATCAAAATCTGAGAGGAGGTGGAGGAGGATGGGGTGGTTGTCCATAGGAGATATGCCAATCTCGCCAGATGTCGAGACATGCCCTATAGTCTTGGAAATACTGGGTCTGGGAAGCAAGCAACCCACGAAAGTCATCGTGGTGCTCTTGGACAAAGTCCGAAAGAGCGGCGCTCTCTAAAGCTACAAAGGCACGAAGGAAACCCAGCTCCTCTTGAATGGACCCAAGGGTGTCTTGGATATCAGAATAGTCAGGTGGGCGCAGTTGAGAGGAAGAACTAGGTCCTGTTTGACTAGAGTGAGGGGCAAGTTAGTGGGGTACGGTTCGAACAACCTCGTCATCACCAGGTACCCAATAAAGCTTTGCTCGGTGAAGCAAAGTAGTATAATCGACATTGGGAAGCGGCAAAAGCCGGTCCGCAGGGTAAATCCAACACAAACGGCCAACCTCAACTTTGTAAAAGTTCATAATCTCAAAAGTAACTTGGTTAAGCCACTTAGACCTATAAACTCTATCCTCAGGACTGGGCTCAGCACCCAAGACTCTAGCAATAGTAGTTGTTATTCCACCAATGATTATCCTACCTTTAGTAGTAACAACAGCACTATGCAATTGCCTAGCTAAGGATGAACCTAGATTAAGTTGGACACCATCAAGCATACAGGACAGAAAGTACAACTCAGAAAGTCTTGGGACATTCAGACTATCGTCCTGAGCAAACAGAGAACAAGCAATGATACACTGAGCTTCTCAACTGCAAGGGCTCCTAATATGCATGCATTTCGATGAACCGGTACTGTACCTAACACTCCCCGAAAGTTCACCCCAAAACGCGTTTGGGTTGAATTCGTAGGGGACTTGGCGGTGTAATAAGTCCATGCTAGGGGGAAATCCAAAAATATTGTTGAAGATACCTAAGTTCAATTCATACGATTGACCCTGCAAATGAAACGATGTATATCCAGCTTGACATTGAGGCCCACTAGTGACCTGGACATGGAGTGTACTTAGAAATTCTAAGGTGAGGTCCCTGTGTGTATGCTCTTTGGGTTCTAAAAAGTGGCTCATACCACCTCTAGCAAACAACCAACGAATATCATCCAACATTCCTAATCGGGCTAACAAATCCTCATCATAGTGTCTAGTTGCTACTACTACACGTTCATTTAAACAATCATACCTAGCAACATGATCAGGATGAGTGAAACCAAGAGGGTGAAGAATGTTACCTCTAGCACACACATTGGTTGATGTTCTGGAAGTCCTTTGAGGTCGGGGTGGTGCTTGACTTGATGAACCAACCTCCTTGGTGCTCCTTTACCTTTTGTTTGGGGCCATGGTTACAAAACCTAACCAAAAACAAAACTAAAACCAAAAGTGAGAACTAAAACCTAGAAAATTGAAGACAATAAGTAAAAATGTGCAGAATTAGAGAGAGAAAAGGAGGGGCATGGTGGATGAATGAGGGTGAGATGAATTTGGAAGAAGAAGAGAAAAGAGATGAGATTTTATGGATGGAATAGGGGGATTAAGAAAAAGGAAGGAATTTGGTGTGGAAATGACAAAAAATGGAGAAGATTTGAGGGAGATTGAAGGCATTGGTTATGGAGGTTTTAGAGAGAGAGAAGGGACGAGGAAAGAGAGAAAGTGTCGACTAGAGAAGATTAAGTGAGGGGGACGGAAAATGGCACCGCGGTCAAAAACCTAGATCGCGACCCATAGCAGCCCACCACGGACTGTAGGGCACACCATGAACGGTTCGTGGTGCCTGCTGCTACTCTTTTTTTTTCCTATTTTTTTAGGGTTAGGACCTACGGTCGTATTTATGGTGTTCCTAACCATGGTGCCAACATATTATTGATATATGTATATTTTTTTTTCTTCTTTTCTTTTTTTATAACAACTAAAAAATAAAATTTCAAAAATGAAAACTATAAAAAGGAAAGAGAAAGAAAGAAAGCTTGGGTTGCCTCCCAAGAAGCGCTCTTTTAACGTCAAGAACTTGATCCTTGTTCTAGGCTTGGTCCGGATCAGATGGTGTATGGACATTGGCTTTGTCTCGAACCACAAAATCAAACTTTTTCAGTTGAAGGTACCACTGCAGAAGTTCTAGCTACAGGTCCTTCGTCTTCATAATTTGGTCCCATAACGCACTGTCTGCGTACAAGACAAATTGCTCTCTTAGACCATCAGACGGGCTAACATCTACTTGCTCAACCCCTACATCAAAATCAGCATCGAAACCTTCCAAAGGGGGCATAGAGTTAACAATCTATGCAAAACTGCAATACTCACTTATCGCAGAATCATTAGAAATAGAGGCCTCAACCTCAGGCTTATTAGGTGGCATAGGAGCAGAAAACTCCATCTTAACATACCCTTGGTAAAGGTCCTCATAGGAAATCCATTCAGAATTAGGAGGATCTTCATCATACAAGGCATCCTCCATATCATACTCAGGGGGAATGGGGTAATGCATCCAACATAGAAGAATAAGGAGAAATCGCATCCTCCTTCCTATGACTAAACATAGCAAACCTCCTCTTTACATCAAAAGAAATACAACCATCTCTCACATCAATATGGCAACCAGCTATCGCCAAATTGGGCCTACTTAGGATAATTTGGGCATCATCGGTTTCAGGCATATCGACTACAATGAAGTCTTCTAACACCCAAATGTCTCCTATATTGACTGGCACATCTTCCAACCTACCTATGGGTTGTGTTACCGAACCATAAGCTAACTGTAGAGAAAAGGGGGCGGCTAGTAATGGTCTTTGGTGCAGCTTATTAAACAAAGAGTAAGGCATTATGCTGATACTTGCACCTAAATCACATAGCCGTCTCTCAATTTCTACCTTACCTACAACACATGGGATAGAAAAACTACCTGGGTTAGGAAGCTTAGGGGGAAAAAGATGGGGATTTGAATAGTTGCTATCCTTACTGCCAGCCATAGTTATCACCTTGCCCTCTTCCTTTCGTACTTCCTCATAGTCAAGTAAGTCCTCTTCATCCTCTTTCATGGTGACACAGCGCTCACAAGGGTGGGGTTTAGGCTTATAGGGAAGTCTATCTATGGGCACAGATGAAAAAGTAGCTTTCTGGGCAATTTGGGCCTCTAATAGGCCTATTATGAGTTGTAAGCACGTCAACCTTTGAGGCTAATTGCTTAATGTACTCATCTTGTTTCTGTTGTGCCATAAGCATGTTTTCCATCATTAGCTCTAAGTTTGACTTTTGGGGCATCTGAGAAGGGAATGGGAGTCTTTGAAAACCAAGGGGTACTCTAGCATTCATAGGGGGCATATTCATAGTGCTTGGAGATTTGGGTGATTCTTCCAACCTGAATTATAGGTATTAGAGTAAGGGTCATTGATCTGTCTCGGGTTAAAATTTTGAACATAATTAACTTCATCAAGGTCCTGGGAAAAAGGACTCCCAAGTTGACAGTTCAAAATATATGCTCAATTGAACCACAAATCTCACAAGGGGAAGGGGCACTAGAGTTTACAACATTAACATTCAGTTGGTCCATCCTTTTAGTCCTAGCATCTACTTTAGCAAAAAGTAAAGTAAAAGCATCAACTTCAAGCTTACCTCCAACCCGCCTAGGTTGGGATCCTTCAGTGGACCAATGAAAGTTATTAAGTTCCATATCCTCAATAAGGTTAGAGGCTTCATCCTCGGTCTTTCTCATTAGAGTTCCTCCTGCTGCCACATCAATAGTGGACCTCACAGCTTGGGTCACACCATTATAAAAGGCCTGGATAATCATCCAGCGCTGAAGAACATGATGGGGGCACAAATGCAGTAAATCCTTAAAACGTTCCCAGGCTTCATATAGCTTCTCATCCTCTTTTTGCAGAAAGTTGGTGATTTGATTTCTCGGGCTCGTTGTCTTGCTTGGAAGGAAGAATTTGGCGAGGAAGGCTCTTTTCAACTCATCCCAAGTAGTTATGCAACCAAACGGCAAAGAGTGCAACCAAGCCCTCGCTTTATCCCTCAATGAGAAAGGGAATAAGCAAGGGCGAATCGCATCATTGGAGACTTCGTTTAACTTTAGCGTATCGCACACCTCTAAAAATACCAAGAGGTGTAGATTCGGATCTTCCAAAGGAGTTCCACCGAACTGAGATTGTTGTATTATGGAAATAAGTGCTAGCTTGAGTTTGAAGTTGTTGGCATCCATAGCAGGCTGAGCTATGCTTGAGGCAATCCGTTGGACTCCAGGGGTAACGAAATCACAAAGGGTCCTTCTTTCTTCACCCTCTATGCTTGAATTCCTTCTTGCCTCATGCCTTTGTTCTTCTATCCTTTGCTTTTTCCTTCTTAAGCGAAAAGTCCTCTCAATCTCTGAATCGGACTCACACAAAATCAGACTTTGTATAGACTAGGAAAAATTCCTGCAAGCACTTTCACCAACAATACCGGCGCAACTAAACAAGAAAAAGGAAAATAACAAGGAAACAAAACAAAACAAACTAACGAAAATGATTAGTCACGTTCGTAAGACAATACTCAATAGTTAGCAATTTAGTCCCTAGCAATAGCGCCAAAAACTTGACCAACACACTACCGCAAGCACACGGGTGTTCGTAGTATAGATAAAGATATCGTTCCTTAGGGACTAAAGTAATCTATTGAGCCTAGTCTTGTCAAAATATGCTAAGCAAAACTCAATTTCAAGTGGATTCGATTAACTACCGCAGATAAATTAACTTGTTTAAATCAATAAGAGAAAAATGTCTAGGAATTTTCGCAGTTATGGAAGAGAATTGGATCAAAATGAATAAACATGTGCTATACTCTAATTTATTAATTCCGAGGAATTATAATCTTGTCAAGAAACTTGATCTATTCTTTTGAAATCAACCAAATTTGCCTAAACTAAGCACACATCGTTCTTTCAAACTAATTTGACTTAATCTAAGTTTAATATATTCGATTACTTACTTGCCCTCCTAACATATAAATATCTCTTTCGAGACGAAGTTATGCTATGTCTATTCAAGCAGTCCAACTACCAAATGTCATCTTTCGAATCTTCACTCGATTGTTTCAAATGTCCAAGTAAATTTTGGCCAAAAATCAACTCACAACATATCAAAAACTTGATAGAACCAAACCAAACCAATCATGAAAATGAGCACAATTCTTTAGAAATCAAAACATGATCCAATAACAATTCCAAAAACTACTAAATTCCTAAACTAAGAACACTACTTAGACATGATAAAAGATAACCTAATCAAAAAGATCGGCGAAATCTTGACCGGGAGGGACTCGACTGAGATGGCCTTCACCAAGGGTTTTGGAACCGCCTCAAGATCAAAACTCTCACACTCAAAACTCACACAAAACTAAACAAAGAACAAAATTTGAGAGAAAACAAACTAAACCAATCTAAACTATTCTACTTGCTTGCTTCCTTAGAATGCTCTTCAGTGCTTTTGCTTTGCTGCAGAATGTCCCTATTTATAGGAAACTTCAAGCACACAATTACAGGCACACCACGGTCCGTGGGGTTTACCATGTCCTGATCGTGGTCTGTGTTGGCTCTGGAATTTTGCTCTTCCTTTGCTCTATGGTCGTGGCATAACATGGATGACTGTGGGGGAGGTCAAATATAGCCATTAAAGGGCAAATATTGGGTAAAAAGACTAAAAATAATATGAAACACATAAAAACAACTACACCCAAGCATAAATCGAGAATAGGAGAGTAAATAACATCATTAAGCACAAAATTCCCCTAAAAACGAGGCAAAATAGCCCTTAAAAGATGTATATATTAAGCACTTATCACGCTCCTAACATCAAAGTCATCACAAGACCTAGCCTCAAGTGTAGGACAACCTAAATTAAGGTCAGTCTTGAGTGAACTATGCAATTAAAGCTCCCTACTAAAGGCAACTAATGCCTCTAATCTACAAGGTCTACCAAGCAGTGGACAACTATCAACATTGTGATCAAAGAAATCACAATAATCAAATGAAACCGGAACGCATGGAGTATGAGAGTGTGCACAAGATATGCCCCAAACTGACTCTTATCTAAAGGTGTAGCATGCATAACATAAGGGTCGGGAATAGGGTGACTAAAGGTATCTTTAGTATTTTTGATACTCTCAAGTCTTATGAGCGAAATATTCAAAGAAATCCCAAATTTCAATAGAAGTCTTAGTGAACAAGCACCCGAAACTCCTCGGGTACATAGTCTCAACATTACCCCAATATTCATCATTCAGACCCTCAAAGATTACATGACAAATTTTCCATTCCTCAAAAAATCGATCAATACATTGAGCACCAAAATCATTCAATCTACTCAAAATACCGCCAAGATACTTCATGCTCAAATTGAGGGAAATAGAAAATTGTGATCTTGTTCTTTAAATTTTTTTTCAAGTTTTTTCAATTTTTAAGGGTTTTCAAATTTCTTTTCCAATTTATTCAATTTTTGACTTTTCTAATTTTTTTTGTATTTTTTCAAGAAATAAACTAAGCTAAGTCACTATTAATAATGAAATAAAGAAAGCAAAATAAAACATGTACAACTAATGAGAAGGTAATAAAGAGAAAGTAAATGTGACCTAATCTCATGCCATCATTCCTAGCAATGACGCCAAAACCTTGTATGGGAATTTTAAAGTAAAATCATAAAGCAGTAAGCATACAATATTCGCTGCAGTACTTGAGGATTGTTACAAACTGCTAATCTAACCCATTCTTAAACTAACAATAATCAAGTAAAAGTATCAATTACAAGAAAGGCTAACACACTTGATTTCATAAGACATAACTAACTTTATAGATAAAATACCAAATTCAAATACTCATTACATTATCTAAACAAAAAAACTATGAGAATGACTATGAGAATGAAACTATGAACAAAAATTTGGGGAATGAGAACCACCAAATAGCAAACCAAACAAAAAGTAACCCAAGTTTGTTGGAATTCACCTAAATATTTGCACAAGCCAAGCTGCCAATTGAATCCTAGGTTGACATCTTTAAAGCTAAAACATAAGAACACTAAACACATCTCTAGCATAGCATTACAACCCAAACCATACCCAAAAGTAGAAATAGAGATGAGAGGAGAGAGGAAACATAGGTGTCCTGGCTATGAAAGCTCAACCCAACTCCTTCCTCACCCCACTATTAATGGACAATCAAGAAAACAACACTCGCAAAAGTTAACTTCACCATAATAACTCGAAACCAAACTAGAACCGGGCACAGCCTAAATCAAAAAAGGGCAGAGTGAAAATATGGAAGTGACCAGGTTTGAAACAGATAAACAAGGGAGGAAGGTAGCAACTCAATAACATAGAACCAATCAATGAACAAGCTTCGAAGCGCATTAACAATGGCAGAATCGCCATTACCGACGCTCTAGCTGCCAGTGAAAAATAGGGAAGGGGGAAAATTTGAAATTTATCAAGTAAAGTCTGCAATCTATTCAGTACCAAGCTAAAAATCATCAAATATTAACAAAACAAAGCGTAACTAGGCGAAATTGCAAGCTAAAAATGGATCTAACATTCAAAAATCAAACAGATCAAAACAAACCCTAATTTACTAAAATCTAGAATTGAAACTAACTAAGAAAAACCCTAAAAAAATCCTCGATACCTTGCTTACACTGCAGCCCATAGGTTTTATAGATGCTCAAGCCGGTTCTTCTCCTTCGCCTTCGACCGTTGATTTGATGATGATGTCGATAGTGGATGTTGACGGTGATGGTGATGGTGGTGAGATGGGGGTATGTGTGATGCTAACGGTGGTGTGGAGTTGGTGATGGAGATGATGGTGCGTGGCCTGATGTTGCCACTGGTTGAAAAAGAGGGAGAGAGAGAGAGAGAACTGAGATGGGGGGTGCATCGGGGGTCAGGTGAGAGAACAAAAGAAGCAAGAAAGGGGCGAAGGAATCATGTGTGGTGGAAATAGGGGTTTCTATCGGGTTTCAGCTAGAGATGGGAGGGAGACTGAGGAAATAAGAAGGGGGGTTGGCCATGCGAGGGGCACAAAGTGGGGCTTGGTATTTTTTTGTTTTTATTTTCCCTTTATTTTTTTGCATTTTGCTTCTTCTAATTTGGGCTAATAGGAACAGTGGTCTAAGGGTGTGTTTGGGTTGTTGACCCATTTCCTTTATTTTTCACCAAATTTCTTTATTTTTTGATTTTTTTCATCACCTACAAAAATAAAATGAATTCAAATAAAAATCTAGATATGACAATTATTTTGAGCATAAATTAGGTATAAAGGTACCGTAAAAAGATCATTTTTTAGTGAAAACAAATAGTATGTATACATTAATGGAGTAATGCCACATTTTCTCATTTCTATAAGCCAACGATGCAGCCGAAGAATGGATTTCATGCATAAATACCTTGATATCTCAACCTCATAATGACAAAACTGAACCCTTAACCCTTCCATCCTTCTCCTTCTCTATGAAATTTTGAGGCTACAACTTTTCAACAAGATTACTACAAATGCCTTCAAGGTTGAAAGGCTTGTGCTTGTCTCTATGCTCTAAAGTAGAAATCAATTTGGATAACTCCAACCCAACTCTAACATTTGGAAATCACTTCTTGTGTCTAAGATATACATGAATTTTATAATGATGATCAATTATAATTGAGTGAACAACTTAGTGAGGTATAAAACACACTAGTGAGTTTATTAGCTCTCAACAAGCTTCTGGCTTTAGATCTCGTCTGCCCCCTTTCCATGCCCTCAACATCATCATCGCTCTGCTCTTTATGACCCTCCTCCACCGCCCCCTCAACCTGAATTCCATGATGTTGATGATACTGATGATGATGACAATGGGTCTCATTTAGGTGGTAAGAATCTTGGGTATGATAAAGGCCCCAACTACAATTATTTTCGCTATTAGAGTTTATGAGATTTGGCTATGTGAAAGATGGGAGTTGATTGGATTATTATGTTGTTGGATTGCTATGGTTTTGTTAGACTTTGTACTTGTTGTTTCCAGTTGAACTTGAGGTTTGGGATGAATTTGTTGCGCTTGCGCATTTGTGGTTGTTGCATGAACTTTGAGACTTGTGCTGGCTGTGATAAACATGGTAGTTTTTGATTTCGTTGTTGTAGCTGCAGTGCAAAATGATTGTATGGTTGGGTAACTTAGTTTAGAAAATTGTATGGTAAAAAAAAATAGTGATGGGAATTCGATGGTTTTCGACAAGCCTCTATGTCCTTCGATGGACTATTCATTAGATTCCGATGGAGTTTCCCGTGGAATCGTTCAGATTTCGATGGAATTTCCTACCACTACTAGAAAAATGGTGCTATCTTGACCCTTTTTTCGGTTATCTGGATGCATTTATGGGTCATTCAAACTTCGGTTCATGGTATAAAAAAGGGTTGACAAATCTAAGGTAGAGATATCTCAACCCCTTTTTTGGTCAAACATTAATAATTTCACATTCCTTTTTATGGTATACTGTAAAAAATATCAACCTTTTCGCTGGTCATTTACATTAACATCAGAATACTACTTTTGGTCCACGATTGTCCCCATGGAAATGGAAAGTATTTAGCCCTGATTATGGCAACTAATAAAAGGGCCGAGATGTGGGAGTCATTACCAAAAGCTTTTTTAGTATAGTTTATTAGTTAGCATTATCCACTATATATATGGTTGATTAGAGAAAAAGTGACGAGTGCCCCATATATAT
>JACYFF010010365.1:78683981-78740379 GCA_017589665.1 Selenicereus undatus | reverse complement strand
TGTACATATATATATACATACATACATACATACATATATATATATATATATATATATATATATATATATATATATATATATATATACATACATATTTTTATATATACACACACAGATATTTATATATATATATATATGTGTGTGTGTGTGCATTGGTCATTTTGTTCAAAAATTGTACTGTGTGTGTAGTATTTGATACATACATTAATCACTTTGTATTCTAGTTAAGTACATACCAAATCTGCAAAATCTAGATAGCTGTAAGAGTCTATGACTACAATAACCTAAAATCCGTGCATCGAGAATTCCTTGAAGAACCTAAAGTGATCTGATTACAATGAAAAAGCTAACCACACACACACACAAAACACACACCCAAGAGTCCTAATTAACTTAATTTAATTTGCGAATATGCAGTTGCCAATAGTCTTGACTCTTGAACATGGTTGCCTGCATTGTCTGGCCAATCAATTTGTGACTTTGATGTTCTAGGACCAGCATCCCCCCCCCCCCCCAAATTCACTATTGCCAACGTCGTTTCCACTTGATTGGTCTAGAACCTGGTGGAAAAAAGAGGTAAGCCAACACAAGTGAGTGGATAATAAATGAATGTTATTATGTTCCAATTTGCAAGATACCCTTCTCTTAAAGTAACAATCCTTGACCTTTCATTGATTTTGTCTTTTCTAGTGCTATTATGATCGAGTTTCCAAATTTTAACCAAATTTAAGGGAATGATATTGTTTAGGATGACAAATGAAATCCGAGCTAGTGAGATATGAATTATTAACAGCTATGACATCTAAATCAATGAAGTGATCGGGAATAACAATCTTTAAATGTAAAAAGTGACAGTGTCAAAAAGACATGCAACAAATAAATGCATGATTAAGAAAGTGAGTTCATAGAGTGAAAGATGGACAAATATTACTTTATTATATGGTCCAGACTGTGGAGTATCCCTTTATAAATGTAAAAATTTTCCACCCTTCATTTGTTTAGTATTTCTTTTTTAGTTAATGAGACCTGACCCTTCACTAATTTCAAGCAACTACCATTAATAATACTATTGAATTTAAAAAGAAGGAAAAAGAAAAGGTTCGCTTTGTTTTGGTTAGTAAACCATTGAAAGAATTATCTCCAATTGATCAATCAATTGGCGGATGTTGCAAGTTTGGTTTTGTATTGTATAGGGTAAAAGAATTAGCCATGCAAAGTTTAGGAGGGCAGGTGGCCTTCTTGTCGGTCAAGTGATGATCAATGACAGGAAAAACTCTTCATCTCTCTCTCTGTGTTCTAAATTTCTAGATACAGCTGGCCTGAAGTTGCGCATTATCATTTCTCGTAACCCCTCAAAATGCCTCTCCAAAAAAAAAATAGATAAAAGAGGAAGAAGAAGCTGATTTTGGCTCCTAATGCAGGCCGGCATAGATAGAACCCCCTTTCTCTTTTTTGATGTGGGGCTTATAGGTTTATTGGCTACTTGGTTCCCATCTTCTGAACAGTAAACTTGTACTGTTTAGAGGAGGAAAGTTTAGGATAAAGAGGCTCATTACCTTTGTTCAAGCAGTGAGTACAAGCTTTTGAAGAAAGTACAAAATGAAGAGCTATTAGTTTATGAAAACCAGTTACTGGAGGAGGAGAATTCTGGAGGAGCAGAACTACTGGCAAAACTCTACATTGCCTACCATATATATAGTAGGTCAATGGTTGGCTAGAATGAAACTATGCATTGAATTGACCTAGTATAAGTCTATCCCTCATCAGTAGTTCACAATATATTACAACAACACAACTATGTCTTCAATTTTTTGAGACCTCATACAAATTTACACATCATCATTGCTCCACCAGCCATATTTACCAACAACAAATTTCACATTTCACAGCCCATATGCTCTCCAAACCATACTGGGCGGCAAACAGAGAAACCCACAAAATAGAACAAAGCACCATCCAAACCCAAAAAAAAAAAAAAGCAAATGAGTAAATCTAAAACCTAGCATGTGAAAGACTAACTTGATTACCAGCCATACCTAAGGCAGCCTCAGTAGCATGTAGGAATTCATCTGTATTGCCAAAACCGACCGGCCGCTTAGGATTTTCTTCTTCATACATAAGCTCATCAAACACTTCATTTTCAATTTTAGCTTTAGTCTTTGGGAGGGAAGAACTATGAAGTCGCTCTTAAATCTTCGAACTTGCCTCATTCTACCATAATTTGAGAGGAAATTGAATAATGATATTGATTAGATGCTAAAAAATGAAAAATGAAAAACTACCGGAATGGGAACATATACCAGAAAACCCTCGGTGGTCGTATCATCAATAAAGCCCCTGCCATCTTTGCTATGTGTCTCTTAAAAAAAACTCCAAGTGTGTTGGCTCTCTTCTGTAAGTTTCAACCTATATTTACAAATCTCATGAGGAAGTCTAAAAATGAATACATAATACAGTAAGTCGCACTCTCCTAATGTAGCAAAACGAGATGAAATTTGGACATCCAAACAACAGTTACTCAAGTTTGGAGTAGTGGTAGGATATAAATCGATAAAAAAAAAAAGAATATGTACAAAGTCAGCTTATTTTTCTACATAACTGGTAGAACCAGTTGTATGACAATGAGTTTGCAAAGCTTGTGCATCTCTGCTTATTTCAGCAAAGTCTGTGGAATTAACAAATAGCTTCAATGTGTAAACCTATATTTTATGTCTAATGCTCAATAAAATCAAGAAAAAAAAATAGATTTGCAGGCTAATTAGAGAAAAGCGGTAACTTAAATTGCATTTACATATATACATCATGTTGTTTTGAACACCAGTAGTCAACCAATTGCATCCACCCATCATGAAAGTACCCTTTAGGAACAATATCATAAATGTCCTCTTTTGTTTTCTATTTGGATTTGAAAAGGACTCTCTTTAGACCATGTTTATATTGCTTAAAGTGCTTAGCAACATGTTTTAAGGAGCTGTTTATCGAACCTCTTAGCCATTCCATTATATCTTCAAGACTTGGCCAATTAATTAAACATAGTCAAGGCCAGCAAAAGCTTGTCAAACACCACAGCATGGGGCTCACAAGCTTGGCTATAAGAGAGCATGAAGATGAACATAACAAAGAAAGTTAGTGCTCTCTTTAATAAACAAAACGCCATAGAAAAATCAAAAGAGAAATCAAAGAAAGTATTCTACATAATTTTTGTAGGCGCATCCACTAGGTACATGCAACATGGGTTAATGGAGGCATTACACCGACTAAAGTAACCTAGGGATATAGAATTATCAACATTCCCACAAAGCACATCAAAGACGCTATCCTTATAACCCAAATCAATATTAGCAACACAAATCACGAGATTATCAATGGGTGCATAAATATAATACTCGGGGGAAGGAGAGGGTAATGAACAAAGTGGGGAAGCATGAGAATGATCAAGAGGATTGTGGAGAACAATATCGTCAAAACCAAGGCTAGAAGACTTCTCATGCACAAACTTATCATGTAAACACTCCAAATGAGTCTGAACTAGATCACACACCTTATCTAAAGTATCTTCCGACTCAAAATTGCATCAACAACACTAAACCTAGCAACAACCCCAAAAGGCTCACCCATTTTGAGCCTCGCGCACTGAGCTAAAGGAAGTGATGTATCAAATAAGGTCAAAACAACATCAGTATTACCCCAAGAAGATGCAAAGTCAGGTTGAGCATAGCATACGTAATAAGGACACAAATTTATATCATGGTCAGAAGAATTACACAAGTCATGCCTAAAAGGGGTATAATAAGATCTAGCACAGAATGCACAAATATCAGAACATGAATATCTAGGAATACAACTAGCCTTCTCAAACTCAAATAAATCCCAAGCAATTCACTCAAGCAAATACCATGCCTCATCAACATTTTTTACCTAGAAAACCCCAATGCTCTAAGAGAGTTCAAGTTTTACTATTCACACCCTCGTCAACAATGTCTAAAGTTTCCCATTTACCCACACAATAACGATATTGGGCAAGAAAAACATTTGAATGCTTAAAATACCTCTAAAATAATTGATGCCCAAATTGGGGAAAATGAAAAATTGTCATTGTTTTTTTTTCCTCAAAATTTTTAATTTTTTTAATTTTTAATTTTTTTGCGCTCTTTTCATTTATTTTTTTTCAAACGAAAACAATATGCTTTGTTAAACATGTCGAAAAAAACCCAATGTTCAGCACTAATCTTGAGCAAGGACACCAAAAACTTAATAGTCCTGCAAGCGCATGGTGGCATTGTAGCAAATCAAGGTCGTCGCCCACAAGGAATGGGTTGATCTATTGGGCCTTATCCCCTCAAGATGGGCTAAGCATATCAATACTTGAGATTTAAATTAAACTAATCAACTATCTAATTTAACGAATAAACAATCATGGAATTAAGCAAAACAAGCAATCTTCCGTTCCATGCATCAATCAAGCACTTCTGCCACAATCGGTTCTTTTAAAACCTGACAATCGAAGTATCACAACCCCCTTTCAAGGTGAAGTAAATTACCTAAATCTAACCAATTACAATTTCTCAAGGGCTCTCGATTTGTTTAGGTTCCCTAAGCATGGAACTCTCAAATTCGTGGTTTCTCAATTGGTGTGACTTTGTCAAGACTCCACTCAGTCAAGTTAGGGTTCAAGTATCGAATTTCACCTTTCCGTTCTTTCACTTAATACCCAAAGCATGCAAGAAACTGATGCATGGTGAATTTCATTTGTCTAAATAAAGGATTGAAATGCGTGTAGATGAGCTCAGTGGTTGTTGAAGACCAATCTCTCAAAAGATGAACCAAGAGAGAGAGAGAGAGAGTGAGAATTCCCAAATAAAGAAAACCTCTAATGGAGTAGATTCAACACTTAAAATAGGTAGCAAGTAGATTAAATCAACCACCCTCTAACCCTTTAAAGCCTTAGCAGCAAGAATTAGATTAAAGGGAAGACTCCAATCACCACCCTCCGAAGAGAGATAAAGTATTTAAGATTTTGAGGAAAACCAGGCTTCAAGCTCTCATATCATTCATTAAATCTGATTTTTCATAGAGGTAATTAGGTCTATAAATACCCAATTATTTGGAGAATTAGCTATACATTAGTGGGCCAAGTGGACCAATAGAAGGCTTACCAAATATCCTAGGACAATAAATCAAGATGCTTAAGATAATTACAATCACTATGAGCTCTATTTTCCATAATTCATCCTCCATCTTCTAAAGAGCCTTGAGTAGGCTCTACTCCTCCAAATGAGGTGATGCCACTTGTTGACTCTTTTCTTGTGTGTGAAGAATCATCCCATGCTGATTAATCTCTAAAATTACAGCTATAACATCCTCAATTAAGCCCATATTCAGAACAGTGCTTTTTCTGATCCTGGACCAACCCATGCTCAGTATTTATCTCATAATTTCCTCGATACTTCAAGTTTGAATGCAATTCAAGACTTATTAGAAAATACACATTCTGGAATTTCTATCCATGTATAATTTATAGAAATTAGAGTTCATTTACTTGGTTAACTTTGAGCTATAAATGAAGTAAAGTATTCAGCCTAGAAATTGCAAATGAGCTAATGAGGTGGTTTTGAGAGAATTAAGTGGTTAACTCCTTATTTAAGGCTACTATTGGTATAACCTTCTTTCCTAACCCTACTTGGACCTTCTTGGCCCCAAGTCAGTATTGACCTAGGGGGACCTAGTCCTTAACCTAGGATCAATATTGCACCAACTTGGTTCGTGACTCTCACTGGCAAGAGTAGGCCTAACCTTAGGAGTTGCTCTGCATCAGAAAGTGATTACGGTCCTCACAAGGCAATAAACATCTAGGATTTGATAAAACAATCCAACAATTCTAAAATACTCAAAGAGATGAATAGCAAATCGAGAAATTAACTATTATTTGCATAAATCCAAAATCAAAACAACAAAATCACAATCAAAAGTACAAAACATAAATCTAAAATGAGAAACAAGAATAGAAGAAAAATGTTTAGCCAAATAGCTCACTTGAATCTGTTGACACAAACCCGAGATGGATCCTTGCAAATCTTCACTTCAATTCACTCTCTCTTCCTCAATCTAATCTAAATTCTAAGCTAACTGATGAATGTTGAAGAGAGGAAATGGAATGATGGGGATGAAATCTGGCTGAGAACATCCCTCTTATCGTGAATATTTTGCAACCAAAACGAAGTCGAGTAGCCGCAAAAGAAACAAGCTGACTCAGGGAAAAGGGAACCACCACGATCGTGGTAGCCACTGGTCACATTGGTTCTCCTCTCTTGTTCAACTGTTTCTCCTAGAACCTTCTAAGTTGTGGCATTGACTACGGTTGGTCTATATGGGTTATCTTTCGACCCCTTTTGCTATCTTATTTGATCCACAAGGCCTCAAAAATATTCATGATACTCATATAACTTGGCTCACAAAGTTAAAATAGGCAAAATCTCTCAAAACAAGTCAAACCAAGCTTAATAGTAGAAATAAGGGCATAAATCGTACAATTAAGCATACTAACACTCTAAAATGGCTGTTAAACATTCAAATAATCCATATAAATATGTCATTCATCAAATGTCAACTCAAAAGGCGATGATAAATACTTAATGGACTTGATGGTTTAGGCTAGGCTGGAAGAGATAGGGTTAAGATGTGGGATTTAGGCTGCTGATTTTAAATGAAATCAGGTCTGAGTTGGGTTCTAATATAGACTGGGTTCTAAGTTGGACTTATATAGCTGACCCGTGGGCTTGAGCTATTCCTTAATCTATCTTAGATGAATCATCAACCTATAATAGGCCTAAGCATGACTTTCATTTCGATTGCCTAGAATGCATGTATGACCTATATGGACTCATGCACGGATCCTAGACCTAGGGAATACATGGATTATGTGCTAGGCTGATGATACATGAACAGATCTTTGTGGACTCATGCATGGATACTACACCTAGGGAATGGATGTATGATGCATGAACCATGGACTTAAGTATGGATCAAATATCTAGGTCTTAGTTGAACTTATGGATTACGAATATGAGGCATAATTAGATGCAACTTAGAATCGGCTAGGGTTCTAAAGGTTTAATGGACTGCATTATGGATTTTGTGCCTAGATAGATTTATGGACTACATATGATAAGGCCGAATGATGAATGACTCTTTAGGCCTAAGTAGCTTACAGTCGACAAGCTGTGATCCTATAATGACCTTTAGACTTTCCTAATCATGTAATGAGATTTGCAAGCTCATAACTTAAAGTGGATTGGACCTAGAATAATGATTTTGACCCTCATATTATGATGCATGCAAGGCCTAGAAACTACACAATTTCTATTGGCCTTATCCTACTGCAAAACCAAAAAAAATTGGACTTGACCAAATCTAAGAGGTCTAAAACCTTATCCACCCTCAGCTGGGTCAAATTAAGGATTTTTTAACAAGGCCCCTAGATAGAATGATGACTTTATGAATACTAAAGCATTCGTGCATGGATCTTTGGCTATAGGTCAATTTTAGACAATACACTTGAGTTGCAAGCATTCACAAAAATTATACATGCACATGAATTTCAACCTAATCCAAAGTTCTAATTAAGTTATTTGGATTAAGAAAAGTGTGCCACATGTGGGTAAAACAATTGCCTACTCAGCTGAAAGTCTAATGCATGGATAGAATGACCAACTATTTTTCCAAGGAGGTAGTAATGGGGTTAACCCTAAATGCAATGTTAGTCCCAACAAGGTAGCACCTATAATGCATGATGCCCAATGCAAGTGCAACTAAAAATATTTTCTTATTTGATTTTCGAATGTCATCCCCTTACAAAGTCTTCCCATTGGAGTCGCCACTATAAGGACCATGACCCGTGGCTCAGATGCGATCCCTGATAAATGGTTAAACTCGGTTGCTAGGTGTGCTTTTATATAACTTTAAAATTTAATTCTGATTAAAACAGGAAAACAAATATGAAGTTAAGCTAGTGTAGCATTAGGACAAGTTCATTGCCCAAGAACCCCATAGGGTCCTTAACCCAAGAACATGAACGAGTTTGTGACCCAAGAGACTGACTGTGACTATTCTGCCTTGGACGAAAAACTAGTTTTTCTTTCCTAATTTTGAGAAAATTAATAGGAGTAGAGTCGCCAACCAGTTTTGTCAAAAATAATAGAAAATAATTTACTTCTTTTACTAACCTTTAAACATAAGGGACAATTGAAAGGGACTTTTGTTTAGTAAAAGAAGGTGTCAAAAAAGGGTCCCTGGTATAGTTGTAGGAAATGAGGATTTCCTATGGTTTGTCAAGAGTTGGAGTTGAATGAGCTAAAGTTTTTCTCTAGTTGAGTTGGTCACCAAGGTTTCTGGAAGATAGGGTAAAAAAAAAGGAATAAGGTTGGGCTCTATTAGGCAGGAACTTGTCTGTGTTTTGAGTTTTCTATGGACAATCCAACTTGTTCCAGCCATAACTTTTGCGTCCAACTTGTCTTTTGAGTGATTCTTTTTTTCCCTTAAATATTCTTGAGTCTAATTTGTAATGGCCTTGATTTCGTAATTTTTAGATAAGTGTGGATAAGAGCATAAGTAAAATGGTGAACAACTATCATTTTTAATGCTAGTGCACATCTTAGTAATCGATTTATATCGTTTCCATTCCTTATTGGATTTTGATGCATAAAATGTCCTTGGAAAACTTATTCAATAAAGAATGTTAATATCTAAACTTTATAATTTTATGCACCCTAAAGTGGGGTAAAAATACATAATAAATCTCAACTAGACACAAACATCGCCAATTTGGGCTTTTGAGCTTGATTAGCCTTTTGTGGGCATCTTTGGGTATTGATGTATGAGTTAAGGGTTGATGGCACATTTTAAAGCTCTTGATTTAAATATTGCGGGGTTTCCAAGTCTTATTCAATTGGTTCATCATCATCAAACATTTTATAAAAAGAAGATACTTTTTAGATGTCTACAACGGCCACAAGAACAAAGGAAAGGCTATAAATATCAAGCATCACATCCCATGCAAAACCTACTTACTGACATCAACTCAACTATAAGAACTCGCTCATCCCTTAGAAACTTTTGTGCAACCTTTGCTTTTATAAATAGAATGTACAAAAGCAGAGAACAGAACTCTAGACCATGCCAACATATCACGTAAGAGGAGATTAAAGACACATTGAGGAAGGTGAAGGCAGGAAAGGAAGTCGACCTAGATTGCGCACATGTGGAGATTTGGAAGTGTTCGGGAAAAAAAGGGCCTTTATTAGTTTGCGAGGCTTTTTAATGCTATGTTTAGGACTGCTAAGATGCCACATGAATGGAGATTTAGTACAACTATCACTTTACATAACAACAAGGGTGATATTCAAAATTGCGATAACTTTTGAGGTATAAAATTATTTAGCTATAGAGTGAAGTTGTGAGAGAACATAATAGAGAGAGGTTAAAGAAGGATATAATGATTTCAGAGAACCAGTTTGGTTTTATGCTAGGCAAGTTGATTATAGAAGTTATCCATCGTATACAAAGGCTCATGGAGCTCTACAGAGATAGAAAAAAAGACCTCCACATGGTGTTCATTGATTTAGAGAAAGCATATTATACCTAGAGAAGTACTTTGGAGGTGGTTGGAGAAGAAAGGCATGTCGATTACGTATATTAGAGTTAATAGAGTTATGTATGAGGGAGTAAGGATAAGAGTTAGGACACAGGGGCTGATATAAATAACTTCTATATAGACATTGGACTTCATCAAGGTTCAACACTAAGACCTTTTCTTTTTATTTTGGTTGTGAATGAGTTCACTAGAGGGAGTCAAGTAGAGATACCATGGTATATTATTTACGGATGACATAATTGTCACTGAGACTAGGGAGGGGGTTAACAACAAGTTGGACCAGTTGAGCGACACACTAGAGGCCAAGGGTTTTAGGTTGAGCATATCAAAGACTTAATACTTACAATGTTTATACAATGGTGGGGAAGCCGGTATTGCAGATGAGGTAACCATTAGTGGTGTTGCTATACCTAGGGTTGAGACATTCACATATTAGGGCTCAATCATTCTAAGAAAAAAGGAGATATTGATGAGGACATTAACAAACGTATAAACGTAGGATGGTAAAAATGGAAGAACGTCTCAAGGGTGTTGTGCTACAAGAAGATCTCACTAATATTAAAGAGGAAGGTTTATTGTATAGCTGTTAGACCAGCATTATTTTATGAAGCGGATTGTTAGCCTATCAAGAAGTATCAGGGTTGTGGAGATGAGCACGCTCCATTAGATGTGTGGACACATGAAATTGGATAGGATTAGAAATGTAGTGACTAGGGACAAAGTAGGAGTAGATCCACAGAGGATAAGATGAGAGATGCTAGACTTAAATGGTTTGGCTATATTAGGAGGAGACGTTTGCATGCACCAGTGAGGCATTGTGAAGAAATCATTTCTTAGAAAGGAAAATAGGTCAAGGTAGACCTAGGAAGGGTTAGAACAAAGTGATTAGACATGATTTGAGGATTGTAGGATTAATAGAGGACATAGATTAGGGTAAGAGGTTATGGAGATCTAAAATTAATGGAGGTCTAAAATTAAGGTTGATGATGACTTTAGGTAGTTTGTCACTTACCCTTCCTTAGATCCGGGGGAGCATGTATAGGTAGTTGTGGTCTCGACCTAGGAAGGGTTAGAACAAAGTGACCAGACATGGTTTGAGGATTATAGGATTAACGGAGGACATAGCTCAGGATAGGAGGTTATAGAGATCTAAAATTAATGGAGGTCTAAAATTAAGGTTGATGACGTTAGGTAGTTTGTCACTTACCCTTCTTTGGATCCCGAGGGAGCATGTACTGCTAGGTGTGGTCCTAGGTATTATTTATTATGTGTTTCCATCACTTGTGCATGCTAGTTATTTTATATTTGGTCGTAGGGGTCATTATGCATTTCCAACACTTCAATACTTCTTGATTGTTTTGGTGTTTGTTTAGCTCTCACTTCTTCTAAAAAATTTTTAAACTTTAAATGTTTTCTTAAATGTTTTTCGTGTGTCTAATGAAATCAGCCTTTGTGTTGGGCAATGGCACCTACAAAGGTTAGGGCGCGTGCATCTGAATCTCTCCAGACTTCTCATAAGCTGGACCACACTGGGAGTTATTGTTGTATAGAATCTAACAATCATGACGATATCATTGTGGGCTCAAACTGGTACTAGCAATAAAAAATAAACTAGTTCAGTTTAAAAAAAGAAAAATCAAGCTTGGAACCAAACATCATCTGGTAACGCAACCAAGTAGGTGTTTACGAACAGGTTAGACGAATCAGGAAATGTGGTTAGAAATAAAACCAGACTTGCAACAAAAGGTTATAACTAGCAAGAAGGAATTGACTATTATAAAACCTTTGCCCCATTAGCTAGATTAGAAGTAATCTGAATTCTATTAGCATTTACATCTTTCATTGGTATTGAGCTTTATCAAATGGGTGTGAAATGTGCATTCTCGTATGGATTTATAAATGAAAAACTCTATGTAGAGCAACCCCCTAGTTTTGAAAACGTTAAATTTCCTAATCATGTTTACAAGTTACAAAAAAAAAAAAAAAACCAAAAAAAAAACTCCTTATGGTCTTGAACAAGCCCCAACAACATGGTATGAAAGACAAAGCAAATTCCTTTTTAGAAAATAACTTCAAAAGGGGGATGATTGATAAGACTCTCTTCACAAAAACAAAAGGTAAAGATCTACTCATAGTTCAGCTGTCTGTGGATGATAATTAAATTAGTGCTAGTAATGAAGTGCTTTGTTAAGAATTTTATAAGGCACTGAGTAGGGAATTCGAAATGAGTATGATGGGAGAACTAAAGCTCTTCCTAGGACTCCAAATTAGACAAACCAAACATAGTATTTTTCATAAATTAAGGTAAGTACACCAAAGCACTATTTAAAAAAATCTCACATGGGTAAGGTTAAACAAACATCCACAATGGCCACCAACATCAAACTGGACATTGATCCAAACAGTAAGATAGTGGGTGAAAAACTCTATACAGGTATGATTGGATCACTATCATATCTGATTGCTAGTAGTGTAGATATCATGTTTGGTGTATGATTATGCACTAGATTTGAGCCATATCCTAAGAGGTCACATCTAAATTTAGATATATAGTATGGACAATGAATTTGAGACTTTGGTACCCAACTGATTCAGGATTCAAATTAGTTGGATATTTAGATACAGATTATGCAAGGCTAGACAAGGTAAAAAAAGTACAACTAGAGGATGTCAACTTCTTGGGCAATCATTAGTCTCTTCATACTCCAAAAAACAAAATTTGGTATCACTCTTAACTACCGAAGTTGAACACATTACAGCTAGGGCTTATTTGTCCCCAATTGTTATGGGTCATGCAGCAAGTGAAAGACCTTGGTATAAACTTAAAAAGGGTACCAATTAAATATGATAACATGAGTGAAATTAATATTACCAAAAATCCAGTCTAACATTTGAGAACCAAGGACATAGAGGTAAGACATCATTTTATTAGAGATCATGTATAGAAAGGTGATGTTATACTTGACTGCATTCCTATTAAATTTCAGCGAGCAAACATATTCACTAAACTCGTAAGTACCCCTAGGAGGAAATATGGTGTTAGCCATTGGTGTAACTAACTTAAAGATAGACAATTAAGGACTATAAAAACAAGATATACCCTGGCCCGACCTCCTCTTTTCCTCTCCTAAATATCTAAATCAACCCAAGGCTATTCAAGGTAGATCGCATATTAGAATGTTCTGCTGTCACAACCTATATGATACCAGCTTAATGCGAAACTGTGTTTTTCGTGATGTGTGAAGAACATTTCAGATTTTTCATAAGGGAATTGGAGATCCTTGACGTAGATCCGTGAATTGAAGGGGTAACCATCTCTTAAGCTAGTGTCTTGAGCATTGTAGGGAGCATCGCACTAATAAAATTCAAGGAACCTTAAAACAAATAAACGCACTGAACATATCTCAGTGTCAGACCAAGTAATGCTTACTCTAACTCTGAACATTCAATGATAAGAATTCATTAGCAACCACCCATGAAAACCCTTCAATTAATGGAAGGCATCCATCGGGTAGTTTTCAAAGATGTCCAAATGATTTCAAATTGACTTAAAACTTCAAATTGATTCAATGAAAACCCCAAAAAAAATTCTCTCTCCTGCTTTCCTAATTAAACCCAAATATCATTCACATTTTTTTCTCAAATCCACAGGACTGTCTCAAACCCTAAATGCTTATCTCACAAATCTCTCACACTCTTAGTGAGAGAAAAGAGGGCTCCCAAGTGAAAACCAGCAACTAACCTTTTTCCAATAGCAAAAAGCACAAGAACCACAAAGATGAGTACAGAAGATAAGGAAAAGAACCTAGAACTCTTGGTGATAGAGTTTGACTCAGACTTTGATGAAGAGTTCTACATCTACCTAAACCAAGCCACTTCCAAATGATTTAGAAATTTCAATAGGATTGTTCCTTAAAGATGGGGAAGAAAAATATCCTCGAATTTAAGCTAGAGAACTTATTACATGTATTCGCCTTGAACTAGATTTATTTAGAGGGGCTCACTTTAAGTTCTTTGAAAAATTAAAGAAGTGAGAATGCTTAAGGTTGTTGGAAATTAATGGCGCTACGTACACCCAATTGATCAAGTTATTCTATGCTGATTTGTACAAGGATGAATTGAGGGCCAAGAGCTCTTTAAAACTCAAGTCAGAAACACTCCGATTAGTTAGTGGTAATTTTTGGTGTTTAGATTGTGGGAAAATGGGAATGTAGAATATATCTGAATCTAGTGTAAGAGTGTGAAATTCCTTTTTTGACTTACAAAATAGGTAGTTAAATATAGTGATTTTGACTACCATACTACAAAGATCCACTAGCACTAGATATCCGCAAAATTAAAAAAAATACTAGGTCAAAATTTCATAGAAAATCCAAGCTCACACATGAGTCGTATGCACTATGCAGTCACCTCCTATATTTTGTCTAGGCCATAAAATTTAGTTTGTTTAGCTCTTGACCTGTCCTACAATCATTGAGGCAAACTAAGAAACTTGGATGATTTTAGAATTTGGGCTAAATGTAAAATTTGGGAGTGGAAGCTTTTTCCACGGGCATATTCCATGTTTTTCAGGGGCTAGATTATTAAGTTGTTTACTTCAAACGGGGCTGATTTTGATGTTTTTTATTTGCATTAGCTATTTTATGATAAGAAAATTACAAAAACATTTCTTGGAGAGCAGGAAATGGTGAAGTACGTGCTCTGAGCAAAGGGAGTATAACTCTAAAATTGGTAGGCACATATATAGGCAGTATCTAATGGTGGATCTTACTTATGTAACTTTTTCTCACTATACTTGCCTCTCCAACTGTGAATATTAATTCTTGGACATATTAGCTCTCAAATTAGTTGTTTTTGAAGTTTTTTAAAAATTGAATTTATGGGTCTGCTTTGATTGGATGCTCTTTGGGAATTTTGAACAATTTTGAAACACAAATAGGAGGTACGTTGTATATTAGATAAATGACCATCACACTTAATGTTTTGGGAAAAATAATGTTTACAGTTAATAATTTTATTGCTTGCTTTACAAAGCTTATTTGGCGTTTGTAATTATGGATATGTTGGATGTTTTTATCTGTACCACATATAATGATGGAGCGCTAACACACCTGAATAAGCTTTTGTAGGATTTATGCTTTCGATATTTTATCATTCATTTATGTCAATGATTAAGAGACACTAGCATACTTTGAACTTTAGCCCATGCTAAAAACTAAAGAAAGAAGAAATAGGAAAAACAACAACATGACATAATAATTCCTGAAGTCTTTTTGAAATTAGGGCTCTGCAAGCAGCAAATTTATGTAGGTCTCATAACTTTATTGTGACTTATGTTGTATCATCTAAATTGTGCTGATTTTCACTTACTAGAATTGGGAATTTGACATTAAGGTGGAATAATAATATGGTGGTTTGGAGTTTGGGTGTGAATGTATTAATGCTTATTTGAGTAACCCATGGTTAGGGCTTCAGTCAACTAAAATTTTGTCCCTTTTATGATGGTAATATGTCTTTAGGGTCTACTGTGGTAGGTTATAGTTGTGATCATGTTAAATCTTAGGATGTACTTAGGTTTCTAAAGTTAGATTTCTATTGGAATTTGAGGATCTATAGCTTTAAAAAAGGAATTGAGACTACTATTATGAGATAGACTGTAGTTAGTGGTCAATTTTCTGTGTTTAGATATTGCGCGAACATAGGATTATAGAATATACTTGTGTTTAGTGTAATAATGTAAAATTCACCCCTTGACTCAGACTATAGGTACACATATATAGTGATTTTTGACTACTATACCACAAGGGTCCATTAGCACGACGCATCTCTCAACTTAAAAAAAAAATAAAATTACTTGATCAAAACTTAACAGGAAAGCTAAGGTCACACATGAGTTGTATCCACTATATAGTCACCTCCTCTTTCTGGTTTGGGGCATCAAAATTTAGGTTGTTTGCCTGTTGACCTGTCCTACAATCTTTGGCGCAAACTCAAAAACTTGGATGATTTTAGAATTTGGGCTAAATAACAAATTTGGATGTGTAAGCTTTTTCCCACAGGCATGTTCCATGTTGTTTTGTAGGGGGCTGAATTAGTGAGTTGTTTACTTTAAACCGCTTTGATTTTGGTGTTTTTTATTTGTATTAGTTATTTTATGATTAGACAAATTACAAAAATATTTCTTAGAGAGAAGGGGATGTTAAAGTATGGGGTCCAATCAAAGGGAGTATAACTCTAAAAACTGGTCGACACAAATATAGGAGGTATCTCATTGTGGTTCTTACTTCTTTAATGTTTTCTAACTACAGTTGCCTCCCCAACTGTGAGAATTGCTCATTCTAGGTCATGTAGCTTTGAATTTAGTAGTTTGAATTTTTTATTGAATTTTTGGGTACATTTTGATTCGATACTCTAGGAATTTTGAACCTGAAAGATAAATTGGAGGTAAGTGGTATATTTAATTAATGACTATCACACTTAATGTTATCCAAAAGATATTTATCATCCATAATTTTGCTACTAGCTTTGCACGATTGCGAGTATCTTGGATGTGATGCCTTAAGAATTCTAATTCACTTTATTACTAACCTTAGCCTATTTAATGTAGTGAACAATAACCTAAGGGGTGTCACAATCATATTCATTAAGAAATACAAGGCAAAAAGGGAATTCATTGGAATAAGCCAAAAACATAATCCAACGTTGACAGTCAAACGTCAATGATCAAAATCAATTAATTACAAGTCTAACATTTATTTAAACTAAGAAAAATTTATCTAAAAACTTCTTTACGGCCTCACTCATAACCCATCCCCATGTAGCACATTGGTAGCCAAAAACAAAACATTAAGAACCATGAGACAAAGCTCAATAATACTTAACCCTAACCATAAAACACATATTTAGATTCATTTCAAACATTTAGGGTTGAGAGGGAAATATTAAAACAGTTCATAAAAGATTCCTAACCAGTTCAAGATCTTCAAACATAAAATGATAACCATCATTCAAAACCAAAACAAAGTGAATTTCATTGGCGAGCGACGCTACCAAAGTATCTCAGGCCCTCCGCCAAACAACTTCATAGGTTACAAGAACCCATCTTAGCACTCGTTAATCTATAATGGTGCATAAATGAAGACCATATGCAAAGAAGCTTGGGAGACTAGCTCGTCTCCATATCAGTACAAACCTACCCTGATCTTAGGAGGCACCCTCCTGCAAACTCACCTTAATCTTTCACTTTAGGATTTAGTCTTTTATAAGTATGTTGATTGGACTCCCAGTAAGCCAAACCCATATCAACCAAAATTTCTATGAACTTAGTAAAACCACTTTGAAACATGAACTGCTTAAGTAGAAACATTCGACCACAACAACATATTAAACGCTCATAAATTCATAAAATCACGTGTTGCAGATAAGGTTTCACATATAAGGTCCCCTTGGCATACAAGATCAAATAAGCAACTTGTAAATATCAAAATACACTTTAAAAGAGCAACCAAGGGGAGTTAGGGAATAGATATTATGATGAGGAAGTGTAAAGTAGCTACCTCAAGCTCGAATTAGAGTATTACGCGACAACATAAACTAACTTAAGGGAGTCCTTACACCCAAAACCCAATCTTTTTCAACCCAAAAGTCAACTAGATCATTAGGATCTGATTTATGTGACTAATACCCCTAGATATGGATTTTCAAGAACTCAAGCAACTTTTAAAAGCTTAATCACTTAATAAAAGCAACTATTGAAATTTAGACCCATTAGGTTTGAGAGCAGTTTTAGGTATGTTTTCTAGCATAAATTGTAGAGGTCATAACGTCATCTAGAAAAATCAAATTGAGGTATTTGAGTACAATATGAAAAGATCTTTTTCCCTACTGCAACGTTTGTTTTAGGAACGTTCACAACAAGCGACAACAATTGGCTTAAGAACGCCTATCTTTACAATCAGCTAGTTTCATGTTAGAAGTGCCTAGTCTTGGGATAAAATTTATTTCTCACTTTTGAACCCAAAATTAGTGATTTTTAATTCCTATAACAATAGACTCACGCACACACACATACACACACGTGTATATGTGTGAAGTTTTTCATGATTTTTGGACTGGTACATAAATGTTGTTTATTTCATAAATTTGGGTCATTGCAGGTCCTGTTTCTAGCCTTGGCTAAACTTGTAATTTGTGCACGATACGCATTTAGGTAAACTCACCAAAATTAATCTTAAATCATTCGTAGCCATCAAAACTAACTCTTAAACTAATAAAACATATCCAAACCCCTTCAAGAGTTTTTGAAGAGAAAATTCCATTATTACCTTGAAGATGAAAGTGAAAGGCGAGGTGCTCATATAAGCGCTTTCAAATGACTCCAAAATATGAGAATTTGATTGCAAACACAAAAAAGAATTAACTAGAGGCTGAAGGACGAAACAACTTGCTGTAAAAAAAAATTAAAAAAAAAAAACTCCTTCTTTCCCTCCATATAAATTTTTAGACTAATATGAACAAAACCTAAAACTTCTTACCAAAAACTCAAAATGGAGGAAGGTGGTTTAATGTGCAGCTTGGGCCACATAGTGCTGCGATGATAGGCATGGTAGCATGGTGATGGTGATGGCTGCGGCTGAGAGGGAGGAAGGAGAAGTAAGAGTGTGTGTGATTGGGGGGGTTGTTCACTAAAAAAACAACTACATTAATTTATATTTTATGTTTTTAAAAAATCGGCTGCCAAAGAGGGGGAGAGAGAGATATTTCCAAAGGTTTTAATTCTCCTCCCGAAACTACTACCTCATTTTTAAAAAAAAATTAATTTGAAATTTGGGAGGGAACTCTTCTGATTAAACTACAATTTTATCAAATAAAATTAATATTTTGAAAATATGAATTTTCTTTTATAAACAAGAAATATTAAATTTTGAAATTTGAAATTAATATTTTCTTCATTAAAAGCTTAGATTAGGCCAAAATATGGGATGAGCTAGGTTTGAGGTTCTAACTACATGAAGGGCCATGCTAAAATAATACCTACAAGCTCAAACGACTAAAAATCAGCTTAAGTATTCTTCGAGGATTACAAATATGATTTTATGGGTTTTACATTCCACGCCTTAGAAGAAGTTTCATCCTCAAAACGTCACAATTGACTCAGTCACAAACATCTAAATTTTCGAGGTTTTATATCTCACCCTTATTAAAAGACACTTCATTCTCGAAACTTACTCATACCTAGTCTTGCGAGCAGATGAGGGTATTTAGATTGCACTCCTTCTTCCAGTTCTCATGTTGCCTTGTCTATGATGTGGTTAGCCCAAAGGCCTTTCACAAGTGAACCAACTTTGTTTTGAAGCGGCTTCGCTTGGTAGTCTAAGATCTCAATCGGTTCTTCCTTATAGGTTACGTCTGCTCGAAGCTATACATGTTTTAACTTGATCACATGAGTTTGGTAAGGATGTATTTAAGTAGGTGGGACACGTGAAATACATTGTAGACTTTGGAGAGCTCCCTTGGCAGTTGTAGTCGATATGCTACCTCTCTTACCAGCTCAGTGGTGGAATAAGGACCATTACCTCGGGGTGAGCTTGAATGATTACCCGAACTGCATAACCCCTTGGTAGGCGAGAGTCTGAGGAAGACTTGGTCCCCAGCTTTGAACTTTGAGGGCCTTCGTTGTTTATTTGCATAGCTCTTTTAGCATCTCTAGGCTGCCATACTTCCTCTCTTAGATCATTCATACCTTCAGTGTGGTTAATTGAATCAGTTCATGTCCAATAGTGAGTGCCTCATCGATCTCTTGCCAGCACAAGCAGGCACTGCACCTCCTTCTATATCAAGCTTCAAATGGAGTTATCCCTATGCTGGCATAGTAGCTATTGTTGTAGGGGAACTTGATCAGTGTCAGTTGCTCATCTCATGCCTTCTTAAAGTCCAAAACGTAGGCCAGTAGCATATCTCATACTGTCTAGATAGTATGCTCGATCTGATGATCTGTAGCAGGGTGAAATGTCATACTAAAGTTCAGCTTCGTCCCAAATTTCTTGTAGTTTACGCCAAAATCCTAGTTGGAACCTCATATCTCAGTTAGAAACTAGAGAGATAGGCACCCTATGAAAGCGAACAATCTCATTCAGGGAAGCACAAGCAAGTTGATCCAAAGTCCAAGTGTTTACCATGGCTATGAAATGGGTGGACTTGGTTAACTTGTTGACAATCACCCAAATGTCATTATTCTCACTCCTTGTTTTCGGTAGCCCCATCACAAAATCCATTGAAATTCAGTCCCATTTCCACTCAGGGACCTCTAATGGTTGCAAGAGTCCTACAAGGTACTGATGCTCCCCTTTCACCTGTTGGCAAGTCAGCCACTTAGACACATAATCCGTTACTTCTTGCTTCACACTGCTCCACTAGAAAGTTTGCTTGAGGCCCTTATATAGCTTATTCTCACCATGATGCACTAAATTTGGAGTATTGCGACCCTCATCTAAAATCTTCCTGTTAAGCACGTCCGCTGCATGGACACACACTCGATTATGGAACCTTAGGGTCCCATCTTCATGGATCACAAATCCTAATGCTTTGCCTTCTAGCACCTCCGTTTTCATTCTCACTAGTTGTGGGCCGATTACTTGGGCAGTTCAGATCTCCTCGGTGAATTTGGGTCGTACTTTCATCATAAAAAGTAATTATTTCCCCTTTCCTACCACAACATTAATCTCCAACTTCTTAAACTCCTCACACAACTCTATCAGCATGCAGAGTAGATGATTGAGTAGTAGGGTATGGTGTACGACTTAAAGCTTCAGTGGTTATGTTTCCCTTTCCGGGGTGGCATTGAATGTGTACATCATAGCCCTTGAGAAATTATAACCACCTTGTTTGCCTTAATTTCATGTCCTTTTGAGAGAACAAGTACTTGAGACTCTTATGGTCAGTGAATATTTTGTAATGCACATCGAACTAGCAATGCCTCCAAGTTTTGAGAGCAAAGACTATCGACGCTAGTTACAGGTCACAGTTCTTCTCATGGGTCTTTAATTATTGAGATGCATATGCTATAACCCATCCATTTAGCATCAATGCATGCCCCAAACCTACGATATGGATCATTGTATACCACGAACCCTTCAGTTCTAGATGCAATGCTAATATGGGTGTAGACGTGACTTTCTTTTGAAGTTTGTCCACTCATATTTCACCATTTTTCTAGCCAAATTGACTAGGGGCATTGTTATCTTTGATAAATCTTGAATAAATCACCACTAGCACCCTGCTAGCCTTAGGAAACTTCGCACCTCATCAGCATTTTTTGATGTAGGCCATTTGATAATTGCCTCTATCTTTTGTGGGTCAACTGACACTCCCTCCTTAGACACCATATGACCTAAAAAAGATGCTTTCTTTGGCCAAAACGCACACTTCTTCAACTTAGTATAGAGTTTATTTTTCCTTCACACCTCAAGGGCAATCCTAAAATGCTAAGCATGCTCCTCTGGAGTCTTTGAATACACTGGTACTTCATCAATGCACACTATCGCAAATTGATTTAGGTATGGTTTACAGACTTGTTTTATTCAATCCATCAAGTCTGTTAAGGCATTGGTGAGTCTGAGGGCCATCACAACACATTCAAAGTGCCTATATCAGGTATAAAAAGCAATTTTTTGTAGTCCTCTCGGATGCGAAGTTGGTGATAACCGGATATGAGGTCTATCTTTAAGAAGGTTGCAGTTCTCCACAATTAATGAAAGAGATTATCCAATTGAGGTAGGAGATATCAATTTTTGATGGTGCCCCCAAGGTTCGGTACTCGACCTAATATACCCATTTTCTAGAAGTTCATCAAACCAAATCTTCAATTCTTTAAGCTCTATTAAGGCCATTCTAGTTGAAGCTTTAGAAATAGGGGCAGCAGTTGGGGCTAAGTCAATATAGAAATCCACTTTCCTTGGCGGGGGTATGCCAAGGATTTCTTTAAGAAAAAAATCTGAAAACTTACACACTACTAGTACATTCTCTACTAGAAGTTCAATACTGTAGAGTCAACAATATTATATAGATAGCCCTCACATCCTCGTTTTAAAAGCTTGTTTGCCTTCAGTGCAGAGATCAATGTAACTCTTAGTTTTAAGTTGGCCCCTTTATGCTCTACCCTATCCCCATTAGGACCTCTTAAGGTCACCTTCTACTTAAGGTAACCTATTTGGGCATGATATTTAGATCATTAATCCATACCCAAGACAACACCGAAATCAGTCAAGTCAAAGTTATATAGGTCAGCCATGAATTCTTGGCTAGCTATTAGGACAAACGAAGAATTTCACATAGCTTACTATGTCTCCCGTAGGTATTGTAACAGATATATCAAGTGATTCTGTGGAAGGAACTAACTTTAACTTATTAATAATACCATACATAACAAAATAATGGCTTGTTTCAGAATCAAATAACACAATTACCGGTAAGAGTGGATAGAAAAAGTACTCGCAACCATATCAAGAGTGTCCTTCGCTTCATCCTTCTTCATGACACAAACTCTACCTCCTATGTTTTTAGGCGGCAGGTTTGGTAGTTAGGGCTGACTCTGTTAGGGTGGTTGAGATGGGTTGAATTGGTTTCCTTGAGGCCTCTTGTGGCCCTGGTTAGGAGATTGAGCCCCACCTCAGCTGTTAATCCTTTTGTGATCAATTGCTATTGATGTCAAAGGGTAACCCCTCAATTGGCATTGTTGACTCTTACATCCAAAGTAACCACCCCTTCATTACGTGGCCCTATAATGGCAGGAATAGTGACCAGGCTTTTTGCAAGCCCGACATACCAATTCTTGGTGCCACCCTCCAGTTTGGCTGCCTTGTGGGGCACCCTATTGTGGCCACTTGTGCTGGGGTTTTTAGATTTGATGGTCTTATGCTCTTCCTTTCCGCTTGTCCCCTTGCTTATTAATAAAGGCCTCTTTTTCATTGTGAGCCTGCTTCATATTAATGGCGGTGTCATACATCTCCTCATAGGAGCTATATGTACATATTGACATAGCAACCTTCATCTTATGATTCAATCCAAACTCGAAGCATTTCATCTTGAGGTTTTCAACAGCTACACCGGCTAGGGCAAAGCGGGGTAGTTCTATGAACTTAGAAGCATATTGCAAAATGCTCATCTTTGCTTACTCTAACTCAAGAAGCTCTTACTTCTTTGCCTTCAGGATAGATATAGGATAGGAACAATTCTTCATGAGCTCCGTGAATTAAATCCATCCAAATCTAGGCTCATTATGTTTTTGCCTTATAATGGTCCACCATAAATCAGCTTTGTCCTTGTGGCAAAACCTGGTGAATCCCACTCTCCATTTGTTAACGCACTGGAGAGTGTCAAATAGTTTCCTCAAATCACGGATCCACTCCTTGAAAGCTTAAGGGTTACCTACCAAGTTACACATAGGTGGATGAACATCGGGTAGCTTTTTAAACTAGTTAAAGCTATCATCCTCATTCTTGTTTTCCTTCTTGCCACTTAGCTTATGTAGCTACTCGCCCTACTACTTTAGCAGCTTGATGAGTAGGAGGTTGGTAAGGTCGGCCCCATTAGGTGTAAGGTTTTGCCCTGTAGCAATAGTCGAGGGGCCTCCATTTCTAGGACAAAGGGTCTCTAAAAGCTTCCTTAGGTCATCCATTAGAGGTACATTCCCTTAGCACTGAGATTCCCCATTGTTATCAAACATCTTGAGGGAAATAGTTTTAGACTTAAATCTCTAACTGTATGATCCTTCTTTGGTTTCACCCCAATAGTTCTATACCATTGTATAAGAAAACTTCAAGCATGCTTAGCATTGACACATGGGCCTAGCTGGCTCTTCTTACAACAAACTATGATACTTGAAATTAGGCTTATAAGCCCACACATATTGGGAACAAAATAAAATGTATAGCACACATTAAATCACCAGGCCAAACCACATACACAATCAACCAACTCAATTCCATCCACTTATCCATAAGTCCAAATTTCACTCAATGCTTATCCAATTTTATGAAAGGAAAGACAAATAGAATCTTAACCAACATTCATACTACTAATAAAGTTCATTACCAAAGTTCTCCCCTACACTAGAGTTATTAAGAGAATATTTTAAACAAACTCTGTAAACAATTCAGGCTAAGTCCACTAGTCAAAGCCCTACCCTAGACACTCTAATAAGTTCTACTATGCTTCCTCCTATCATCGGAGGGTGAGTTGGTTACAGGTGATTCCGAAGTCGGTTACCTGGCCATATTAGTATAAGCCTACCCTGATTTCAGGAGGCACTCTCCCACAAACTTGCCTTAATCTTTTACTTTAGGATTTAGTATTTTATTAATACGTTTAATCGGCTCCCAGTAAGCCCAACCCATCTTAACCAAAACTTCTATCAACTTAGTGAAACCACTTTGAAACATGAGTTGCTTAAGTAAAAACATTTAATCACAATAACATATAACACGTTCAAAAATTCATAAAATCAAGTGTTGCAGTTAAGGTTTTACATAGAAGGCCCCCTTGGCATATAAAATCACATAAGCAAAACACCAAAACACATTAAAAGAATAGTTAAGGGAAGTTAGGGCATAGACATTACTTCGAAGTAGCATAAATGATGTAGCTTGAGCTCGAACTAGAGTATTGAACCTAAATGATAACATTAAAAAGTCACAATGTGGACTAACTTAAGGGAGTCCTTACACCCAAAAATCAATCTTTTACAACTCAAAAGTCAAGCAAGCCACTAGGATCACATAGATATGACTAATAACCCTAGATACTGATTTTTAGGAGTCCAAGAAACTTTTAAAAGCTCAATTACTCAATGAAAGCAAATATTAAAATTTAAACCCATTAGGGTTTGAGAGTTGTTTTGGTCTGTTTTCTGCCCTAAGTTGTAGAGGCCATAACATCATATAGAAAAATCATATTGAGATATTTAAGCATAATAGGGAAAGATCTTTTTTCCTACTTCAACTGTTGTTGTAAGAGCATTCACAACAAGCCACAGCAATCGCCTAAAAAATGCACATCCTTACAACTAGCCAGTTTTAGGTTAGAATTACGGAGTCTCGGGATAAAATTTATTTTTCACTCATTTTGACCCCAAATTTAGTTATTCAAAATTCCTAGAACAATAAACTTGTATTTTACATGTGTGAAGTTTTTCATGGTTTTTAACATGGTACATAATTGTAGTATATTCTGTAAATTTCGGTTATTGCAAGTCTAGTTTTTGGTCTTGACTAAACTAGTAATTCGTGGTTGAAAGTACGATACGCATACAAGTGAACTCACCAATATCCATCTAAAGTCATTTATAACCATTTGAACTAGTTCTCAAAGTAATAAAACCTATCCAAGCCCCTTCAAAACAGATTTTTGAAGAGTAAATTTCAGTTTTACCTTAAAGATGAGAGTAAAAGGCGAAGTGCTTGTATGAGGGCTTTCAAATGGCTCCAAAATTTGAGAATTTAATTGCAAACATGGAAAAGAACTAGAGGCTAGAGGATGAATCAACTTGCTCTAAAAATTCCTTGTTTACATGCACAAAAAATCTTAAAATAATATGAACAAAACCCTAAAGCTTCTTTCCAAAACCTCAAGAGGGATGAGGAAGGTGGCTTGGTGGGTGGCTTAGGTGGTGGAGTGGTGAAGCAGTAGGTGTGGCAGCATGGTGGCTAAGGCTATGGGGGAGGAAGGAGAAATAACAGAGAATGAGAGACACAAAGTGACAGAGAGATAGAGGGTTGTGAGGAAAGAAACATAAGAGGGAGAGGTGTGAGAGTGTGTGTCATTGGGGTTGTTCATTTAAAATAAGAACTATAGTAATTTTTATTTTATTTTTTTATAAAATGAACTACCAAAGAAGGAGAGACAAAGTGTACCACCTCGGCCCCTCCCGGGTTGCGAACAGTTACCAATAATGGTTTCGACTAACCCCACAAATCACCAAAAGTTTCTCCAGTGTGCCTCGTCGTTGCTCACACTCAACCTGGGAAACTTCCCCGGAGGACACCTATCATACGATTGCCCCATAGCAAGCACGCTTAAATATGGAGTTTTTAACAATGGGTTTCCCAAAAAGAAAGGTGCACCTTTGGTGATATAAGTAATCACTTGAAATTCTTTGAAGCCACACTCGGGGTGTTACACAGATATTTAAGGGTTTTAATATCTCTTCCCCTAAAACACTGTCTCATTAATTTATTTTTTTTGAATTTGAAATTTGAGATGGAACTCCTCATGATTAAACAAGAACTTTATCAAATAAATTAATATTTTGTAAATCTAAACTTTGTTTTATAAACAAGAAATATTAAAATATGAAACTTTTAATTAATATTTTCTTCATTGAAAGCTTGGATTAGGCCAAAATATGTGATGAGCTTGGTCTGAGGTTCTAAATACATGAATGCCAACACAAAAATATCACCTACGAGCTCAAGCAACTAAAAACCAACATAACCACTTTTTAGGGAGTATAAATATAATTTTAGGGGACTTTCCATTGGATGTTTTGTTATTCTATATCAAGTGCAACCATGGGGCATTAACACATAAATAAGCTTTTGCATCCTGAGCTTTTCAGAAGTTTGTCATCCATCTTTGTTGGTGATTAAGACACAATAGCATACTTTGAACTTTAGACCACCCTAACACCCAAAAAATAAGAAAAATAAAAACATCAACATGGCATAATAATTCATGAAGTCTTTTCAAAATTAAGACCCTACAAGCGGCAAATTTATGTTGATCTCAGAAGTTTATTGGTAATTATGCTTTATCATCTCAATTAGTTTCATTTTGGCTTAATAGAACTAGGAATTTCACATTGAAGTGGAATAATTATGTGGAGCTTTGGAGTTTCATTTTGAATGCTTCTATTAATGGTTACTTGAGCAACCGATGGTTCGGGTTTCAGTCATCCACAATTTTGTCCCTTTTATGATGCTAATGTGTCCTCAAGGTCTATTGCGGTATCTTATAGTTGTGATTATGTTAAATCTTGAGATACGCTTTGGTTTCTAACATTAGATAGGAATGAGAATTTGAAGATATATAGCTTCGTGAAAAGAATTCAGACGAGTAGGTACTTTAGAAATTATGGGAATATGGGAATGTAGAATATATATATTTATATATAAATGTAGAATATATATATATATATATATATATATATATATATATATATAAAGTGTAAAATTCCCCCTTTCACATATAAAATAGGCACACATATAAGTGGCTTTTGACTACTATTGAAAGTTTTTGAGGGGGGCGGAAAATTAAATTAAAGAAAAAGAAAAAGAAAACCTCAAATACTCGACTATCAGTCGTAGTACTTAAGGGTCGGTCCACAGGAAAGACGTGAGATTTATGGTCATTTAAACTAAACGATTTAATTTAACTAATGAAACTAAGTGGAATTATTTAAAGCAATTTAACAACCTAATTCAACTAAACTCTTGTAATCTACTAAACGATTGTTTTTAACTAAGAATGAAAACTACCTAATAAACTAAATCGACTAAACCTAAACTAATACTTATGTTTATGTTAATTAACCAAATTAATTAAACTAAACTTGAAATTAACCATGGTTTAAAACTAACAACCTAATTACTTTAATTATTTCAGAATCAAACTAAGCAGACTATGGCACTCGATTAAGCAGTAGGGGAGGGGGAACGAAATTAAGCAAAATTGAAATGGAAAAAAAAGAAGAATCAGAAACAGGGAAGGGGAAAACAGGAACGAAAGCAGGGGAGAATCAAACCAAAGCAGCAGCAAGGGAAGGGGGACGAATTGAGAACTCACAAACTCAGAACCCCAAACACAGCCAGCGAGCCCAGATGAACACGAACAGGGAGAATCGAACCCAACCGGAATTCGAGCAGGGGAATGGGGGAAGAATTCGAATGCAATTGAACAAAATAGACCCAGATTTTTGCAGAAATCAAACCAAAATTGAACTAGAAAGCATCAATTACAAGAAATTCGAAACTCAAAGTTAAATTACTCGAAATTAACATTGAAAGCTTTCGCAAAATTTGAAACCCTAATCTGGAATTTCTGAGATTCGAACATGAAATTGAAATTAACAATGAAACTAAACTAAATCTAAACCTAAAACAGAATTAAAATCCTAATCTAACCCTAAATTACTAACCTAAAACTAACTCTAACCTACGTTGAGGCTTCAATGGCGTCCTCCGAGCTCTTAAATACCCGAACCAGCTTCAATTCTTCACCGTTCGATTTGTGGTGCCGTGGTTGGTGACGATGCAGCCAGCACAGGTGGGTACGTGGCTGGTGGATGAAGGGGACAACAAGGGTGGTTTGCTGGTGTTCTGGGTTTCGTGGTTTGGTGTTTCGGTGGGCTGGGGTGGTTTGGGTTACTGTGGGCGAGGGTGGTTTTTGGGCGAGGGTGTGCTGGAAGAGAGAGAGATAACGAGGTAGAGAAAGAGTGGAGCGAGATGGAGATGGAACGGCATGGAGGATTTCTGGGAAGGGAGTTGGGTTCTGGGACGAAGAAGCAGGGCAACGCGAGGAGGAAAAGAGAGAGAGCGTGAGGAAGGGGAGGAGGGTTTTAATGGGAACCAGTTCAGCTGAACCGGTTTAGGCGAACCGGTCGGTCCGGTTCAGCTGGACCGGTCTGGTTTTTTTATTTTTCTTCCTTCTTTCTTTGGCAGGTTTTTTCTGGAATTTGGCCCGGTTCTTCAACCTCCGACATTTCCTCTATTTTTCTCACTTTTTCCGCCATTTAAGCCATTTTTTCGCATTTATTCAAAATCTACAAAATAAAATAATCTCCTATTAAAACCTTAAAAATACTATTAAAACGAGTATAAAACCGGTGAAAAAGTACCTTAAAAATATATCATTTTTGGTTCAAACAAATACTCCCACACCAAGATTTTGCTCGTCCTCGAGTAAAGTAAACTAAGCTAACTAAAAGAAAATGAAAATAAAAGAAAAGAAAATCCTAACTCACTGTCGTAGGAATCACGATTGCATTTAGCGTATACAACAAGCCCTTTAAACCCCTTGGACTCCCAAGTGGACGAGTGAGGTCTCGTGAGGGTTTCCAAATGAAAATACCCACAAAATTATTCAAAAATAAAAGAAAAATCTTTTTGGGTTTTTCTCAAAACTGATATGTACATAACTCAGGAAACATATGCACAACTCCTAATCAGCTAAATCACCCATGTGCTCAATTATCGACCCATATATACATAAAATGTACTTCAAAGCCATCTACTTCTAAATGATATCAAAACTCTAATTTTCACCCCATTGGACATCAAGATTTAGTATCCATCCATGTGCTCATGTGCAAGTGTATCATTATCTCCAAGACTCAGATTTACCAGAATAGACTCAATCCCACTTAGTTGACATAACTACATTATTCTCATACTGACTTTGGAAGCAAGCTTTCCCAGTAGCAATATTGCCTCAAAGGATAACACCCAGTAGCAGGTGCCTCAAAGGGTAACGCCCAGTAGCGCATGCCTCAAAGGGATACCTGTCATTCCAAATTTTATTCTTTTTCTTTATTTATAATACAATTTTTTTCAATTTTTTTTTTCCAAAGTAATCATGTCATAAGCTAGTGGGAGAATCATTCATGGAAACCTAAAACCTAAAGATAATGATGAAAGAATAAACAAGGACTGGATAATACAACCTTTAACGAACAACTGAGGTTAGAATTAGGGCTTAGACTATCATATTCGAAGTTGAAGACTTATTATGCACATCCTATTAATATACAAGCTAACAAATGAAGCCTAGAGGATTCAAACTAATAAAAAATAGTACAAATGTTCCCCAAAACAACAAAAATCATCAAAAATTTCAAAAAAAATGGCACCTCACTCCTACACCAAAACTTCACAATGTCCTCATTGGGAGAATTAAGGCGCTAAAAAGCAAGTCCATAAACTAAACAACCATAAAACCTAAAATATATACAGCTAGAACACCACCAAAAACATAAAACCAAAAACAAAATAAAACCAAAATGAAAAATAAAAAGCAAAACTAAAATCAAAGAAACACACAAAAAGTGAAAAACAAACCACAACCCTAAAAACTAAAGAAAAGAAGGCAAAAATCAAAATCAGAACAAAAATCAAAACAAAACCAACCACACACATATATTTACAAAAGCAAAACTAAACAAAAACCAAAGACCTACTAAATTGCAAACTAAACAAAAGGAAATCTAAAGCAAAATAAAGGAAAAGAAAAACAAAAATGAAACAAAAATGAAAATAAGATGAAAATAAAAAAAAGAAAATAAAAATGAAAGTAAAATGAAATAAACAAAAATAATGAAAATAAAATGAAATAAAAAGGAAAACTAAAACATGCTAAGCTAAAGAAACAAAGTATTTACAACTAACACATATTCACAAAATCCTAATATATACAACTAAATACAAAAAGAAATGAAAGAAAGAAAAGAAAAGAAAAGAAGAGTGGAACGATCATACCAGGTTGGATACAGGTTGTACCCAAACTATAGAGTGTATGGAGCATCAGCCACTCCATATTAAGCTGAAAAAGTGCTATTCAAATCAAAACACGTTAGAGCACGTAACAGCTTATCAAACACAGATGCCCAACTCTCAATAGCATAGGAACTATAAAACGCAGTGAGTTGAAACCAGATTGAGTACATCCATCTAGTCAATAAAGCACAGGTAAGGGCCCGTTTCAACTTATCGAACAGTTGGGCCCACTCAGGAATGAAATGAATATACTCAAAAACAGCCAGTGGTGAGGTCATAGGCCTAGAAATTTGATTATCATGAACGAGCAATTTAGGCCAAAGAGAGGATGCAAATTTCACAAGTCTGGTAATATCAAAAGGCACAAGAGTCTGGTTTAAAGTAAAGTTCTTAGTAACAATGATCTCAGGCTCAACAGATTCAGACTTGCCAGATTCTAAAAGGAGGTCAGTTTGAATAGGATCAACAGAAAATGATTCATACTCAACACAAGAATCCTTACTCAAACTCATATCGACATCATGTAACTCCTGTAAAACATCTTTCGAATCATCCGAATCATGAAACTCTACTGTAGGTATCATGCTAATTTCTAACTCACTATCAGAATCATATTGTTCATCAGTGACATGTTCAAGTGAGCTAGAACAGGGTGCAAGATCTGATGATAGAGACTTAGGGAGGTCACTTTCTTGTTCTAAGCTAGGCAAACACATGTTTTCATTCAAATCAGGCCTAGTAGAATAAGAAGGTGCAGACTCCTCGTAGAGACTAATTTCGGATTTAGGAGATCCTAAACTAGAATCAATCTCTCTAGAAGTCCCTCTATTTTGATTAAAACATTGAGAATATTCAACAATTCTCAATTTCATGGTCTCTATAAATTGATCAGTCATATAATCAATTTTCTTTTCAAGTCTTGCACAGGTAGCATGATAAGGACACGTAGAAACATCATGATAAGGAGATTCACAACAATCACACAGTACAGGAGGCATATAAGAATAAGATGAGTCATATGAGTTTAGAAAATGATCTGGGGGGAAAGGATTAGCATAAAAAGCATACTCATCGGAAGTTTGGTATCCAGAAAACTGATTTGCTTGTTCAAACTCGTAAGTATCCCAACCTAATTTTTCTAAGAAATCCCAAACTTCATCTTGAGTTTTAGATAACAATCCTAGCAAACCTCCTGGGCACATGGACTCAACATGACAACGAAATTCAGAATTTAGACCCAAAACAATGACCTCATAGATTTTCCATTTTTGAAATGTTTGAGGCAATTGAGCACGATAATCATTAAGTCGCGATAAATAGCTCCAAAAAGGTTCATGCTCATATTGTGGGAAACTGAAAACTGGCATTTTGAAAATTTTTAAAGTTTTTGAAGTTTTTCAATTTTTTTGGATTTTTGGTTTTTCACTTTTTTTGGGTTTTTGAAATTTCTAATTTTTTTGTGGTTTTTGTAATTTTTTGAATTTTTCAAGTTTTTCATTTTTTTTGGATTTTTGAAGGTTTTTCAAAATGTTTTTGAATTTTTGGTTTTTTTTTGGGTCTTTTTCAAATGTTTTTGGATTTTTTTTGGTTTTTTCAAAAACGAAAAATGATACCAAAATGAGAAATTGAAAATCGATTCGAAACTTAAAGTTACGAAATGACTAACAAGAACTCATTAAGTAAATAACAACTAAACAAAATAACAACGAAACTAAACAAATACGAAAGCAACTAAAAACATAACCAAATCTCACCGTCTTCCCCGGCAACGGCGCCAAAAATTGTTGAAAGTTTTTGAGGGGGGCGGGAAATTAAATTAAAGAAAAAGAAAAAGAAAACCTCAAATACTCGATTGTCAGTCGTAGTACTTAAGGGTCGGTCCACAGGAAAGACGTGAGATTTATAGTCATTTATACTAAACGATTAAATTTAACTAATGAAACTAAGTGGAATTATTTAAAGCAATTTAACAACCTAATTCAACTAAACTCCTCTAATCTACTAAACGATTGTTTTTAACTAAGAATGAAAACTACCTAATAAACTAAATCGACTAAACCTAAACTAATACTTATGTTTATGTTAATTAACCAAATTAATTAAACTAAACTTGAAATTAACCATGGTTTAAAACTAACAACCTAATTACTTTAATTATTTCATAATCAAACTAAGCAGACTATGGCACTCGATTAAGCAGTAGGGGAGGGGGAACGAAATTAAGCAAAACTGAAATGAAAAAAAAACGAAGAATCAGAAACAGGAAAGGGGAAAACAGGAACGAAAGCAGGGGAGAATCAAACCAAAGCAGCAGCAAGGGAAGGGGGATGAATTGAGAACTCACAAACTCAGAACCCCAAACGCAGCCAGCGAGCCCAGATGAACACGAACAAGGAGAATCTAACCCAACCGGAATTCGAGCAGGGGAATGGGGGAAGAATTCGAATGCAATTGAACAAAATAGACCCAGATTTTTGCAAAAATCAAACCAAAATTGAACTAGAAAGCATCAATTACAAGAAATTCGAAACTCAAAGTTAAATTACTCGAAATTAACATTGAAAGCTTTTGCAAAATTTGAAACCCTAATCTGGAATTTCTGAGATTCGAACATGAAATTGAAATTAACAACGAAACTAAACTAAATCTAAACCTAAAACGGAATTAAAATCCTAATCTAACCCTAAATTACTAACCTAAAACTAACTCTAACCTACGCTGAGGCTTCAATGGCGTCCTCCGAGCTCTTAAATACCTGAACCAGCTTCAATTCAATTCTTCACCGTTCGATTTGTGGTGTCGTGGTTGGTGCTGATGAAGCCAGCACAGGTGGGTACGTGGCTGGTGGATGAAGGGGACAACAAGAGTGGTTTGCTGGTGTTCTGGGTTTCGTGGTTTGGTGTTTCGGTGGGCTGGGGTGGTTTTGGGTTACTGTGGGCGAGGGTGGTTTTAGGCGAGGGTGTGCTGGAAGAGAGAGAGATAACGAGGTAGAGAGAGAGTGGAGCGAGATGGAGATGGAACGGCATGGAGGATTTCTGGGAAGGGAGTTGGGTTCTGGGACGAAGAAGCAAGGCAACGCGAGGAGGAAAAGAGAGAGAGCGTGAGGAAGGGGAGGGGGGTTTTAATGGGAACCGGTTCAGCTGAACCGGTTTAGGCGAACCGACCGGTCCGGTTCAGCTGGACCGGTCTGGTTTTTTTATTTTTCTTCCTTCTTTCTTTGGCCGGTTTTTTCTGGAATTTGGCCTGGTTCTTCAACCTCCGACATTTCCTCTATTTTTCTCACTTTTTCCGCCATTTAAGCCATTTTTTCGCATTTATTCAAAATCTGCAAAATAAAATAATCTCCTATTAAAACCTTAAAAATATTATTAAAACGAGCATAAAACCGGTGAAAAAGTACCTTAAAAATATATCATTTTTGGTTCAAACAACTACCATACTACAAGGGCCCATAGGCACTAGGCATGTCTTAACTTAGAAAAAATAGTTGGTGAAAAATTCCTAGGAATGCCAAGCTCACACATAAGTCCTACGCACTATGCAATCACCCCCTCTATCTATTCTAAAGCATAAATTTTAGTTTATCTGTCTTGGGACATATGCTACAATCTTTGGGGGGCACATAGAAACTTGGTTGATTTTAGGATTTTGGCAAAATGTCAAATTTGGCTGTGGAAGCTTTTTTCCCGCAGCTACGTTCCACATTATTTTCCAGGGGCTAGAATATTGGGTTGTTTACTTTAAACCAGGATGATTTGGGTATTTTGATCTGCATTGCGTATTTGATGATAAAAAAAATTACAAAACGTTTTATTAGTGAGCGAGAGATGGAGTATGGGCTCCAAGCAAAGGGAGCGTAACTCTAAAAATTGGCAGGCACATATATAAGTGGCATCTCATTGTGGATCTTCCTCATTTAATTTTTCCTAGCCACACTTGCCTCCATAGTTATGAACATTGCTCATCTTTGGTCATATTTGCTTTCAATTAGTTGATAAGGAAATTGGATACAAGCATATGCACTTTGTATTTGATAATGGAAAGAAATTCTATTTTTTATATAATTATATCTACTTGTTACATAAGATAGGGATAAGGTAGATTGTATTCCAAACCAAGTTGGATTCTCAAATTAGCTTGTATTTATGTATCATCATCTGTGTCAAGGAAGGATCAAGTCATGTTCATCATCTCCTTGCCTCCAATGCTTACATATCTCTTATGGTATTAGAGCATCTACACTTTGCCATCTTAGAACCTGAACATTCGAATACTCGCATCAACTCATAGAGCGGAATGCAATGGGAAAGATGACGAACCTAAAGAAACAAAGCCAAAAGAATTTATCATCAACAACCAATCCCAATATTTTCTTCACCCATCCAGCTCATCGGGAGCCATAATAACCACAGTTAGGTTCAATGGGAAAAACTATGATTTGTGGGAGCAAGTACTTAGAACAGCACCAGAGGCTAAGAATGAACTTGCCTTTATTGACGAAAAACTAACAAAGCCAATGGTGAAGGAGGATGAGTACTTGGCAGAAGCCCACACTTGGGAGAGGGCCAATTCTATGATTACATCATGGATTATGAATGTTATTGACCCTAAATTACATGCGAGTGTACCATATGTAGAGTGTGTGCAAATCAAGTGGGACAACATTCGAAAGAGATATTTGGTTTCAAATGTGCCCAGGATACCTCGATTAAAGGCATAACTAGCCTTGTGTAAAGAAGAGGGACAAGAGGTTATGGATTTCTTCTCCAAGTTGATGACTTTATGGAACGATCTCGACAACTACACCAAAGCCCTGATTTGCACATGTGGAGCGGTTGAGAAAACTACCCAGATGATTGAAGACTACAAGGTGCATTGATTTTTAATGGGGCTCAATGATTAGTTGTTCTTCTTCCCTCACTCGATAAAATATTCAACATGGTTAAACAGGAAGAAAACCATAAAAACATCATGGTGACTCATGACCAAAGGCATGAAATAGCATCTGCCTTTGCGGTTACTCAAGGACTAAAACAGACTAAAAGCTCACGTGCAAGCACTACGGGAAGGTTAGACATGATGAAGCAAGTTGTTATGAACTAATAGGGTATTCAATAGGCTGGAACACCAGTGGTGGATGTGGAACTCGTGGCAGAGGGCGATGAGGCCGAGGAGCAGCATGTTATACACTTGGTAGAGTGGGCAAAGGCACTATCTCAGGTGTAGTCCAAGAGGTATCACATGTTGTATAGTTTCAGGAGGAGCAGAATGGGATGAACCTGCAGGGACGAGGGTGGAATGGAACAAACCCACGGCCAGCAGCACCAGAGGCAAGTTCATCCATACACGGTTTCACTCCATAACAGGTACAATGACTTCTGAGTTTGATTAAGACTCCCAAGCCAGACCATGATAAGTTGTTAGGTAAGAGTACTTGGCTTTTCGATAGTGATCCCTCATATCACATGATGGGGAATCTGAAAATATTATGCAATGTGGTCGATATTGAGCCTATACCTGGGGGACTAGCAAACGGGTCCATGACCTATGCTACCAAGACAAGGTCAGGAGAATTAAATTCTAACTTTCTTTATGATGTTATTTATATGCCAAGTCTAAACTACAATTTGATATCGATAGCTCAACTTGGGCATGAGATTTATTGCACAGTAACTTTTACTAATTAAAAAGCATTGTTCGGTGCAGGACCTTACTTCGAAGAAGCTTATTAGAGTGGGTGAGCCCAAGAAAGGGATTTATGTTTTCAAGGAAGATTCAGGAGCAAATATTCAAGTAAATAAGGTGATATCTTATGGTTTATGGCATCAAAGGTTGGGACATCCCTCAAGTCATGCCCTTTCTAAAGTTTCTAGTAGCATTCAAGTAGATTTTAGTAGTAACAATGATTTTTGTGATGTGTGTCCGTGTGCTAAGCAAACTTGTATTATGTTAAATATCGGTGAAAGTAAAGCCTCAAACTTTTTTGATCTTATACATTGTGATATATAGGGTGCATAGTGTAACACCCCCAGCCCCTAGGGCCGAAAGCGTTACGTTTTCCTAACTCCTTACTTAAATTCTGGGACGAAACGGACAGAACTTCCCCTGAAAACTGAATGTTCCCAGGCTAAACGCCTTACAATAAGTCCCTGTAAATCAACGGAAGCGTAAACATTTAAAAACATTACTCAACGGCCACACGCCGGAGTTCATAACTCGACGAGCCACCCGCTCGGAGTACACCAAACATAATAGTTCATTAATACAGAAACAGTAAAAGATACAACTCAACGGTTCACACAACCGAAGTATGGAGTTTACATCCCAAACATAACTAACTTCAATCAAAAGACATCTAACTACTGACTGGATGGTTGGCTCATATAGCCATACAGAGCGACTCATCACCAATATGCGTTACATGAACCTCGAATACTGTTTACAAGCGTTTACAAACTAAAAATACTTTACATGACTTCATTAAACACATAAGTTGGCACAAATGACATCTTGCAAGCAATAATCGATTCCAGAGTCAGCTTCTTCCTGACATAAAGAAAACCTGGGGGAAAAGGGGAAAGAGTAGTGGGAAGAGCAACCACACGCTCAGTGAGTGTCCCCCAACCCCCTTAAAAGCAAAACCGTTGCAGGCAATAATATCTTTATTAATCACATATCACGTATTCATACTATAATATCATAATAGGCATTCACGAAGTTCTTATAGAACTATTACTAACCATAAGCTTCACTTTACCAACTTAACATATTTCTAGGTCCTTAAATGATCAAACTTCTTGACTATAGGCAGTTAAACACTTAGGCAAGCAATGAAGCTAAGCACATAACGTTCTTTCTCATAAACATAACTCATAATATCCACTTAATGAACATTTAGGTCACACTATGACTATAATAATAAGCTACATGTCACAGATTGTAAACACTTAAACATGATAGGTTCTCAATTTCATGATAGGTTCTTAGTTTCAATAAAGGTAGCATGTTAGGGACTTGCTTACATATCATGTGACTCTAAACAAACTTGGGATGCGCTATCACCTATATGCTCAATATGTACTTTAAGAAGTCACCACATGATCATCATGGAAATAAACATGGCCACATGCTCACTTGAGAACACATACTTCTAATCTATAATGCTTGTACACTTTGAAATCGTACATACTTTACATTTACATGCTTTGAATTTTCAAGCATAGACACTTTCGTTTCTTGCTTTGCAAACATAACTTATTCATATAGAGCACGCATATGTCACACATAAGAAACTTTCTTTCTTTTGCTGGAAACACTTCATTTAGCCACTGAGACTCTTAAAACTCTTCTGTTAGCCTTTTAGGCTCTTAAAACTGTTTTCTTTCGTCTTGGTCGTATAATGACCCTTCAAACTTTCTTGCTGAAACATTTCAAAGGCAAAGTGCCAACTGCTTTTCATATTTAATAAGAAACTATTTCTGGGCTTAAGATCATGAAGTGCTGGTTGGGAGAGATCTACACTCAATCCCCTAAGCTCTTACACCCGGGATGGCAACTAAACTTTTGGACCTTAACCCTCGTCAGGGTCTCTAGGGACTACGCCCTAGGCTATATAGAGATTCCCCCGTTCAAGCGAGTTCACTCCCTATCTGATGTCCCTATGCACTTATCTTAGCCATTTAAACTTGGTCTTAACGACTAATAAGTTTGCTGCTGCCTCTCACAGCGAAATCTTTTATCATACAACTCACGCTTTTGTAAAACTCTTTAGGGATTCCCCCGTTCAAGCGAGTTCACTCCCAAAACTGCTTTCATTTACTTAAAATAGGCCATCATGCAATAATAGTTATGGCTACTATCATTTCAAAACATGAAATCTTTCTTTAAAAACTCACTCTTATGCATATAATGCAGTCTAAACATTTAAGTACATTTATCGCATATATCACATTTAAGCACTTCATATCAAACATATCAATTCAACGCAATGAGCCACACATGGCCTCGCAATCCACACGATTGCGGTAATTCACAACCCAGTCTCCCTCCTCACTTTCACCATACACACAAGACCTCAAACGCTCATGGTGTTATCCTCGAACCATCCAACTACTAGCTCGTTTCATCAATTTATTTTTCATAATATGTTATCACAAGGACTTATTAAAAGGGGAAGAATTAGGCTCTTACCTGTGCAAACAGCACCTTTCAGCCACATATACGTATACATCTATATTGCCTTAACTTGGAATAATGCTTAACGAACCAATTTAAACTAATCAAGGCATAATAGATCAACTAAACATGTCATCTTCAAAATATAACCAATCAACTAAACATATATCGATTTGAAACATTCTTAGGTTGTTCCAACCAGCTATGCCTTTATAATCTCAAAATTAATCCTTTTTCATGAATCGCTAATTACTCGAATCAAGGCTAAACATATCAAAACAACTTCGTTTTTAATTCTTTTTAAACCTTAACTTACTTTAGTCGTACTCAAACTAACTACGCCTTTATAACTTTAAAATTAATCCATTTTCAGGAATCGCCAATTAATCGAATCAACGCTAAATATATCAAATCAACTTCGTTTTCGATTCTTTTAAAACCTTAGCTTACTTTAGTCGTGCTCAAACTAACTACGCCTTTATAATCTCAAAATTAATCCTTTTTCATGAATCGCTAATTACTCGAATCAAGGCTAAACATATCAAAACAACTTCGTTTTTAATTCCTTTTAAACCTTAACTTACTTTAGTCGTATCCAAGCTAACTACGTCTTTATAACTTCAAATTAATCTCTTTTCATGCATGGTTTTCATTCAAGTCCAATTCAGGCATGGTTCCATATAAACGCACATAACTCGCATCAATTTACAATTTCAGGCATAAATCAACCAAATGGCTCGAACCTAAACATGCACAGCTCGTTTCTTGATATTTTTAACGAATCTAACTAACCCTAACTTGACATGCAACATCATTCTGCTGAAAACATTTTCGAAACTAATACTAATTTAGGAGGCAAGGAACACCCACCTCGATTCCATGCTAGAGGACCCGATTTGGGGCTTTGGGACTCGATTTGAATGCTTCAAACTAGGGATTCGACCCTCCTCTGCTGCCTTGCCCAATCCCACACGAACAGACCCCATTTCACGCTCATACCCGCGTAATTCGAACCCTAATTTCACCCAAATGCTCATTCACTGACTTGGATTTGTGGAGGACGCTTGAGGCTACGAATTTACTAGCAATTTGTGGAGGAATTAGAATAGCTAGAGATTGGGCTTTGTGGCCGAGCTTAATCACGCATTCGGGGCTTCGAATCGCTACCAATTCAATCCAAAACGCAGCACAGGCTCCGGATTTTCGCCTAGATTCGCACCAGGGGATTGGTAGGTTCTGGGGAATTTGATTGGGGGGAAAATTCGAGCTGGGTGGAGGAGAATCGGGCGGTTTTCGGGCTCCTATGGCTGTGCGTATGGTGGAGGAAAGAGAGGAAGAAGAAGATGCTGAGGGGAGAGAGAGAGACGCGAGTTAGAGAGAGAGGGGGGTCGGGCCTTGTTTTTTTGGCTAAGAAAGGTTTGGGGCTTCGGTCCCTTATATTTTTAGTTTTATTTTTGGCTTAATAACATGCTTCAGCCAGGTTCCAACCCCAAACTTATTAATGAGGAGTCTAAACTCGAGTCGAAACCTCCTACAATTAACATCTTTAATCAAACTTCGGGAATCGACTAAATAAATTGAAAGACGATTTTAAAAACTTCAGTTAGCATCGATTCAATAGTTTTATAAATAAGTAACGTCAATAATAACATAAATCAAGTAATCGTCCTTTTTAATGAAATTAATCGTTTAACGACTAGATTAAACTATCAATATAATTTAAAGACATAAACGACACGAATTAACTTTAAAATCAATAATAGCAATAATAATCCTTTTTTTTTTAAAAATAAAATTACAGCTTCCAAAAGCAAATCGATAATCATTTCACTCATATAGTTACTAAAAATACGATTTTATAACATAAAAAGGTAATACAACCAACTTAGTATAAAAATAACGAAAGCGGGTCTTACACATAGTGTGTTAAGTCCTTTCATAGAGCTAGTTATTTTCTTACTATACTAGATGATGCTAGTAGAGATGTGTGGACATAGTTTTTGCAAGAAAAGGCCGAAGCTTCACAATTAGTGAAAGATTTTTACACAATGGTTAACACACAATTTGGGCTAAGGTAAAGGTCATTAGAACCGATAATGGAAGTGAATTTACTTCGAGACCTATGAGAAGATTTTATGGGGAACATGGGACTATTCATCAAACTAGTTGCGTAGATACACCTTAGTAGAATGGAAGGGTTGAGCACAAACATCGACATGTTTTGAATGTTGCTAGAGCTATTCAATTTAAGGCTAATCTTCCTTTAGAATTTTGGGGTGAATGTACTTTGACTGCTGCATATTTAATAAGAAAAACACCATCTTTAGTCTTGAATCGTAAAACACCCATACGGGATATTGTTTAATGCCAAACCCTCATATGATCATATAAAGGTTTTTGGGTTCTTGTGTTATGTTTATCATCATCAAAATCCAAAAGATAAATTTGGGGATCAAAGTAGGCGTTGTATTTTTGTAGCCTATCCGTATGGAAAGAAAGGGTGGAAAGTGAATGATTTAGAAAAAGGGACTATCATCGTGAGCAGAGCTATCATATTTTGCAAAGAAACTTTCCCTTTCCCATAAACAACCATGTCTACTGAAGATGAAGAATGGTGGAATACTCCGCAACAAGTTGTATTTAATGATTATGGGCCATCTATTAGATGTGTGTCAAGTAAAAGACATTGTCCAGCTAAAGCAACAGGGTCAAGTCAAGGGAATTAGACAAACCAAGGGGGAAAATCTGGTGGGCCAGCTTCTAATCTAGGCACACAACCAGACCGAGGTGTCAGCATTGCTGGGCCAGGTCCCAGTCATGGCCCAAGGGAGAGACCTTTGGTAGGCTTGGTCAACACAAGTCAAGCAGTGCGGGGCCTGTGTCTAGTCAAGCCCCAGAAGGTGTCAAAACTGCCATTGATGGTATGCCTTTGGAAATGACAGAGAAATAGCCATTACACTGCCTGTTGATGCCACCGATGAGAATTAGCTGTCCCACCTAGACCCAATTACAGCAAAAGAGTTTGGAAGGCATCGAGTCATCTTCAAGACTGCATATGCCACATAACAAAGTGTAAAGAGCCCTCTTCTACTACTCTGACACTTCAAAAAGCTTCTTTCGGTAAGGCTTATCCCATTGCTAATGTTACTTGCAATAAATTTTCATATGTATATTGAGGCTATTTATTTGTTGTTGCAAAGATTGTGGAGCCTAAATTTTATAATGAACCAGTTAGGGATGCAAACTGGAGAGACGCCATGGTAAAGGAAACTGAAGCACTATAGTTAAATAAAACTGGGGTTCATGTAGACTTGCTTCCTGGTCGTAAACCCATCAATTGTAAATGGGTCTGCAAGCTTAAATATAATGTTGATCGTAGCATTGGACATTGCAAGGCTCGTTTGGTGATTTGAGGAGATAAACAAGTAGAAGATTTTGATTTTAATGAAACCTTTGGTGTAGTTGTAAAAATGGCAAGAGTGAGGTGTTTTGCATGGAGACTTGGAAGAAGAGGTATATATGACTTTACGTTCTAGTTTTAAAAGCTTGCAATTCAAATAAGGTTTGTAAGTTCCAAAAGCTTTTATATGGGTTGAAGCAAGCTCCTAGACAATGGTTTGCTAAGCTTTCCTCCAAGCTTTCATGAATATGGCTTTGTTAAGTCCTATGCATATTATTCCCCATAAATTATCAAAAGGATGAAAAACTTATGGCAATGTTAACCTATGTTGATGATTTAGTTCTCACAGGCAATGATAGTGACAATTGCTTAGCGTTTAAATCCTAATTGTATAATTGCTTTCATATTAAGGACTTGGCACCTCAGAAGTACTTCCTAAGAATAGAAGTAGCTCGCAGTCCACGGGGTTTGTTCTTGCCCCAACGTAAATATGCTCTCGAAATTATTGAGGAATGTGGATTATTAGGGGCTTAGCCCGCAGAATTTCCTGTGGAAACCAACAACAAACAGGGCCTTGCTACTGGTAATGATCTAGATGATCCTTCCCAATATAGATGACCTGTAGGTCGCCTTATTTAGTTGACACTCACTCAGCCTGAGTTAAGTTATTCGGTGCACATTCTATCTCAATTTATGCAAAACCCCTAAGAGGAGCATATGATAGTTGCACGATGAGTTTTGCGCTATTTGAAAGGTAACCCAGGACAAGAGCTGCTTATAAGGAGTGATTCCAATTCACAGGTTGTGGTATACTATGACTCATATTAAAGCGCATGCCCCATTACTAGATGTTCGATAACATGCTATTTTGTTACACTTGGTGGGTCACTCATTTCATGGAAGACTAAGAAGCAAACTACATTGTCCAGGTTAATAGTAGAAGCTGAATATTTAGGTATGGCTGCCACTACTAGTTATCTTATTTGGCTTCGATCTTTCCTTGCTTCTCTAAGATTGTTTGTGAAGCTTCCCATGCAGCTCTCTTGTGATAATCAAGCAGCATTGCACACTATAAAGAATCCTATTTTTCATGGACGTACTCAACGTATCGAGATGGATTGTCACTTCATTTGGGAACATCTATTATCTGTCGAGATGGTCACTAGATATATTCCCTCAAAATATCAACCTACAAATATATTCACGAAAGCCCTTGGCAAGCAGCAGTTCCTATACTTACAGTCCAAGTTGGGCATTGTCGATCCGCATACTCCAAATTGAGGGGGAGTGATAAGGAAATCAGATACAAGCATATACACTTTGTATTTGATAAGGAAGGGAAATCCTATTTTTTGTACGATTATATTTACTTGTCACCAATGATAGGGAAAAGGAAGATTGTATTCTAAACCAAGTAGGATTCTCAAATCAGCTTGTATTTATGTATCATCATGCATGTGAATGAAGGATGTCACGTTCATCATCTCCTTGCCTTTGATGCTTGCATATTTTGGCATTAGTTGTTTTTAAGTCTTTTTATTGAATCCGCAGGTACATTTTGATTGGATGCTCTTTGAGGATTTTAAACAACCTGAAGCACAAATTGGAGGTGAGAGAAGTATTGCAATAATTGTCATCACCCTTAACATTTTGCAAAAAAAAAAATAAAAATATTTACAGTCCATAATTTTGTTGCTTGCTTTTCAAAAAGTTGGAAAAGATTTTTCAAAAATTCTTTCTACGATTTATTCTTCCAAAGTCAATTTCTACTATGATGCTTCGTGGGTTACAAATGCAAATATCTTAGATGTTTTTATCATTCTATATTAATTGCAATGATGGAGCGCTAAGACACATGAATAAGCTTTTGTAGGCCTTAGGTTTTTAACGGTCTATCATCCATCTATATCAATTATTAAGAGACACTAATGTACTTTGAACTTTAGTCCATTCTAATACCTAAAAAAAGAAGAAAAAGGAAAATCATCAACATGGGATAATAATTCCTGAAGTATTTTTAAATTTAAGACTTTGCAAGTAGTAAATTTATGTGGATCTCATAATTTTATTGTTAGTTACATTTATCATCTAGATTGTATTTATTTTGTCTTTATAGAACTGAGAATCGATATTCAGGTGGAAAAAAGACTGTTTTGGGGTTTGGGTTTGAATACTTATGCTGATGCTTATGTGAGTAACCCATGATTAGGGTTTCAGTCAACAACAATTTTGTTCCTTTGTGATGCTAATACATCTTTAGGGTCTACTACTATGAGATGGACTGCAATTTGCAGTCAATTTTTGGTGTTTATATATAGTGGGAGCATGGGAATGCAAGATATATCTGTATTTGGTGTAAAAATGTAAAATTCCCCATTTGACATACAAAATAGGTACATATATATAGTCACTTTTGACTACCACACTGCAAGGGTCCACTAGCACTAGGCATCTATTAACTTACAAAAAAAAAATAAAAAATACTGGATCAAAATTTCATAGAAATGTCAAGCTAACACATGAATCCTATGCATTATGTAATCACTCCTTTATCTAGTCTGGGGCATATAGTTAAGTTTGTCTGGCTCTTAACCTACCTGCAATCTTTACGGCACATGTAGAAACTTGGATGAGTTTAAAATTTAAGTACATGTTAAACTTCGGCGTGGAAGCTTTTCCCACAAGCATGTTCCACGTTATTTTCAAGGTGCTGAGTTATTAAGTTGTTTACTTTAAACCAGGTTGATTTTTGTGTTTTTGATTTGCGTTACTTATTTGGTGATCAAAAAAATTACAAAAATATTTATTGTTGACTAAGAGATGGTGAAGTATGGGCTCCAAGCAAAGGGAGCACAATTCAAAAAATTGGTAGGCATGTCTATAATAGGTGGTATCTCATTGTGGATCTTACTTATGTAATTTTTTCTAACTATATTTGTCTCTCCAGTTGTGAAGATTGTTTAAGCTTTCAATTTTGTTGTTTGTGAAGCCTATTTAATGAATTTACAAGTATGCTTTCGGGAAATGTTGAAAAACTTAAAAAACAAATTAGAGGTAAGTAGTATATTAAATTAATCATTGTTGCGATTAATGTTTTACAAACGTATTTAAGGGTGTGTTTGGTAGGGGGAAAAATCATTTTCTCGAAAAATGATTTTCCTATTTTATGCCGTTTGGTAAAACAAAGAAGGGAAAATCATTTTCAGGAGAAAATCATTTTACCCCATTTGAAGGAAATTGTTTTCCCTCGAAAAAGTAGGAAAAATGATTTTCCAAGCCCAATTTTCGTTGCCCAATTTTGTCTCTCGTTCTATTTTCTTATAATTGTGCCTATAATCACTCTATTTTCATTCTCATTTTGTTTCTCATTCTTCCCATCTTCTTCATGTTTATTATGTTCGTCGATGATTTCCGTCGTTAATATCTGTAATTATTACTTGAGTTCTCTGATCTTGTTACATTTGCCCTTTTGAAGAACTTCGCAATCTAAAACACTCATCGTCTCCCCGTTCATCATTTTCTTTAATCTAGATTTAATATCACTCAAAGTCAACTAGGTAATCCTTGGGAATAGTGAAAAAATTGAGATTCATTAATGTTGACTCTCTCTTTTGCTGGGTGTGTTACTGGGTATATTTCTTACTGATGCTTTGGATTTGATTTTGAAGAGAAGAGAGAAACAGAATTCGTTGGTTGGGTCGGGTCAGAGTAGTGAGTAGGGAAGGGGATTGATAGTAAAAAGAAATGAAGTGAGGACGGGAGGTTCATTCTATCAAATAGCAAAAAATGAAGTGAAAAGAAAATGATTTTCCATTCTGCCAAACAGTTGAAAATGTAAGTGAAAAATCATTTTCCTTAGGAAAATGATTTTCTGAAAAAATGATTTTTCTCTCTACCAAACACACCCTAAGTCTACAATTTTGTTGCTTAATTTGAAGGGCTTTGCTGGCATTTTACAATTACAGATTTCTTAGATGTTTTCATCATACTATATATGTGACATACAATGATGGAGCACTAATACAACTGAATAAGCTTCTGTAGGCCTTAGGTTTTTTGCATTCTATCATCAATCTATGGCAATGATTAACAGATACTAGCGTACTTTTAATGTTAGCCCATCCTAAACCTTAAAGAAGAAGAGCAAGGAAAATTCCAGGATAATAATTCCTAAAGCCTTTTTAAATTAGGACTCTACAAAAAATAAAATTGCGTAGATCTCAGAATTTTATTGTTAATTATGTTTTGTAGCACTCATTTTTGCTTAATAGAATTGGGAATTTTACATTAAGTTGTAATAAAGATGTGGTGCTTTGGAGCTTGGGTTTGAATGCTTCTATTAATGATGATTTGAGTAACCCGTGGTTAGGGCTTCCGTTAACTTCAATTTTGGCCCTTTATGAGGTTAATATATCTTCAAGGTCTAAGGTCTATTGTGACAGCTTATATTTGTGATTAAGTTGAATCAGCGGACATACTTAGGTTTCTAAAATTAACTAGTGATGGGAACTTGACGGTTTGTAACATTGCAAAAGGAGTTGAGACTGCTACAATGAGATGGATAGTATTTAGTGATCAAAAATTGGTGTTTAGGTATTACGAGGTTATGGAAATGTAGAATATATCTATGTTTAGTGTAAGAATGTAAAATTTCCCCATTAACTTATGAAACAAGTACATATATAAAAATGTCTACTTGCACTAGGCATCTCATACCTTACCCCCCAAAAAAAAAACTTGGTCAAAATTTCACTAGAATGTCAAGCTCACACAGACCTATGCCTTATGTAGTCACCTCTTCTATCTAGTCTGGGGCATTAATTTAGTTTGTCTAGCTCTTATCCGATCCCACAATCTTTGGGGCACACCAAGAAAGTTGGATAATTTTAAAGTTTTTGGTACATGTCAAATTTAGGCCTGGAACCTCTTTCCCACATTCCATGTTATTTCTAAGGACTAGATCATTGAGTTCACTTTAAACTGGGTTGATTTTGGTGTTTTTTATTTGCATTACATATTTGATGATAAAAAAATTGCAAAAATATTTATTGGTACGTAGGAGATGGTGAAGTATGGGCTCCAAGCAAAGGGAGTATAGCTCTAAAAATTGGTAGGCACATATATAAGTGGTATCTCATTGTGGATCTTACGTCATTTTGTATAACTACACTTGCCTCCCCAACAGTGATATTGTTCATTCTAGGCAATATTAGGATTAAGTTTAGTTATTTTTTAAATCTTTTTATCGGAATTTCAAGTAAGTTTTGAGTGGGTGACCTCTAGGAATTTTAAAAAACTTGAAATACAAATTGGAGGTAAGTAGCATACATTAAATTAATTACTACAGTAATTAATGTTTTGCAAAAAAAATTTACAGTCTATAATTTTTTACTTACTTTACAAGGCTTGCTGGCTTTTCACATTGCATATATCTTAGATGTTTTTACCATTCTATATCATGTACAATGATTGAGCACTGACACACATGAATAACCTTTTGCAGGCCTTAGGTTTTTTGGAGTCTATCATCCACATGTACCAATGATTAGGGGACACTGGCATACTTTGAACTTTAGACTATGCAAACACCTAAAAAAGAAGAAAGAGGAGAAACAAAACATGGCATTATTATTCCTGAAGTTTTTTAAAATTAAGACTTTGCAAGCAGCAAATTTTTACAAATCTCATAGTTATATTGTTAATTATTTAATTACATGTTATCATATAGGTTGTATTCATTTTCGCTTAAAAGAACTGACATCGAGGTTGAGTGCTAATGTGATGTTTTGGAGTTTTTGTTTGAATGCTTTTTTTAATGCTTATTTGAGTGATCCATGGTTAAGGCCTCAGTCAACTACAACTTTGTTCCTTTATGACGCTAATATGTCTTTAGGGTATATTGTGGTAACTTATTGTTGTGATTATATTGCATTTGGTGATAAACTTTGGCTTATGAAGTTAGATAGTGATGGAAATTTGAGGATATATAGTTTTGTGAAATGAATTGGAACTATTACTATGATATGGACTGCAATTAGTGATCAATCTTTGGTGTTTAGATATTATGGGAGCGTGGGAATGTAGAATATATCTATATTTAGTGTAAGAATGTAAAATTTCCCATTTGCTTACAAAATAGCTACACACATACAATGATTTTTGACTACCACACTATAAGGGTCAACCACACTAGGAATCTCTTAACTTACCCAAAAAACCAAAAAAAAAAAATCTAGTCAAAATTTCATAGGAATGTCAAGCTCATATATAATTCCTGCACACTATGCACTCTCCTCTTCTGTCCAATCTAGGGAATAAAATTTCGTTTGTCTAGCTTTTGAGTTGTCCTACAATCTTTGGGGCACACCTAGAAACTTGGATGATTTAGAATTTGGGTGAAATATCAAATTTGTGCATGGAAGCTTTTCCCACAAGCATCTTCCATTTTATTTTTCTAGGGACTGGATTATTAAGTTGTTTACTTCAATCCAGGGTTGATTTTAGCGTGTTTTATTTGCATTAGTTATTTGTTGATGAAAAAACTACAAAAATATTTCTTAACGAGCAGGAGATGGTGAAGTATGGGCTCTAAGAAAATGGAGTATAACTTTAAAAGTTAGTAGGCAGATGTGTAGGAGGTATCTAATTGTGGATCTTACTTGTGTAATTTTTTCTCGCTATACTTGCCTCACCACTTGTGAACATTATTAATTCTTGGTTATATTAGCTTTCAATTTAGTTGTTTTTGAGGTATTTTCATTGAATTTACTGGGGTATTTTGATTGGATGCTCTTTGGGAGTTTTGAATGGCTTAAAACACAAATTGGAGGTAAGTGGCATGTTGAATTAATCATTTTCATAGTTAATGATTTGCAAAAACTATTTACAGTCTACAATTTTTTTGTTTGTTTTGCAAGTTTTTGCTAGCTCTTTACAATTGCATATATCATAGATACATTTATCGTCCTCTATCAGGTACAATGATGTAGCACAAACACACATGAGTAAGCTTTTGTAGGCTTTAGGTTTTCTACAGTCTATCATCCATCTATTTCAATGTTGAAGCGATACTAGCATGCTTTGACATTTATCCCATGCTAACACCTTAAAAAAGAAGGGACATAAAACATAAAAATTATCCCTTTTCGAGAGCTTTAGTAAAGATATCCGATGGCTGTTGCTTAGTCCCAACTTAGTCCCAACATGAGCAAGGGCAAGGATTCCAGCTTCAAGCTTTTCTCGAAAAAAGTGACAATCAATCTCGATATGTGTCATTCTTTCATGGAACACAAGATTTCATGCAATATGAAATGATGCTTGACAGTCACAAGAAAGTTTCATTGGAGGAGAAAATGCCCAAGGACGTTTGGAAAGATCGTAACCAGACCAATTCACTTGTTGCAAATGCCATGGATTGTTATTTTGCTTCGGCCGAAGATTGAGATACAGTAATCTACTTCTTGCTACACCATAAAATAGATTAGCCACCCAACATGATAAAGTATCCAGTGAGATTTTTGTGAAATGGGACATTCTCCCTAGTCTAAGTCACAAACGCAAGTCACAAAAGCCAGCAAGCTGAAAGCTGCTGTCAGCTCCCAGTAAAATGTCTTGTCCAGCAGTACCTTTTAGATAACGCAATGTGCATCTACCGGCATCCATATGCCCCTCTCGAAGGGCTTGCATAAATTGGCAAAGAATGTGTGCTGCAGGATTGCGACCTAGGGTGGTTATTGTGAGATAAATCAAGCATCCAATAAGCCTTCGATATCTGGTAGGATTTGGTAGGAGTCGCCCTTGTGCCAATGGCAGTTTGTGATTTTATTCCATAGGAAGTCAACCAGCTTGGCTCCTAGGCAACCGCACTCATCAATAATTTCTAGGTGGTATTTTCTATGGCAAAGGAATAAACCTTGCAGTCTATGAGCAACTTCAATACCCAAAAAAATACTTCAAAGGGCCAAGGTCCTTAATATTGAAACATGTGTTTAGGTGGAGCTTGAATTGTTTGCATGCTTCAGTATTGTTACCAGTAAGCACAATGTCATCAACATAGACTGAGACAGCCATAAAGACATCACCCTTTCAATAGGTGAACAATGAGTAGTCAGTGTAAGACCGAACAAACCCATATTCACAGAGTTTGGAGGAGAGCTCAGCAAACAATTGTCTTGGTGCTTGTCGTAGACCATAGAGGCCTTAAGTAGGCAGACTTTGTTCTCATCATTGCTTTTGAACCCTGGAGGCAATTTCATATATACTTCTTCTTCGAGGTCACCGTGTAAGAAGACATTGTTCACATCCAGTTGATGTAATTCCCAGTCTTTTGTCACTGCTACAGCAGAAAAAATAGTCAACATTGGTCATCTTCGCAACAGGTACAACTGTCTCATCATACTTAAATCCCTCAATCTGATGATCACTGCGAATCACAAGCGTGCTTTCTTTCTTTCAACCATCCCATCTAAGTTGTATTTTACCCGATAGACCCATTTGCAACTAATGGGTTTCTTTCCTGGCAGAAGGCTCTCAATTATCTAAGTTTCATTCTTTTTCAAGGCTTTGATTTCTTTTGTCATGGCTCCCCTCCATCTTTCCTCTTACACGACTTTATGATAAAATCTAGGTTCTCAACTATTAGGCAATAAATTATCATATTTTACGTGTCTCTTTCACCCACTTTTAGCTCGTATAATAATTTAATCTTTAGGATTTTTACTTGTTTTATTTACGTTTTGTAGAAAATAAGTTCCAATGGAGCAAGTACCGTGAAAATGAGCGAAGACGAGACAAAGCAAAGAAAAACAGCAAAAACAGGCAAAAAGGAACAGCAGGGGGGTCGAACCACCGCGCCAGAAAAGTGGCACGGTGGCACCTTGGCACTTGGCACGACCATGCCACCCCAGCACGGTCGTGCCCCCCTCCGCTCACTCGCTCGCCCGATTTTCTATTTAAACCCATTTTCGGTGTTTTGTTCGGTTATCACTCGGGGTTCTCTCTGGTGATTTTAGACTAGTTTTAGTTTAGATTTTAGCCAATAAAAACCTCAATAGGAGGATTAGATTAGGATTTTAGATTGTAATTCCGGATTCAAGCTTGTAGATTTTCAAGTTCATTCAATGATTCAAGCATAAGTTTTCTCTCTTCTTTCTCTCTCTATTTTTGCTATCTATGTTCATGTTTTAGTTTATAATCTTTTGTGATGTTTAGTGGTTATAGTTGTGAATCTTGGATTGTGATTAGCCTCTTGATAACTGATTGATCTTTGTTTGAGCCCTTACCCCTCTTGTTTATGCTAGAATCTAAGGTTTTCTTTCACGCCCGCCAAGTGTTCGATGAAATGCTTGAAAGAGCTTTCATCCGTGTTTTGGGGCAATTGACTTATGCTGAGAGGTGAGGTCGATTGTCTCGTGTGGGTAGAGAGAATAGTTGGGATTGGGACATGAAAATAGTCTCGTCGCTAGCTAGGTCAAAAGTTGTTAATCTTGTAGTCTGATTGACTTAATCCGATGAAAATAGGTGGTTAGAACATTTAGACAAGCCTATTGACCCTTGAGAGAGGGCTTAGGTGGACTTGAATTAGGCAACTAATCATCCTTGAATTAATAGCATAACTTGGGAAGGTGAGGGTTTGAATTGATTAGTTAGTCTACCTTACGTTTAATTACAATTGAAGTGTTCTTTGTTTTAGTAGTTAGTTTTACTTCTCTTCACGCTTGATTTCACCTAGATTGATACGCTCAAGTGAATTTTGGTAGTTGAAGACACAACTCCCTGCGGACAACACCCCAAGTACTCAACGATATACCTTGCACTTGGGGTTTATAAATATTAAAACTCTGTTTTCCCTAACATCAACCTTAGTAATAACAGCTAAAAATTGTTGGTGACATGGAGAAAAATTTGTAAATGTGATATGATTATGTAAAGGATAACGCGTACGTAAGGATTCCATTTAGAGAGGTGCAGCAATAGAGATGGGGTCTTTGGATACGGAATTATGGCATAAATAACCCTCAAAATGGGTCGATGTCCTTTGCAGGCATTGGCCTTGTCTAGGCTCATGGTATAAATCACCAAGTTTAATGTGACGTTTAGTGAGGTTGACGGAATCAGCCCCTAGGCCCAATTCATGGGTTGGCACGACTATGGGGTTGGGTTTGGAACTCCCCCTTCTTCAGGCCTAGTCGGAGATTCGCTAATACCTTCCTCTGTTCGGGCCGCGGGCTAATCTGCTGATGTAACCGGCTTGCCAACAATGGAGTGTGCATAACCAGCTTTAGGGGGCTAGCCCAGAACATTTTCCAAGCCATCGCCTTGTGTATTTTCCGCGACAGGGTTCTCATCAAAATAAGGAAAATTCCTTCCTAGAAAATAACATCTCAGCTCTCAAAAAATTCATTGGTTTCTAAGTCGTACAACTTCCAAGCTTTCTTGTCGTAAGGGTAGCCTACAAAGATACACCTTCTGCTCTATGATGTGAACTTGTCACTCCCTTTTAGTAGGTTTTAAGCATGACATAGGCCACCATAAGTGCTAACCTAATCATAAGGTCTCTTATAGAAGAGAGCCTCATAAGGAGCCTTTCCATTTAATAGCTTGTTGGGCATTCTATTTATTAAATATGCTACTGTAAGCACACATTCGCCCTAAAAACTCAAAGGTAGCTTAGCTTGAAATTGAAATGCCCTGGTCATGTTTAGCACATGTCGATGTTTGCATTCTATTCTTCCATTTTGTTTGGGAATTCTCGAACAACTAGTTTGATGTGTGACGCCCTTTTCCCGATAAAACCTCTTCATGGGGCCGGATTTGAATTCGTTGTCATTGTTACTTTTTACCACCTTAACCTGCTTGAAAAATTGGGGTTTTAACCATGGTGATGAACCCTCTTAAAAGAAGTCCTGCATCAGTCTTTTCCTTCAATAGATATAACCACACTTCGCAACTATCATCATCAATCAAAGTTAGAAAGTAGTGTGCTCCACGTGAAAAGGGTTCACGATGTGGCCCCCATATATCACATGAACAATTTCAAATAAATCTTTGGCTTTATTTTCACTAACTTGGACTTGAGTTCTAGTTTGTTTACCATGAAAACAAATGTCACACACATTATCGCTCTTACTAGCAGAAATTGGAAGGCCTAAATTCTTAGCAAAAATATTAATAACCTCACTTGATAGATGACTTATTCGCTTGTGCCACATATCTCCTACCCTTATTGCATTACTCTTAATTTTTATTGGTACTCCACCATAGTAGTAACCCAATCCCTTTGCTCACCATCACCAATTGGCGTCCTCGAACTACAGTTTTGTAAAACACAACCATCATCAAAGAATGTCACACTACAATTCAAATCCTTGGTAATTCTTGCAATCAAAACAAGATTACAACTAAGATTAGGGACTTGTAGCACATCACTTAAATTAGTTCCATCATCTAGGACTACTGTTCCTTGCTTGGTGGACATGGTTTGAGCACCGTTGGTTAAGTCAATAAGAACAGGTCGTATATTTTTGGTTTTTGACAATAAATTCTCATTACTTGTCATGTGTGTTGATGCCCCACTATCGAGCATCCAACGGTTATGAGCTTTTCCCTTCCATTTTTACGTGTGTTAATAAGGCTCATGAGCCTTTTAACATATTCAGCCGTGAGTCCAAGGATGGAGACCTAAGGAGCTTCAGCCACTACCTTCGTATCAGACATAGCAAACGAATTAGCCGAGACAACATGCGTCGTTTCTTGTCCTCCACCTCGTCCTCTACTGTCGCCAAAGCAACCATCACGCTCCCTTATTTTCTCGTCCTCTTCGGCCTCGTTCGCAGGATCCCTAACTTGGTGGGTATTGATTATCTGAAAACAACCTTCCTCCTCATGACCGAATTCTCTATTCCCGCTTGCAAGGTCCTTTCTCACTCATGGTTGAAACAACCTTATTAGTCACCGCAAAGGCCGCTATACTCTCCATCCGATTATCTCTTTTTACCATGAGGTGTTTGTGACTTTCTTCTTAGTGTACCATGTTGAAGATCTTGTCAAGCGAGGGCAAAGGTTCAATGACTAGAATTTACCACCTAATATTAGAATAAACCTCATCGTTCAATCGCATCAAAAATTGATGAGTTTTTTCTTCATCCACCATCTTTATCAGTTTTTCTCCTATGCTACACTCACACTTCCTATAGGTACAACGTGGACATCGTACTTGATTCTCCAATTTACTCTAGAGACCCATAAGCCTCGAATAGAATTCCACAACCTCTGATCCCCCTTGCGTGCATTCTACTAGCTTTGCTCTAAGTTGGTGGATCTTTGGAGCGTTAGACATCGCGTAGTTTTTTCTCGAATTTTCCCACATAAGTGTCATAGAGTCAACACACGCAATACTAGTTCGAAGCTTTGGGTCAATAACGTTGAGAATCCAAGAGCAAATCATAGAGTTTGCCATCTCGTAGGCCTGCAACTCCATTGTGTCTTGTCCCTTCTTTGGCACTGGTTTCATTAGGGTTCCTTCTATGAAACCTAACATATTTTTTAACTTTAAGAGCAGTTTTGACCGCCTTCTCCCAAAAGCTATAATTTTTACTGTCAAAGATCACAGCAGTAATCAATGCCCTGGTCCCTCTGAGGGTTTAGAAAACATGGTGAATGATTTTCTATCATGAATTTCTTGCTAGTCATGCATTAACTAGCATTTCGATTAGTGGTGTTTGTATAGAATCTGAGGGCTCTAATACTATCTAGACAAACTAAATTATAGTTTTGATATTTTGAGGTTGACTGAATGTCATCTATCCTCTGTTTCTCTTACTTCATTGGTTGATCTTTCATCGTTACAACACGCATGGCATGGACATTATTTCTCACGGCCAATCCTAGGTTGGTGCAAAAGTTACCAAATCCTAGTCCTAGTGGAAATAGGAAAGGAAATATTACAAAAATATTTTGATAAAATCTATGAAGATACAATTTATCTCCTAAAAATTCCTGTAGTCTTTTTAACATTAAGACTCTATTAGCATCAAATTTATGTAGATCTAAAAATTTTATTTTTAATTATGTTTATAATCTAGATTGTATTCATGTTCACTTAAGAAAACAAGGAATTTGACATTGAGGTGGAATAACGATGTGGGCTTTTGGAGTTTGGGTTTGAATGCTTCTATTAATTGTTATTTGCGTAGCCCTATGGTTATGCTAAATTTGGCGATATAGTTTGGTTTCTAAAGTTGGATAGTGAAGGAAATTGAGGATATATGACTTTGTGAAAGGAATTGGGACTACTATTATGAGATGGACTACAGTTAGTGGTAATTTTTTGGTGTTAGATATTGAGGGAGCGTAAGAAAGTTGAATGTCTGTATTTAGAACAACAATGTGAAATTGCTGCTTTGACTTACAAAATAGGTACACATATATGGTGTCTTTTGACTAGCATTCTACAGGGTTCCACTGGCACTAGGCGTCTCTTAACTTACAAAAATGTCATCAAAATTTCATAGGAATGCCAAGCTCAGACATGAGGCATAAAATATTGTTTGTCTAGCTCTAGCGCTATCCTACAATTATTGGGACACACCTAGAAATATAGACGGTTTTAAAATTTGGGCTAAATGTCAAATTTAGGTGTGCAAGCTTTGTCCATCAGCATATTCCATATTACTTTGCAAGGGTTGAATTATTGAGTTGTTTACTTTAAACTTGGTTGATTTTTTTTTTAATCTATTATATAATATAAAAGAAATGTTGAGTTGACTTGCATGACAGTGATTTTAGGAGGTTGACTTATTTACAACCCTTGATCAAATACTCTAGCAAATTTCAGCCATCAATCAAAAATTTAATTGTTTTTTAAAAAATGAAAAGTATTGACTGAGGTACTGGGTGCATTAGGTCCCAGGTTCGATTCCCTCATCCCCCATTGTATTGCCCTTTGTGACTCCTATGGACCAAAAACAAAAATCGCTAGTAACTTCCTTCTCTCTCTCTCTCTCTCTCTCTCTCTCTCTCTCTCTCACGTTAACTCCTTAAGACCAACTTCTCATAAAATTTTCCAATATTTTTTCCCTCCATCCAAATATAAATTTAGGGCTCATTTATGAAAGGTAAATGGTAGGATCTATATCATTAGTCAGTCAAGTATAAAATCGAACAATAGAATTTTTATACATTAACTTTTAAAATGAGTACAACTTTTATTTTTAAATTTATTATTTTTTGTCAATCATAAATTGATTAGTATGTTGCTAAAAATATTTTAAGAAAAGACAAAAATCTAAAGAATAAGTATTTGTGTTATACATAAAATCCAAATAAACAATATTTTTAATTTTTGTACAAATCAAATACTGTAGATAATCTATCTGTATGCTTTCATTTATACCTAAAAAAGATAACCTATGAAAATTCCATTTAATAATGCTTAGAAAAATTCCATGAATTACAAACACAACATAAATAAACAATCAAAACTCAACAACATTAACAAAGTATCCGAATTCACACCCAAACAAACAACAAAAAGATTGTAGATTGAGAAGTATTATAATTCGAACCACATAATTATATTATAGCTCGAGACCATGCATTGTATTCACAATATCCCCATCCCCCCCCCCCCCC
>JACYFF010010365.1:78642543-78668981 GCA_017589665.1 Selenicereus undatus | reverse complement strand
AATGATATGTAAAATTGATGCCTTAGAAATTATATGCAATAGAATGAGATGTAAAATTGATGCCTTAGACATTATATGCAATAGAGTATATAAGTTGAGACTTTAAAAGTTGATATGAACTACAAAAATCATGAAATTTATTTGGAGAAGAAACTAAATTAAGATTTCTAAGCCGAGAAAGTAAACACCTAAATTTATTTTATGCAACAGAGTATATAAGTTACTTTAGACTTGTTTTCAAATCATATCAGAGCCAAGAGAATAACCCAATTTTTGTTTTTTATTTTTTTCTTCTTTTCTTTTCTTGGCTGTCATGGTAATCCAGTCTTCTCGTGAACCACCATATCGGCTGGCGGCTCTTCCTCATCTCCAGACACCAAGTCATGCCACCTTCCATCTCAGTCATACCGACTTTGTCCAACTACGCGACTCCTCCTTCCTAGCCTCTGTCATCAGTTGCAGTTTCTGCTCTAGTGTTCCCGCCACCACCGCATGCCACTAAGTCTCCTATCTCCTTTGTTCTATTCTTCTCTTGGGCAGCACTGACCTCTGTTGTCTCCTTTGTTTCTACTTCATAATTTGGACAGCCATCGGGTACTCCTTTTCCCAGTTCTTTCCCCGACCTTCATAGCTCACTAGTTAGTTCTTCCCTTGCAGATAATGTTTGGTTGAATAATGGTTCCATACACCCTCCTGTTCATCCTGTTTTATTCTTTGTCAATATTAAAAATTTTGTGACCACTACCTTGACCAAAGTTGAGGACTTTTTGTCATAGAGAACCCAATTTACTGCTTTCTTAGTCACACAGCAACTCCATGGATTTTTTGATGGTTCAATAGTTCAACCCGCTCCTTTTATTTTGGATAATAATGGTCAACAACATTCTAATCCTATGTACATGACTTGGCTGTGTTTAGATCCATTAGTCAGGTCTTGGCAATTTGCCACTACCTCTTCAGATCTGTTTAACCGAAGTCCATGATCTTATTCATTTAACTCAAATTAGGGAAAGGTTAGCAAACCAATTTAATATTACTAGTTTGGCTCGTGCTATGGATCTTAAATGTATAATCTCAACTATGTCTAAGGATGCTAATCAACCTGTCGATGAATATTTGAGGAATATTAAGTGGATTATAGACTCTCTTGCCCCCCTCCCCCCCAAATGAGTCGCTGATATCTAATCTTTATTTAGTTTAGTTAACTTTGAATGGTGTCGATGAAGACTATCATACCTTAGCCACCACACTTTCCTACGACTCAAACTCTCTTACTTTTGATGATCTACGGTCTAAGCTAGTTCACTTCGAACAATGGCTAAAGTTCATGAAAAATACGGATCCTTTGGGTTTCACTCATCCCACTACAACTGTCACATCCTCACCTTCTACCGCTAATCAACACCAAAACAAGTCACAACAATCGTCAGCTTCCAACTGTGGAATTTAGAATAGGAATAAAGGCAAGGGTGGGCTCTATAATAATTGCAAGGGGGGCAAGAACTTAGGAGGAAATCAAAACTTCAACCATTCATCTAACCAAGCTCAGTCCTCTTCCACCAAGAGTAACTCTATAGACTCCGCATATGGTAATGTTGTCTTTTCATGCTCTCGTGTTCTTTGTGCCGCTTCTTCTGGTACTAATCTCTTGTCTACAGGTAATAATTCATATGAAGGAGTCTAGGGTTCACACCCCAACATTGTGTGCCAAATTTGTTACCTGGTCATATAACTGCAAGTTGTCCTAGTAGTTACCTCCACCCTCAATCCTCTTCTATTCCTACATTAGCTACTTTGAATGTTGTCGATGCTAAAGAATCTGTGTGGTATCCGAATTCGGCTATCGCTTCTTGATGCAGGATCAAGAGAGGTTGAAGTAAGAAAGCTCTCGAGACCTCTGATCAAGCAATGAGGGATGAGTTTTTAGGGAGAGAGAGAAAATAGGATAGGAATTTGATTAATTTCTCAACGCCTGGTTCTCTACAACCCTTTCCCCTTTTAGAAGGAAATTCTAGTAAAATGGAATGAGGTAGCTGGCATAACCAATTCCACTAAGTGGACCCCGACAACTAACATGAAAAGAGAAAAGAGATTATTCCTCATTAGCCTCCAAATGCTGTTGACGCCCTATGCTTATGCTGTATGCCCTTATATCCTGCATCATACCTTCCCCCTCGAAATCAGACTTGTCCTCAAGTCTAGTGACCATCAATAAATCTTGGGTGCTGCTGTTGTAACACGCCTACATCCTCCCATGAAGCTTTAGATTCTGGCTGTCCCACCCATAAAACGAGATATTGTTGCAGAGTCGTTCTGCCTCTTTTAAGAATTCGCTTGTCAAGTATGGCAACAGGTTGATATGAGGAAGTAGCAAGGGTTCCGTGCAAGCCAGTACGGATGTGACGCCTGTCGGGTAAAGTGCCATGGAAAGGCTTCAACTGGGAAACATGAAATGTGTTGTGAATTTTGGCTTCAGCCAACAAGATAAGAGTATATGTGATATATAATGAGTAGGAGAGAATCCAACCTCACAAACATGTTAGAGAAAGTGTTTGGTTTTTGATAGAAGAAGAGAAACAAAAGGTAGAAGAATGCAAACTTGGATAGTCAAGTGACCTTACAAGGGATAATCCGAGGAGCCACCCTTGGAGAACACTTGGGCAATCCTCTTTAGATCAACTAGTGACTGAATTTAATCACTATCTAGTTGAAATAAAAAGAACCTAGAGACCCACTTGAGTTGTCAAACTCAAGATACAACACTAGGAATTTCAAGGGAGAGAGTTTTCTAACTCACAAAATTTCATATATCTCGAAAGTTGATTGAATTGAAATGATTATAATATTATGGCCTTTATATAGTAGATGCCTTACAAAATGAAAAGACATATAAAACAAATGAAAAGATGTGAATAAAAACAGCATACTACATTCGGATGAACAAAGCCGAAGAGGGGTGTCTTTTGGTGTTGTTGGTGTGACATGAGTGTGGCAGCAAAAAGGATGCATGTACCCCACCATTATCACACATCCAAGCCTTATTTGAAGAGGGAGGACACGCTATATGAGGAGGTATAAGCAGCAAGAGCGGAAATCATAAGCTTTCACACACCTTCACGCGTTTTGCATTAAATGCATTCACATCAGCAGCAACCCCAACTTCAAACAGGCATAACTCTCTGGTTTTTGATCCAAATTCGATGATTCTTGATTCATTGGAAAGCTTAGGATGTCTAGTTTCCAGGGAATGTGGTTTCATTGCATTTAGATCAGCCGTTCAAAAGTTATGGGCCAAAGAGTGGAGACTGTCCAAAACTGGTCTGCATTTTGATATCCGAATTTGTGGGCTGAACTTGATCAACCAAATGAACTCCAAATTAAGCGTGGTTGGTCTTGTTGGAAAGCTCTCTTCTTAAGCTTGAAGAATGTAAGGACCATCAGAATTTAGGTCCATTACATTTTGACACAAAAGTGTAACAAATACCGGATGTGAAAAGGATGAATTAGGTGTGAACTCACAAGGCAAGTTCACGGCTTGTCGGCATAAAAGGGCAAACACCTTGACTTCTTTGAGCTGAGTAGGGATAGTAGAAGAGTAGTCAAGATGGTCTCCAATAGGTTGCTCTTTTGAAGGATGGTCCCCATCAATATGACACCTGGCCAACTCTGGCCTGGACCTGGAAAGGACCAAAATACTTTGGGCTGACCTTTTCACTAAACCTCTGATACACGGATCCCTGCCTGTAAGGTTGCCACCTGAGCCAGGCCCAATCACCAACCTCAAAGACTCTCTCAGACCTGTGCTTGTCAGCGAGCATCTTCATTTGATGTTGAGCTCTGAGTAAATGAAACCGAAGCAACTGGAGCATAGCATCCCTTCTTTGGAGTGTTCTGTCAACTAAGGCGTTCTTAATCTCTCCAGGTAAATAAGGTAAATGGAGAGGAGGGGGCTGATTATAAAGAATTTCATAGGGTGTGAGTTGAGCTGCAGTATGATGATTAGTGTTATACCACCATTGAGCCACGGGCAGCCATTTACTCCAATCTTTAGGCTCATCAGAAGTCATACATCTGAGGTAGGTTTCCAAAGTTCTGTTTACAACCTCTGTCTGCCCATTAGTCTGGGGATGATAAGCAGAGGTAGGTTTCCAAAGAGGTGCGTTGTATGGTGAAAAGGGCTTGCCAAAACTGACTTAAGAAGATGGAATCCCTATCTCTCACAATGCTCCTTGGCTAGCCATGATTTTTGAAGATGTTGTCAAGGTAAGCCTGTGCCACATGAACTGTAGTGTAGGGATGTGAAAGAGGGATGAAGTAAGCAAATTTACTTAGTCTATCCACAACCACCAAAATAACTTGAAATCCAAATGACTTGGGTAGTCCCTCAATGAAGTCCATTGATATATGTTGCCAAACCTCAGTAGGAATGCTTAGGGGCTGAAGGAGGCCCGGTGAGACAGCTGAGTCATATTTGCAAGCCTGACAAACAATGCATGTCCTGACATGGTTTTGAACATCTCTGGTAATGCCTTTCCAATAAAATAGTTGTTGGAACTTCTTTAAAGTAGCATCTCTCCCTGCGTGTCCCTTGTAGGAGAGTTATGTACCCAATTTAGGATAGTAGCTTTTAGGTCAACATCTGGTCCAATCACCAACTTACCCCTTTTTCGCAGAAATCCATCAATGAGACTGTATTTAGGACCCAAAATAGAAGTACCTTGAACATAAGCCTTTAGGGTTGGGTCTAGAGAATAACTATTCTTAACCAACTCCAATAAATCGGATTGGATTATGGAGATTGCTAGAAGTAGTACTTCTGCACCTGGCAACCTAGATAATGCATCAGCTGCGATATTTTCCTTGCCCCTTTTATATTGTATATCATAACTGTACCCCATGAGCTTAGAAAGCCAGAGCTGCTGGAAAGGAGTAGTCAGCCTCTTCTCCAATAGCCATTTCAAACTCCACTGGTCAGTTCTAATTATGAACTTCTGACCCGTTAAGTATTGCTGCCATTTTTGAACTGCAAAAACTAAAGCTAACAGCTCCTTCTCATATACCGATAAACCCTGCCACTTAGGGCTTAATGTCTTGCTGATGAAAGCTAAATGGTGACCTTCCTGCATAAGAACTGCACCTATGCCATATGTTGAGGCATCAGTCTCCACAACAAAAGTCTTTGAGAAGTCAGGAATGCCTAAAACAGGAGCATTAGTCAGGGAAGCCTTTAGTTGATCAAAGGCAGTTTGAGCTTCAACACTCCACTCAAAAGCCCCTTTTCGAAGCAAATTTGTTAAGGGTTTTGCTAGGTGAGCATACCCTTGATGAACTTTCTGTAATAACCAGAAAGTCCTAAAAACCCCCTTAATTGCTTCACATTTCTTGGAATTGGCCAATCTCTCACTGCCTGTATTTTGGTAGGATCTGCCTCCACCCCTTTAGCTGATAGAAAGTGTCCCAAGTACTCCACTCTAGAAATGGCAAATGAGCACTTGCTCTTCTAAGCAAAGAGCTGATGCTCCCTCATTACGTTAAATACTGCAGTAAGGTGCTGAATATGCTCATCCATTGACTTATTATAAATCAGGATATCATCAAAAAAGACTAGAACAAACATCCTTAAATAATTCCTGAAAATATAGTTCATCAGGCCCTGGAATGTAGCTGGAGCATTAGACAATCCAAAAGGCATAACAAGGAATTCGAAATGCCCATGACGAGTCTTGAAGGTTGTTTTCATAACATCCTCGTCATGCATCCGTATCTGATGATAACCAGATCTTAAATCAATTTTAGAAAAAAACATAGCACCAGCAAGTTCATCAATAAGTTCTTCCACAATAGCAATAGGAAACTTACCTTTAATGGTGTGTTTGTTAAGTTCTCTGTAATCAACACACATTCTCTAACTTCCATCCTTTTTACCAACTAGGACCACTGGACTAGCAAATGGGCTTGAGCTATGCTGAATAACCCATTTATCCAGCATTTCCTTGACCAGAGACTCAATGACATCCTTTTGCTTTAAGGGGTATCTGTAAGGTCGGATGCTGAATGGATTGGTGCCTTGTTCCAAGGGAATCCTGCGATCAAACACTCCCCTCTTAGGAGGTAAGGATGTTGGGTCCTTAAACACATCTGAATACTGCTACAACAAAGCTCGTAACTGCTCATTCTCCCCTGATTCCCACTCTTCAGGCTGCAGACTGTAAAGCTCCTCATAACCCTGTCGCACTTCTACCACCTGCAGCATGCATAGCTGGGGTGTGCTGGCCAATATTTTCTGTAGTTGGTCATTCCCAATCATCTGCACTTTCTTTCCCCTCATGCCCCTAAGGATATGGTCCTGCCCTTGATAGATAAATTCCATCTCTAACTTCTTGAAGTTCCATCTTCCAATGCCTAATTGACTCAACCACTGCACCCCAAGCACAACATCACAACTTCCCAAAGGAATTAACATCATGTCAAATTCAGCATTGTGTAGCCTCCATTTAAAGTCTTTGCACATGTGTAGACATTGCAGTTTATTACCATCAGCTACTGCAACTGATTGCACGGGTGTCTCCTCAATTGTACATCCCAATCTCTTGGCCATGGAAATGTCTAAGAAGTTGTGTGCGCTCCCCGAGTCCACTAGGATGTGTAGGGAATGTTTTCCAAATTGACCTGTCACCCTTATGGTTTGGAAGCCCTTAGTACCACTTAATGCATGTACAGAAATATGGGCAGTCTCTTCATTAAAGAAGTAATCCTCATCTGTGTCTTCAGTGTCCTGTTGTTCAGCTTCCTCCTCCTCTGTACCTGGTATTTCAATCAAAAACAATTGAGTCTTCTTGATGTTGCACTTATGGCCCCTCTCATAAGGCTGATCGCAGAAAAAACACAACCCCTTAGCTAGCTTATCTCCCCTTTCTGCTGCGGTCAGAATTTTAGGTTTGTTAGCAGCCATCACAGGAGTAGGTGGTCCCATTGGCTTAGAGCATGTGGCTATGGGAGTAGGTAGTAACCCCCTTTGTGGCAATTTTTGGTAAGGCATAGCCCTAGTTTTATCTATGGCCTTAATGGCTTGTACAGTTGCTTCTTGTAACCTTGCGTAGTCCACAGCCTCAGCTAGTGATTTAGGTTTGAAGGCTCTAGTGAATGACTTGATTTGAGGGACCAACCCCCCAATGAAGCTATCCATAAAATAATCAGCTGGCAATAAGGGATTCTTCACGAACATCAGCAACTTTAGCTCCTCAAATCTCTCAAGGTACTCATCTATTGTGCTAGTTTGGCTTAATTTATTGAATTCCTCCACAATTTGGCTTCCCATCTCATCCCTGAATCTAGCACACACATCTACCACAAATTCCTCCCAAAGCACATTTTGCCTTCCCATGCTATAGCCATTGTACCATATTTCAGCTTTTCCAATCATATAGAGAAAGGCCAGTTCAACCTTCTGTTGACTAGGGGTCTTGCACAAATTAAAATACTTAGAACATTTCTTCACCCATCCCCAAGGATTTGTGCCGTCAAACTAGGGAAACTCAATTTTAGGATTGAACGACATTGGGGATTTATTTTCAGCTTCAACCCCCCTTTTTACAGAGTCATTATTAGGTACTAACACAAAATTGGGATTTTCATCACCTTCTCCGGCAGAACTAGATAGAATCTGCTATTGTTTACCTTGCCTAGCTCTGACCACCTTAATCTGATTAAGGATTTGAGAAAATGCCAGCTGTTGTTGCTCCATCTGCTGACTCTGAGCTGATATTTGCTGGTTTTGAGCTAATATTTGCTTACTGAATAGCTGTTGCTGGTCAGCTATTTGCTTGGCCATTGCTGCTTGTTGATCAAGTAAATTCTTAATGATATCCTCCATTGATGGGACTCCAGGTTGTGATTGGGATGTCACCATTCTTCTGCTTTTTGGTTCCAGCTCGTACCCAGGCGAGGGGAGCTCTGATACCAAATGATGCAGGATGAGGAGAGGTTGAAGTAAGAAAGCTCTCGAGACCTTTGATCAAGCAATGAGGGATGAGTTTTTAGGGAGAGAGAGAAAATAGGATAGGAATTTGATTAATTTCTCAATGCCTGGTTCTCTACAACCCTTTCCCCTTTTAGAAGGAAACTCTAGCAAGTCTAGTAAAATGGAATGAGGCAGCTGGCATAACCAACTCCACTAAGTGGACCCCGACAACTAACATGAAAAGAGAAAAGAGACTATTCCTCATTAGCCTCCAAATACTGTTGACGCCCTATGCTTATGTTGTATGCCCTTATATCCTGCATCACTTCTCATATGACACCTAATACAGGTAACTTCCTCAACAAGTCTACTTATATTGGTACTGATCAAGTCCAGGTTGGGAATGGTACCTTATTTCTCATTAAGCATGTTGGGTCTCTTACTTTATCAAGCATAAAAATGCATGTTTCTCTAACCAATGTTTTTCGTGTCCCTTCCTTAAAGCATAATCTTCTTTCGGTGAGGCAATTGTGTCATGATAACAACTGTAGTATTATATTTGACTCCTCTTCTCTTTGTGTCAAGGACAAACAATCGGTTGATACTCTTCTCCAGGCACCATGCATAGGCAATGCCTATCCTTTGATGCTTTCATCCAACTCCCTTCAACCTACTATGGCTGCTTTCACTAACTCTGCTATTATCTGGCATTAATAACTTGAGCATTGTGGTGCTAGAACACTTTCTCGACTTAGAAATCTTAATTTAGTTTCTTTTCGAAATAAATTTCATTATTTTTATAGTTCAGGTTGACTTGCAAAATCTCAAGGATTGTCGTTTCAATTAGTTGAACATTCTACCACTTATCCTTTATATTTAATATATTTCGATGTTTAGCAATCTCCTGTAGTTTCTAGATCTGCTTTTCAGTATTACATTTGCTTCATTGATGATTATTCTCGTTATACCTAGATTTATCCACTAAAGTAAAAATCTGAGGTTTTCACTATTTTTTTTCGATATCCAAAAATTAATTAAAAACCTTTCCAATACCAAAATTAAAATGTTCTAAAGTGATGGGAATCGTGAGTTTGACCATACTTCTTTGGGTGCTCATTTTTTGAATCATAGTATTTATTTTAGAGAATTTTGCTCAGATACTCAAGCCTAAAACGGTGTAACTAAATGCAAACTTTTTCATCTAAATGAAATGGCATGTGCCTTTCTTTTAGAAGCCGATATGTCAGCTCAATTTCAGACTGAGGCTGCCTCTACTGCGGTTTTTGTTGCTAACCGTTTACCACTCCTATTTTACATGGGAAATCTTCTTATGAAAAACTTTGTAAAAGACTTTCGGATTATAATTTTCTGTGCACCTTTAAGAGTGCTTATTTTCCAAATTTCCTAGCTACCTCTTCAAATAAATTAGCACCACGTTTTGTTCAATGTATTTTCTAGGTTACATCCCCACTACAAAGGATACATGTGTCTTAACCCTATTTCAGGAAGAATTTCCACGAGTCAACATGTTCCTTTTCAGGAGGATGTTTTTCCATATAAAGATCTGTTTTCACATGCTCAGTCCACAAAATCCAGTTTTCATATCATCTCTCCCAATGTTCTTGTCAACCTAGCCAAACCCACATCTACTCTTCCTGTGGCTACCACTAGCCTAGTTTTTTGGCCCACTCTGCCTGCTGCTTCTCTTCATACTAATCTTGGGGATTTCTATCCTCTAGCCCAATCCACTACTAGCACCCCACAAAACCTTTCCCCTTCTCTGCATACTCCTTGGTCTGCTCAGAAAGCTATCTCCCCTTCTCGGCCCATCTCACTAATTGCTCATCCCAGCCCGGGCCTCAGTGCATCAACAGCCTAGCCCGTCCTCGCATCTACTTCTTTTGAAACGCAGTCCAACCCAACCCACTCTCTCTCTCCACTACCAATTGAATCTGATCATCGGGCCAACACCCCATTAGCCCGTCTGCCTCCACTGATCAACCCACTTCTCATACTTCTTTGCCTAGCCCAAACTCTCACTTGAACCGCTCTTCTGTTGAGTCCACTGTTCCTCCTTCTAATCTCCATCCCATGCAAACTCGCTCCAAAAGTGGTGTTTCCAAGCCCAAAAATATTATTTCTCTTGATACTTCAATTGTCGGCCTTGAACCCCACGACTTTTCCTCATGCATCTAAAGATCCCAAGTGGAGAGAGGTCATGGCCAAGGAATTTAATGCTTTGATTACTAATGAGATCTGGGATTTAGTACCATCTCAACTAGGACAAAATTTAGTAAGGTGTAACTGGGTCTATCGAGTTAAGTTTAATTCTAATATTTCTGTAGAACAGTATAAGGTGAGGTTGGGTCGCATTTGGTAAGCACCAACAGGCTGACATTGACTACCATGAGACTTTCTGTTCGGTTGTCAAACCACCCACCATTCATTTAGTTCTTTCCTTAGCTCTTACTTATTGGTGGTCTATTAAGCAATTGGAAGTTAAAAATGCTTTTCATCATGATGATCTTACAGAAGAAGTCTACATGTACCAACCACTTGGGTTTGTTCATTCTGAATATCCACATTATGTATGTAAACTCAAAAAGGTGATATATGGTTTGAAACAAGCTCCTAGAACCTAGTTTCATGAGTTTAGCAGTTTTCTTCTGGTACATGGTTTTGCATGTAGCCAAGCTGATACTTCCATGTTTATTTACATCCATGGATCTACCATTTTAATATTACTTGTTTACGTAGATGACGGATCCATTTTATTTCACAATAAGATACAGCTTACAACTATAAGAAGCTGTAAGAAGTTGTAAGGAACTGTAAGGAGCTGTAAGAAGAAGTAAAGAGCTGTAAAAAGATGTAAGGAGCTGTAAGAATAGATGTAAGAAGCTGTTGAATTATTAAAGAGTTGTATAATATAATTTGTGACAATTATGATATATTAGTCGTATTTACGACTAAAGTTTGATACCATCAATAAACAAAATATTTCTTAATATAATTGAGCGAAACATGTTTGATTTACAACCAACGTTTTGGATGAAAAACAATAATATTAAAATAATAAACTTATTGAAAATAAACCATTGACAAAGTTAATTACATAACAATAAAATATATTAAAACCCATAAATTTTGTCAAGACAATTTCGTGCACTTGAGCTTATTTTTTTATATTTACATTAGTTTGATCCAATAAGCAAAGTATAACAAAAAAATAAATTTTGTTGATAAAATTGAATACAACTCTTAAAATAAATTCCTACCTTAAGTAAACAAATTTAAATGCAAATGTATGATCAATATTGTTACCAAGAAATTTTATAAATAAATGCTTAAAACATTATTCAACAATGCTTAAAATACGAAAATTGTATTGTTATATTAAACAACCAAAAACTAAAAATTACCTTCCAAAATCAAAAAAATAAAAATAAAAACAAAATTTACGTATTTACGTATTTATGTAATTAAAATATGAAACTCAAATATAATTTACGTTGTTATATTATGTTTTTATGCTTATGTCAATGTTGTATTCATAAGATATTTATAAATTTTGTATATTAATAGCATAATTAAAAAAACGTACATATTTCAGTAATTAAAATAAATGAATGTTATGGAAAATTCATATGGGATGTAAAAAGATATAAGGAGATGTAAAGATTATATTGTGGATGTAATGAGCTGTAAGGATATGTAAGTTCTTAATTAAATCCTCAAAAACATGAAATAGAATAGGGTCAACATCATTCTCGCTGGTAATTCCACTCATGTCCTTCAAAATTTTATTTCCCTCTTATCATGTCAATTTGCCACAAAAGATTTGGGTGACTTTCACTATTTCTTGGGGGCTCAGGCGGTACAAACATCTCATGGCATATTTTTGACCCAGCAAAAATATGTCCAAGATCTCATTCGTAAATTCCATATGCATACTACTCAATTGTTTCGTACCCTATGCATTTCTCGAACCTCTTTGATTCTGGCATACAGAAAATTACTTGTTGATCCCTCTAAGTACAGCAATATGGTAGGTGCTTTGCAATGCTTAACCATGATTTTTATTTCCCTCTTATCCCATCAATTTGCCACAAAAGATTTGGGTGACCTTCACTATTTCTTGGGGGCTCAGGCGGTACGAAGATCTCAAGGCGTATTTTTGGCACAGCAAAAATATGTCCAATATCTCATTCATAAATTCGATATGCATACTGCTCAATCGTTTCGTACCCTATGCATTTCTCAAACCTCTTTGATTCTGGCAGATAGAAAATTACTTGTTGATGCCTCTGAGTACAGCAGTATGGTAAGTGCTTTGCAATGCTTAACCATGACTAGACCAGATATTGCTTATGCAGTTCATGTAGTTGCCCAATTTATACATGCTCCCCGTACTTCTCATCTACATGCTATAAAGCAAATTTTTAGGTACCTTCAAGGCACCTTGTCTTATGGTCTTCACTTGAGACCTGTTGCTTCTTCGTCTATCATTGTTGCGTATCCTGATGCTGATTGTGCTAGTTGTAAGGACTCTTGCTGGTTCATAATTGGATATGCGATGTTTTTTCGACGCAATCTCATTAATTTTTTGGTGGTACAGGAAACAACCCACTGTTTCTAAGTCTTCCACTGAAGCTGAGTGTAACACCCCAACCTGACTGGGTTGTGTTACACGCTACAGTCCTCTCCTAGAGAAGGCTATTAAGGCAGTCTGCTTAAACCCATTTGAAACGTAACATAAAGAAATAAAAGCCAGGATCCCTTGCTGGGGTTATACCTTTCAAAGGTGAGCCCTGCTTGACATGTTCATTTCTTTAGCCTAATATTTAAAATCTAAGAAACTTACATAATATATATACCACTATTACAAAACTGGGCCTTTGTAGATTAGGACCGGTGATAGAGCTTTTCTAATTTTCAAAAACCTTACCAAAGGTAAATATTTATGTAACCTTACATAAATATTCAAACATTACATAATCGAGTCATGACAAAGCTAGCCAGATCACAACCCATCCAAACGTATAATCATTGGTGTTCTCCACACATCACTCACATATATGTTGATATGGGGAAACGGGGAAAAATAACAGGAGTGAGCAACCACCGCTCAGTGAATAAACCCTCTCTCCCAAAACACTACTCAAAACACATAATAACTTCTGAAAGCCTTTCGTAATTCATTTTGATTGAAGAGCTTACACATAATGCAGTGCATTCAAACCATATTCCAAGAGAGGAGTAAACCATATGAAGAATTTCAATTTCAGAAGAAGCTATAATATTAGCTCACCATTCTACATTTACGTGGACTCAAAACTTAGCGTAAAAAGGGGTTTTACACATAAGTACCACTCACCAAAAATCGTACATAGCAACTTAATCACTTGAATGAGGAGTCTAAACTCTTAGAAGTACTTTGTTACTGCCATCTCGAGCCGGCCAAACTCGAGCAACAACATACGTCTATCCGGACAGACATCATCATAGACAACATCATATTAAGCTGAGATGTAACTTACGTATTGGGATTTCCGGCGGGAATCAAACCACCATCCCTGAGCCGTCTGATCGTAACATAACTTATACCAGGCGAGATCCTAAGCCACCGTCCCGGGGTCTCAGATTTAAGCTTAAAGCTTCTATACTAGCTCCTCCATGTACACATAACTACTCAAACACATACCTACTTATAGACTAAGGCACTGTTCTTTTCAGTGGAAAATGAAGGGTGTGGGATGAGTGATTGTAGGAAAGGGGGGAAGTAGTAGGTGAGTGGTATTTTTTTTTAAGTGTGGGAAAGAGTGGGTGAATGTAGGTAAAAATTGAATGTAGTTGAATGAAATTGAAGTATTAGTTATTAATATTTTTTTGTTTTATAATGTAATAATTTTATTGTGATAGTAATTAATGATGATGAAATTTTTTTATTTTTGTTTATTCTTTTTTGTTCTTTTTTATTTTATTTACTTTGTTTATTTTTTATTTTTGTATTTTTGTTTTTTTATTTTTGTTTTTTTTGCATTTTTGTATTTTTTTTGTATTTTTTTTTATTATTTTTTATTTTTTATTTTTTTACTTTTTTCTATTTTTTTTATTTTCTTATTTTTTTATTTTTTTGTATAAATTTGTTTGCTTTTTTTTTTTTTGAATTTTTCGTTGGTTGTTTTTCTGGAATAAAATAATAAAAAATAAAAAAAACAAATACAACAAAATAAAAAATACAAAAAAATAAAAAAATTTAAAATTTAAAATTTAAAAATAAAAATAAATACAAAAAAATTAAAAAATTAAAAATAAAATTAATACAAAAAATTAAAAAATTAAAAATTAAAAATTAAAAATAAATACAAAAAAAATAATAAAATAAAAAATAAAAAATAGAAATTAAAAAACTAAAAAAATTAAAAAAATAATGAAAAACAAAAAAAATAAAACTGTTCCATAACCTCCGAAAAATTAAAACTGCTCATAATTGCTATCAGATTATTCGTATATATAATTACGTAAATTATAAAAATTTTCAGAATATGAGAAATAGTTGTTTTATGTAGGTGTGAGAAAGAGTGGGTGAATGTGGGAATGAGTAGTATTTTTTTTAAGTGTGGGAAGGAGTGGGAAGAGGGAGGGAGAAGTGGGTGAGTGTGGGGAGGGTGAATTTTCCAACGAAAAGAACAGGGCCTAACTCATATACATACCAATACAAAACAACGTACAAACTTGTATTATAAAGTGATGGTCTCTACCAGTGCACTTTTAGTATTCAGAACTTAGATACGTTGCATAAGGAGTTTTGGGAATGGTTTCCATCAAAAGGATAGTTTAAACTGATGCCTGAGAACATAAAGACGCAACAAAACGTCATTAAGCTTGCTTTGCACACCCTGTAAGTTGGCCTTAAACCATTGGGACCTTTTAAGTTTCACAAGCCAAGTAATCTCACCACAAGAGCAAGTTGGAATTCAGCTGGAAAACATATAGGTTTACCTTTTAAAAATTTTAACCACTAGACAAATATGCTGAAATTGAGATAATTTAAAGACATAAATGACTTTCAAGTGACCCCTTCCCTTGAAATTCTGTTCATAAACAGCACTTGAAAGGCTCTTGAAAACCATCACGTTTAAAGCTCCAAAAAGAAATCTTTGACGCAAAACTAAAACTAACTCGTAAAACTGGAGTAGACCATTTTCAGGCCCCTTATAAATTAAAGCTTCCTCATTTGCATGACAAACTGAACTTTTCCAGCTTTTTAACTAACCCAACTCTGTTTTCTAAAAATCCATTAATTGAACACAAACATGCTCTAGAAACAACTGCAGGTGTACTCCAATAATTCTCATTTCCTAAATCGTAAGAAATTTTATAGTATAAACATGAACTAATTCAGCATTACTGTGCCAAGCCAACCCCTAATATGGATCTCAAAACAAGTGACCTTTCCTGCCCCACGAGAATTGTAATGCAAATTTGTAAAACTCTGGAAAATAGATGCTCTTGCTCTTAAGTTTAGAAGATGCGGCTCTAAAAACGCAGAACTTTCTTTACAACCAAAACAGTTTTATTTCAGTTTTGTTTCAGTAAAAGATCGACCAAAGTCCTTCATTTTGATGCCCCCCCCCCAATGCAATCTTTATTTCTTGAGCTCGTGAGGTCAGCTTGCTTTAAACCTTAAAATTCATCCACTGCATTCCCGAATCGTAAAACAATAAATTTGATTCAACTGAAGTACTTTTAATAGTGCCACAGTCGTAATGATTAGAAAACACATGATTTCACCTCGCAAACCTGCAATAAGGTAGACTCCGAGCCAAAATAAGTTTCAGTTTCCAAATGTAAAACATTTTAACCTCTAGCAAACTCAAGCATAGAGTAAACATCAAAATCATTTTGATAGGGAATGAACCCAAACCAGTTTACCAAATCCCAAAAATTCGTTTTAAGGCTATTTCAACGTTACCCAAAATGCAAACTCATTTAAAGTGAATACATACCCTCCACATATTCCAATTTAATAAAATTAAAAAAAACTGTTAGCATAGAAACTTCAAGTCTCATTTTGTAAATCATAAAAAGTTCAGAATTATGGACTCGTTGAACCATTTAAACGCTTACAGGATAAGCACCATAAATTCAGAATGTAAGTCAGGATAATTTAGACATATTCTCATAATCAGAATGATGAAATAGAAGTCCAAGCTAACTAAGCTGTGACTCCACTCAAACAGTTTTATATAAATCAACCAACCTTTCAATCAGTGACCAACACCAAAGGAAATAGCCACTTCACTTCACTTATATGCTACCTGCAAATTATCCAACACTAGAGGAAATAGCCACAATACACATACAGTTTAATCAGTAACCAAATACCCAATTTCAAGGCTTACTACATGAATTTCATATACCAATTCAAACTAATATTTAGGGAAAACCATAAATTAGTGGAATCGAGAGTTTGCCCATACATGCAATTGAATCAATCGACACTAATCCAATTCACTAACTGGGTAAACTAACTCATATACTCTTACTCAAAATCCATAAAATAGGGGGGATTAAGAGTTTACCCACCTTAAGATTGGGTACTTTTAGGATGCAATTACTCTCTCTAGACTGATTCTTTTCGCAATTTTGCTTCTCCTCGCATCACTAGCCTTCAATGGTTCGCTCGACCCTCGTCCTCAGCCACGCATCACTCTCAGCAGCCCCCCTGCTTTGATTTGCAGCAACGACACCACAGTAACAGTAGCAGCTGCCCCCCCCCCCCCCGGTGGTGTGGTGGCGGAGGTGGCTCGATGTGCTGCTGTCCTTCTCCACCGCTTTACTCTCACTCACTCTACCTCTCTCTCACGTGTGCTGGGCAGAAGCAGGGAATGGTTTGGGTTTTGCTGAAAAGACCATGGGAAGGTTTTGTGTGTTTAATAAAATAAAATGGCCACCATTTCCTTTTTTTCGAGCTTGGTTTCACGGGTTTGGGTAGACCTGGCAAATGGATCATTCGATTCGGGTACGAATCGGGTCAAGCTTGGGTCGAGTCATGTTTGGGTGAAGTGATATTTCGGACCGTTTCGATTTAGGTCGGCTATGGTTCGGTTCGGGTCGATTTTGGGTCAACCAATTTTTGGCGAAATATGCTCGTCATGCCAAAACAAGCAACTTTTTTGAAAATTTCAGGTCGAGTATGGTTCGGGTCGGGTCAAGTCGAATTTCGGGTCCACTTTCGGGTGAGCATATTTCGGGTGTCGGGTCGGGTATGGGTCCGGGTCATTCTGTTCGGATTTCGAATCTCGGGTCAGTTTTGTCAGGTTTAGGTTTGGGGGGCATGGCTAGTGTCCTTTTCCTTTTTTTTGCTCACTAAAGTTAAGAAAGCCATTCAAATTATAGCAATTCAAAAAAAAAAAAAGAATGATTTTGGGCTATTGTATTGGATAGACAAAGAGGTTGAGAAATAAGCAAGTGTGGGTTGGCAGATACCACAATAAAATTTTCTAACCCATTAGGCATAATATTTGTTAATCAAGTACAGTAAAAATGCGGGTCTCACACTGAGTATTGGGTTGTCCATTATATTATAGCTGAAACCATATGGATTCACGAGCTGCTAGTTGATCTTGGCATTCTCCTTCCTTCTCCCACCAAGGTCTACTGTGACAATATCAGTGCTCCGTATATTGCGGTGAATCCAGTTCACCATGATCACATAAGCACATTGCGGTTGATCATCACTAGCGTGTCGCACTTGGTGATTTGATTGTCCACTACATTCCCACGACTTTTTAGTTAGCAGACATATTTTCTAAAGGGTTGTCTACCAAGCGGTTTGAATTTTTTAGAAGCAATCTATCTATGAAACGTGCTATACAGATTGAGGGAGTATAATAGAGATATATCAGGAATCTAATTGTATAGAATTCTACTTTGACTCCAACTATATCTCCTCCAATTGTAACTGCTATTTAATAAGACGCCAGGGCTCCCAATTAGGTCGGTAGCATAATGTTCAACTAATTGAAATGGCAATCGTTGATATTTTGTAAGTCGACATGAACTACAAAAATTATGAAATTTATTTGCAAAAGAAACTAAATTAAGATTTCTAAGCCGAAAAAGTGTTCCAGCACCACAATGCCCAAGTCATCTATGCTAGGTAACAGTAGAGTCGATGAAAGCACCCATAGACGATTGAAGGGAGTTAGATGAAAGAATCAAAAGATAGACATTGCCCATCCTTGGCACATGAAGAAGAGTATCACCTGATTGTTTGTCTTTGACACAAACAGAAGAGGAGTCAAATATAAATTACAGTTGTTATCATGACACAATTGCCTCACCGAAAGAAGATTATGCTTGAAGGAAGGGACATGAAAAACAATGGTTAAAGAAACATACCTTTTTGCTTTTGATAAAGTAAGAGATCCAACATGCTTAATGGGTAATAAAGTACCATTCCTAACCCGGACTCGATCATTACCAGTATAAGTAGACTTGTGGAGGAAGTTACCTTGATTAGGTGTCATATGGGAAGCGGTAGCGGAATCAGGATACCACACAGATTCATTAGCATCGCCAACACTGACAGCAGCAAAAGCAATAATAGAAGGGGATTGAGGGTGGAGGTACCTATTAGGACAACTTGCGGCTGTATGATCAGGTGCAAAACAAATTTGGCATACAGTGTTGGGGTGTGAACCCAAGACTCCTTTATATGAATTATTACATGCTGATAAGAGATTAGTTACCAAAAGCAGCGGCGAAAAGAAAACGAAAACATAAAAAGACAGCAGTACCATATGCGGAGCTTGTAGACTTGCTCTTGGTAGAAGAGGACTGAGCTGGGTTAAATGAATTGTTGAAGTTGCGATTTCCTCCTTAGTTCTTGCCCCCTTACAATTATTATAGCCCCCACCTTGCCTTTATTCCCATTCCAATTTCCACGATTGGAACCTGATGATTGTTGTGACTTGTTTTGATGTTGATTAGCGACAAAAGGCGAGGAAGTGACAGCCAAAGCGGGATGAGTGAAACCCCAAGCATCCATATTTTTAATGAACTTTAGGCATTGTTCGAAATGAACTAGCTTAGCTTATAGATCATCAAAAGTGAGAAGGTTTGAGCCGTAGGAAAGTGTGGTGGCTCGGGTATAATAGTTATCATCGAGACCATTCAAAGTTAACCAAACTAAATCAAGGTCAGCTATGGGCGACCGAATGGAGGCATGAGAGTATGCAATCTGCTTAATATTCCTCAAATACTCATCCACAGGTTGATTAGCATCCTTTGACATAGTTGTAACATTTCGTAAGTGGCTTGAAAAATTTGATGCGACTACTTATATCACCAAAGGTGTACCTTTCTTTTCGGAAAGTCCACTCTTAAGAACTTTACAGTTAAGCGTGCTTGTTGGAGAGCAATCTTAAGATTGGTGACCTCCTAGGATGTTTCCCAGGCAGCGTGTGAGCGAGGATGAAGCACACCAGAAACACTTTTGGTGATTTGTGGGGCCAGTCGACGATCCTTCAAGCTGTTCATGGTAATTGCTCGCGACCTAGGAGGGGTCGAGGCGAGATGGTATCAGAGTTGACCCACGACCGTGAGCTGTACGAATGGATGGGAGAGCCCTGGGCAGTCACCTAGTGGGGCAAAGATACTGGGTATAAACCTCGGTCAAAAGGACTTATAAGTTGGTCGGTTAGTGAAGCACAACAAAGATATTGTGCGCTTCAAGTGGGGGTGATTATAACACCACGTAAGTGGCTTAAAAGATTTGATATGACTACTTGTATCACCAAAGGTGCACCTTTATTTTCAGGAAAATCACTCTTAAGAACTCCACAGTTAAGCGCATTTGCTGGGGAGCAATTTTGGGATGGGTAACCTCCTAGAAAGTTTCCTACGCAACGTGTGAGCGAAGACGAAGCACGTCGAAAGACTTTTTAGTGATTTGTGGGGCCAGTTGACAATCCTTAAAGCCGTTACAATAGTAGAGAGCATACGTTTAAGATCCACAGCACGAGCTAGATTAGCAGTATTAAATCAATTTGCTAAACTTTCCCAAATTTAAATTGAATGAATAAGATCATAGACTTCGGTTAACAAATCAGAAGAGATAGTGTCAAATAGCCAAGACCTAAGTAATTGGTCTAAACATAGCCAAGTAATGTACATAGGATTAGGATGTTGTTGACCATTATTATCCAAAACAAAAGGAGAGGGCTAAACCATTGAACCATGAAAATATCCATGGCGTTGCGATGTGACTAAGAAAGTAGTAAATTGGGTTCTCCAAGATAAAATGTCCTCAACTTTGGCCAAGGTAATGGTGACAAAGTAAATCGAGATGAATAGGAGGGAGTATGAAATCGCCATTTATCCAAGTAGTATCAGCCAGCGAAGAATTGGCAAGTGAGCTATGAAGGATGGGGAAAGAACCATGAAAAGGAGTACCCGATGCGCTGTCTAAATTGGGAAGCAGAAACAATGGAGACAGCAGAGGTCAATGGTGCCCAAGAGAACAGCAGAACAGAGGGGACATGGGACCAAGTGACGTGCAGTGGAGGCGGTGGTGATAGGAACATTGGAGCAAAAACTGTAACTAATGACAGAGGCTGGGTAGGAGGAGTCATGTCGCTGGATAGAGCTAGTATGACTGAGATGGGAGGTGGTGTGACTGGGGTGTTTGAAGATGAGGAAGACCTACCATTCGACATGGTGATTCACGAGAAGACTGGTGTATTCATGACAGTCAAGAAAAGAAAAGAAGAAAAATAACTGGGTTATTCTCCTTGGTTTGATACCATGTGAAAGTAATTGTCAGGCTTTGACCCAATTGGGAACCCTGGCATCTTATTAAATAGCAGTTACAATGGGAGGAGATACGGTTGGAAACAAAGCAAAATTCTATACAATTAGATTCCTAATGTATCTCTATTATAAGTGTTGCCTAAAGTTCTTGGCTATGGCAACATTTATTGATAAGCACTATCATAAGTATATTAAGCAACACTAGAAAACTGTTGCCATAGCCCAAATATATTTGTAAGAAACATGAACAGCCGCGCAAAGCCCAAAAGTTTCTGCCTAAATTCTCAAATAAAAAAGCAAAAAGAACAAAAAAGACCTAAAACTCTACTGGATCTCTCGTGCTTTTCTCCAAACACTGTCAACATTTGATTAGAAACCCTATTTTCCAAATCTGAATTTCCACCCCTTTGTTCATATATCTTACATTTTCTACATCCTTTTTTTAGTTCAGGTATTGTGATTGTTGTTTGGTTGATTTCAAAGTTCTTTTGTGTTGTAAGATTTAGGTTTTTCTGGTAGGCCATTGCCATGTTGCTCTTGGATGCTTGTTTTGGAAGGTTAATGTCGAATTTTATGAATTAGCATAAATTTAAATGAGGGTTTGTTCTTGTTCAAAGCTTAGATTTGATTTTCTGAGTTCATTTTGAATATTTTTATGATCGTTGGTTGTTTACTAACTAATGCTACAAGCTGAATGATGTCCTTAATGGAATCTACTATACTTTATGTAGGCTAGAGATTGTTAATTCAATTGAGTATGAATGTTGTCCTTTATAGGGAGTTTAGGTGGCATATATGTCAAGGCTACATCAATAAATAAAATGATGAGAGAGTATGAACTATGAGAAACAATCCACATATAATCTGATCAATTTTAATTTAAGTGTTATCAAGGTGTAGGGGTCCCATGGAAAAGTATTCAACATGGAGAAATAAAATGGCATTTTTGAGGCTCTAATTTATCTTCTAGAATATGGCTCTCCACTCTATTAGCAACCCAACAATGCACAAGATAACAATTCATTTACAATCAAGGGAGATAAAGCTACAAAATAATTCAAGAATGATAATGACACTTCCTGTCTAGAGTTTGTTAATTCAATTGATAAGATTTTTTGGACAATTCAAGAATGTTCAAACTCTTATTGTACTGGGCCATATGATTGTGTGAAACGGGTTAAGTAAGCTTATGTGTGAGTAGTTATTTTAGTGTTGCGCTATTTTCTTGAATCTACAATGCACAATGAGGAAGTCATAGAATAGTGCTTTGATTTAAAAGGGATGATCTTATGCTGGTATTGTATAACTCAAATTATGAATTGACTGTGAACCCTCAGAACAATGGAGGTGTGGAGGTGACTGTGTGCACAAATTCAAGCTTATTTTTATGAATTATTACTAATTAAACTAGCTGTTTATAGTTGTTGTTGTTGTTGTTGTTGTTGTTGTTGTTGTTGTTATTATTATTATTATTATTATTATTATTATTATTATTATTATTATTATTATTGTATGTATGGATTTGGATATGAAATTTTATGAAAATTAGTTTACTTGTTTGTTATGATATATATTAATTAGAATCTCAAACTTTAGGAAAGGGAGGTAACATAACTATTTGCACTATTTCCATGCTTTAGCTTTTTAAATGTACTGTTGCTTCCTTCTTTTTCATATTATTGGTGGTTGAGTTTGGACATTTTAGTTTCTGGATAAGATTGTGGATTAATTCAAGTTATTTTTTCTTTTATGTGAAAAAAGCTCCCCCGTAGTTGTGCAGAGTTTCTTCTTTGAACTGGGAGAGAATACAACACCTACTGTAAGCAAGCCTGTGGTCTTCAAAATAGATTGCCCCAATTCGTTTTGTGAGAAGGTGAAAGGTAAGAAAATATTATCTTACTTTAAGAAAAATCTACCTGATATTAATGTACAGTTTCAAGTCATTCTACAATGCTGAAATATTTTGCATCTTCTTTCGTTGTCGTTCTCCCACTTGGTGCAAAATAGGTGAACTTGACCTATAAGAAAACTTTTTAATTGTGGGCTGGATGCAAATGCATGTATTATATTGGTGTAGTATGCATTGTGCTTTTATGTGTGATTTGTTCGTTTTTTTTTTCTTAATTTTAGTTGTTCTTTAGGATGAAAGAAGTCCTTATGTTGAGTTAAAACGTATTGTAAGGTTATAATTTTGTAAACCCTTTTTTTTTTTTGCATCCAAGAGCATAACTATTTTTATCCTCTATCATTTCATGATTATGGATCAAAACTGGATGAACTTACCTAGAGCTTCTTATGAGTTCAAAATGTTATTGACTACCTTTCTTGATGATATGTTCTCGACTGATTCTATTGGGAATCAAATTTGTTATCCTTGTAAGAAGTGTACAAGGAGATTTTGGCATTATAGAGAGGATGCATATGATCACTTGATTGTAGATGGGTTTCTTAAGGGTTTTAAGCAATGGCTTCGCTAATGAGAGCATTCATTTCCCACAGGCATAACACACAAAAGTGGGGAACAACATTGTTATGATAATATTCATGGTTTATTGCATTATGCTTTCAGAAATGTTATATGCGGGGTCAATAGATATGAGGGGCCTACAAATGGGCTAAATGAGGAGGCTAAAAAATTTTGTAAGTTGGTAGAAGATGGAAAGCAAGAATTCTATCCAGGATGCGAAAGTTTTTCTAAACTTGCAGTCATCATTCGTCTGTATCTATTCAAATGTCTCAATGGTCTAGGTAATGTAGTATTTAATGATATATTAGATTTATTAAAAGAGTCATTTCCTTTGCAAAGCTTTTTAAGAATTTTCAAGAAGCTAAAAGCATTGTAGGGGATTTTGGTCTTGATTACAAAAAGATACATGCATGCCCTAATGATTGCATGTTGTATTGGAAGCAATATGAGAAGGACAACGTTTGTAGTAAATGCAAAGCTTCTATGTGGAAATTTGATAATGTTCTAGCCCATATTCTAAGACATTTTCCTTTAAAGTCTAGGCTTCAAAGGTTTTGCGCAAACAGCCGAGGCAATGATTTGGCGTGATAAAGAATGACCTAAGGATGGGAACACTAGGCATCCTAGTGATGGTGAAGCATGGAAATACTCTTACTCTTTGTATCCAAATTTTACAAAAAAATGCTCATAATGTTAGGTTGCGGCTTGCTAGTGATGGGTATAATCCTTTTCGGACAATGAATGTAACTTATAGTACATGGCCAGTTATATTGATAAATTGTAATCTTCCACCATGGATGTCTATGAAGTCTGAATACTTGATGTTATTTTTGCTAATTCGTGTCCAACTTCCCCGCGTAATGATATAGACATTTATTTGCAACCATTAGTTGATGAGTTGAAAGATTTATGGGATTTTGGAGTAGAGACTTATGATGCTTTTAAATAAGAGTTATTTGATATGTTTGTTGCTTTAGTGTTGATAGTAAGTGACTTTCCTGCATATTCCATGTAATCTGGACGAAAAACAAAAGGAAAGTGTGCATGTCCTACTGTAATTATGATACTGACTCCCAGTATTTGAAATATAGTAGAAAGACTTATTATATGGGTCATCGTAGATTTTTGAAAATGGACCATCCTTAGCGACTTGATGCAGAATCTTTCAATGGTGGAAAGGAGAGACCTACATCTATTGCTTTATCTAGTAGTGAAGTTTTAAGGCAACCATAGAATGTAGAAAATGATTTTGGAAAGGCTAAACAAAAGAGAAAAGCTAAGGATGATGATACACCTTGGAAAAAGAGGTCCATATTCTTTAAATTGTCTTATTGGGCGCACAACAAGTGTCGACATAATTTTGATGTCATGCATATTGAGAAAAACATTTGTGACGATATTGTTGGGAAGTTATTAGACATTCTTGGGAAGTCAAAAGACCACAGTAAGTTTCACCTACATCTGGTGGACTTGGGTATAAAAGAACACATTCTACCCTCCATTTCCAATGATGGTGAACACATTAAAATACCCCTAGCCCCCTTTATCAATTGATCATGCTCAAAAAGATTTATTTTTGAAGGTCTTTAAGGAAATGAAGTTTCCATATGGATGTGCCTCAAATATAGTGAGTTGTGTTCAAGATAGAGAAAGAAGGTTTATAGGTTACAAAGGCCATGATGCCCATATTTTGCTGCATTATCTAACTTCAGGTTGCAGTTTGAAATTCATTACCTAAAAATGTTGCAAAAGTTCTCATTTGATTAGGGAACTTTTTCGGTGTTTATGTAGTAAAGTAATCAGCCATGAGGAGTTAGATTTTTTAATGAAATTGTAGAAATACTCTATGAACTGGAAAGAATTTTTTGTACCTACTTTTTTTTATATAATGGTGCATTTTCCTATTCACTTGGTCAATTAAATTAGGCTTGGACGGCCAGTGCAATATTTCTCTATGTTTGTTATTGAGAGATATCTCTACAAATTCAGATCTCAAGTTTGTGATAGGTGTCATCCATAGGGATGTATGGCAGAATGCTATTTAGTGAAAGAGTGCTTCACCTTTTGTCCTAGATACTTGCATGATGGAGTGAAAACTAGACTCGATAGAAGGTCAACTCAATATATGAGAAGTGAGACCAACTCAAGTGGGCATCAAACATCATTTTTTCTTAAGGTTAGCCATCCACTTGGGTAGAAAAAACACGTAAAGGCAAGGCATTCCTGTTAGACCAAGAAAGATTGAAGCAAGCTCACTGATACGTCATTTTCAATTACGGTTGTGAACAAGTGGAGAAATACATCAAGTAAGTATGTCCATTACGTTCATTTATTTCCTATCTATATGTTATATATATTTGGATTTTTTTTAAATTTGGACAAGATTGATAATGTATCTGATCCATTTGATTTTTTGTGTGTAGGGAACATGCAAGCTTGGTTAACAGCCATGGTTAAAAAAGTAGATGGCAAAGGGCTCGGAGTCATAGTGTGGAGCTCATTAGTTAGTTTCAAGATAAAGTGAAGAGTGAAAAAGTTGAAGATCATATTTTTTTGTTAGCTAAGTGTCCTAATTCCACTACAAGGATGTATACAGGATATTATGTCAATGGCTATCGTTTTTACGCTAGAAAGCATGATTCATGACTGAAAACTCAAAATAGTGGAGTTACTTTGACAACATCAACATCACATGTTGCGAGCTCTAAAGACCAAAATCTTGTTACAAGGGATGTTACTTATTATGGAGCAATAGAGGAGATTATTGAGTTAGATTTTTTGTCTCAATTTAGTGTTGTACTATTCAAGTGCGATTGGTTTTAGGCAGACACCGATGATTTTGGACTGACACGGGTGCATATTAAGAAGTTGCGCTATGAAGATGATCTTTACGTACTTGCATCTCAAGTTTTTTATGCACCTGATCCGATTAAAAGACATATTTATTATGCTATGAAAAGGATTCGAAGAGATTTTTTTGACTTTTCTGAAGTGGAGAATCCTGAATTTTATTGGATGGAGCCCATCGATGTTGATTATAATGTCCAAAGCACATCTAACAGGGATGGTAGTTGGGTGAGAGGTGGTGGAAATTCGAGGGTTGTGGATATAAACAACATCTTAGAAAATTGTAACAGCCCATGACCACCCGCCATTGAGGTATTGTCCGCTTTGGGCAGGCGGGACGCT
>JACYFF010010365.1:78593242-78607543 GCA_017589665.1 Selenicereus undatus | reverse complement strand
ATATATATATAACAAGCCTACCATAACCACTCTGTATTAGCCCTTCCCCGGACCCTGCGTGAACGCGGGATGCTTGTGCACCGGGCTGCCCTTTTTTTTTCCTTGTTGTTTTCATGTTTTAAGCCATCATTTTTTAGTTTAGTTTTGTAATGCTTGTTAACATTAACGTGCCAGGACTTTAAGTTTCATACTTTCGATGATTAATATTAGTTACTCGTGAATATTACCATGTGACTAGAGCTTATCATACATTTTTCAGGAAAATGGTGAACAAATGAAAGACACCAAGTTCCGAACAAACTAAGTATGAGAGACAAAGGCAAATGAATATTGAAAAAAATGTTGTGAGATTTCAAGAATTAGGATTGTCCAAATTTGCAAATGAATTCATTAACAAAGCCAAAGGTCATCAGGGAGGAAAGAACAGGGCAATCATGTGCATGTTGATGAGGAAGATAAAGAATATATACCCGAGGAAAATTGTGATGATGATCTCTATAATGTGGAGGAAGAGTATGCTTTTAAAAATGTGATATGTGGCTCTACTTTTAATTACCACACTAATAAGGTGCATTTGTTGTCTTCCTTACTTTACTGACATTTCTTAATCTTTAAACAGAGTTTAATAACCCCTGTAAATGTTCAAACGATCCTGGCTTTGCATTGAAAAGATGTTATATTGTTTTATTTCAAATTTGCACTACCTGTCAATTTAACTATACATTAATCTAAAGCATTTCCTTTGGATACTTGCTAAGGTTGATAAGGTGACAACAAGAAGACATGTAGCGGCTAGATGAAAGAATGAGCCTTCATGTCCAACAATGTCAATGGTTGAATTTCTTAAGCACAGAAACAACAAGAGTCAACACAATCATTAGAAGATGAACATGTCACACAAGGCGAAGGTTAGAGGTCCAATCTTGAGCACAATTGTGGAGTTGAAGAAGAAAATGAAGAAGAAAGTTATGAGCAACCTACAGATTTTTCACTAGCTTCTTTTATTCCATAAATTTTAGGTTTGTTATACATTACTCTTACGTGATCTTATTATGTCTGTCTATTTATTTTACATAATCATGAATAGTATATAATGTGAAAAAGCATAGAGGGAAAACGTTGTTATCCAATGTTCATGCGCGTAAGTTGGAGGATCATGTGCCCATCTTCTTAGATGAACATGGTCAACCCATTGGACCTACTGAGCAGGCTTTTGATGAGTTTAGCAAGTTTCTGGGGACTATCACACTTGAACACTTGTGCACCCATTAATTTATACAAATTGGCATAAGTTTCCAGATAAGGATAAAATATGGGAATATGTGAATGTTAGTATATACTTTCCAGGCTGAAGTAGTAACACTTTCGTATAGGCGATATTATTAATTCGTATGTTCACATAATTATTCATGACATATATATGTTAGCGCAATTATTTACTTCCCTAAACCAAAAGTGTGAAGAAGTAGGTGTTGGAATCAATTGCTTATGCTTGGAGACTTTTCAAATGTCAACTAAAAGCCAACCATTATTATAAAGATGACAATGATGTTGAAAGATGGCAGCACCGACCAAGTAGGATACCAGATTCTCACATCAAATTGTTGTTACAATACTGAAAGACTTCTACAACCAAGGTTGTGATCATCTTTTTGTTACGCACAATTTTATTTTATTTTTGCTAGTGTATGATACTTTTCTCTAAAGTACTATAACCTTTCTATTTTATTTTATTTTTGGTAGAAAATTAGTGCTCAAAATTCTACAAATCAGGAACTGCTAGATAACATGCATATTGTTGGGTTATAAGCTTTTCAAGAATATGGTAAGAAAGGGCTCACAATAAATTTGTTTAATAGTTTTTATCTATTTTAATATTTTAGGCTCATTTTTCTTTATTATTTTGATAGTTGATGCTTTTTTGAGGTATTAATATGCCTTTGATTTAGTCAAATCAAGATGAAAACCCAACTTCTAGAATGATGTTATTTGAAGAAACATGAAAAAGGAAAGATGGGTGCAATTACAAGAAGTCTTATGATGATACGCTCAAGAAGATTGTAAGTTAAGCTTGGCTCTATCATGCACACTCTGCCAGCACAATGTGCTACCATGGACATTTACTTCCTTCACATTCTGCCCAGACACTCTACCATGCACATTCTACTAATGCATTATGTCATTCATCTAATATAAGAAAAAAAATGAGAGGCATTACATGAAGCAACACTCTCCAATAGTGATGTAAATCCCTTTGATAAAGTGGTGGGGACTACTCAACACAAGCGAGTGCAACTATATGGTAGAGGGGTTTCAATGAAAGATCTAAAGGAAAAAAGGATAGGAGAGAAAGGGGATGCGAAGCCATTTGTTGTACCAAAAGAATACGTCGATCAATAAAGTGTAGTTTAAAAACTGAAATGCAAAAGGATTTTGAAGCTAAAAGAGAGAAAACGACTCTTGATATGAAACAAGAATTTGAAGTTGAAAAAGATAAAATGGTTGATGACGTGGCTGCACAAAGGCGTTGGCTCAGCTATGAGAATTATGCCCAAACATGACGAATGGGATACTTAGACAAGCTGTTGTATCTTACCTTGTAGAGTAGTAACTGCATCACCCCTCACAAGCTATGGCCCAACTTGGTAAGCAATGCATTATTGTCCACATATCTATTTTAAATGATGAAAGTTTCTAAAATAAAAAGATTTGACAATGTCTACATTTAAATATTGGGAGTTAGAAACAAGTGAGTTCTCTTAATATCTTGTATGTCCATTGGTCTCTTTGCTTGTGAACATCATGGATATTAGCTTCTTGGTCACAAGTGTGTTGTGTTATGACTTGAATTAGCCCCTTAGGATATATCGTGTGTAACTAATACTATGATATATGGTTGATGTTGTTTTACATCTTAGAGTGTTTTACAATCTTAGAGACTTTAATTAGTAATGTGCCTTGTGTCATTTATGCTACTTTTGAGGTTTTTTGCCTTGACACCCTGAAAATACACACTGCTTTTAGTGCTTGGGGTGTCACTTGTGGACCATGTGGTATGATTTGAAATTAGTCTTCATCTATTTTATAGTTTCCCTTTGAGAACCAAAGATTCTTACAACCAGAGGTTGTCTGAGATGGTCCATATGTCAAGCCTATGAGACAGCTTTGTCATGCGTAACCTGTAAGATATTCTCAAAACTCCGAAGATCTTCAAGTTTCTTTTGCCCATCGAATCCAGTGGCAAGGATAACAAGATTAGTTTTTAAGGGCTTATGCTTGCCCTCAAGGAGCAAACCTTCATCAAAAAACCAAAAAGTTGGGGATTTTTTTATGGTAATGCTTACTTTATCCACATTATCATAGAAGCCATATAGGAAAGTGGATATCAAATAGGAACCAAGTACCTCCATGTGTTCAAGTACCGTGTCATTCTTTTTGAGTTGATGCTTGTGTTTGACGTCGCTTTCCACAAATTTGGAGAATGCCCATCTCTATTTCAAGCAATTACCAGCTACAATGCATCATTCAAATGAAAAGAAACTTGGATTCGATGGGCAGAAGAAGCTTGGATATCTAAGTTTCTATATGCTACTATGATGTCGGTTTTGTGTGCCCTTTTGGAATCATTATAATAGTGAATCTATAATGATTCTAAACTTTTTGTATTTTAAGGTTCATTATATTATATATTGCTCGTGTCAAACTATTTATATTTTTAAGGTTCATTATATTGCTCAACTAATTGGCTTTTTGTTGGTTTTTGTTTTATTTTTATTTTTTTTGTTCGATGTCCATTAGGTGCATTATGAAGATATTTTGGTCATCTATGCCCTCCTTAAGCAAGAAGTATTCTTGAACAATTGCTTTGAAGATTATTGTTTCTTTTGCCCCCTTTTGTCATTTGGAGAAAAAACCATTGTACTTTTGGATTTGGCGTACGCATGGTGATTTCAGGCTTTGGGCGTGCATGATCAATATTATTAATGACCAATTTATGTATGGGTCAAGTTTGATGAAGTAGAATGCATGAATTTTCATCTGCAATTAATCTAGAAACTTGAAGGCATTGGGTGTGTCTCTTTGTATCTATATGTGTCTGTGTGTGAGAGAGATATATAAATTTGATGAATGGCAAACTTGCAGGAAATGATGAGGTTGTCAAGGCACAGAAAGGCATTTGGCTTTGTATTTATTTACTCAAACTGTTGCAATAGGTAAAACATTGATTACCTTAATGCCTATTCAAAACTATTGCATTAGATGGACCTATGGCAACAGTTCTAATGTCTTTATGCAATGGTTACAAAAACTATTGGCTTAGAACTGAAAAGTGTTGCATAAGGTCTAATGTAATGCCATAATGCAACGGTGAAACAAGTGTTGCACTAGGCCTATGGCAACACCTTTAGCTTCTATGGCAATATGTTGCACGTTGCCAAAATCTAACTTTGTTGTAGTGATGGGCGATATTTTATTGTGGATCTTACTTATGTAATTTTTTCGGTCTACATTTGCCTCCCTAACTTTGAACGTTGTTCATTCTGGGGCATATTAGCTTTTAATTTAGTTGTTTTTTGAGTCTTTTATCGAATTTACACATACATTTTGATTGGATGTTCTTTGGGAATTTTGAACACCTTTAGTCACAAACTTGAAGTAAATGGCATATTAAATTAATCACTATGATACTTAATGTTTTGTGCAAAAAAATTTACCATCTATAATTTTGTTGCCTGCTTGGCAAAGGTCTTGCTGGCTTTTCACAATTGCAGATATCTTAGATATATTATCATTCTATATCAGGTACAATGATGGAGCACTAACACACACGAATAAGCTGTTAGAGGCCTTAGGTTTTCAATAATCTATCATCCATCTATACCAATTATTTAGAGACACTATCATACTTTGAACTTCATCCCATGCTAACATATTACAAAAGAGGAAAAAGCAAAAACATCAACATGGCATAATAACTCCTAAAGTCTTTTTAAAATTAAGACTTTGTAAGCAGCAAATATATGTAGATCTCATAATTTGATTGTTAATTATGTTTTATCACCTAGTTGTATTCATTTTTGCTTAATAGAATTGGAAATTTGACATTAAATGGGAGCCATAGTGTGGTGTTTTGGGGTTCGGTTTTGAATGCTTCTGTTAATGCTCATACGAGTAACCCATGATTAGGGTTTCAGTCAGCTACAATTTTGTCCCTTTATGATGCTAATATGTCTCCATGGTCTCTTTGTTTTGGTAGCTTATAGTTGTGATTATGTTGAATCTACGGAGATACATAGGTATCTGAAGCTAGATAGCCATGGGGATTTAAGTATATATAGTTATGTGAAAGGAATTGGGACAACTACTATGAGATGAATTGTAGTTAGTGATCATTTTTTGGTGTTTAGACATCGGGGGAGCATAAGAATGTAGAATATATTTGTATTTACTATAAGAATATGAAATTCCTCCTTTGACTTACAAAATATGTACACATATAGTGTCTTTTGAGGACCATACTACAAGGTTCCACTGGCATTAGGCATCTCTTAACTTACCCAACCAAAAAAAAAATCCTCGTCAAAGTGTCATTGGACTGACAAGGTCACACATAAGTCGTACGCACTATGTACTCACCGCCTTTATCTAGTCTAGGGCATAAAAATTGAATTTGTGTAGCTCATAACTTATTTATAATCTTTGGGGTGCACCCAGAAACTTGGATGATTTTAGAATTAGGGCTAAAAGTCAAATTTAGGTAAGTAAGCTTTTCCCACGACCTTTTCCATGTTATTTTCAAGGGGTTGAACTATTGAGTTGTTTACTTTAAATCGAGACTATTTTGGTATTTTTTATTTGCATTACTTATTTGATGATCAAAAAAATTACGAAAATATTGGTAAGAGATAGATGACGAAGTATGAGCTCCAACCAAAGAGAGTATAACTTTAAAAATTGTTGGGCATGTATATAGGCAGTATCTCATTGTGGATCTTATGTAATTTTTTCTAACTACACTTGGCTCCCCAATTGTGAACATTGTTCATTCTTAGTCATGCTAGTTGTCAATTTAGTTGGTTTTAGAGTCTTCTTATTGAACTTGCAAGTACATTTTGATGGATGCTCTCTTGGAATTTTGAACAACTTGAAATAGAAATTAGATGCAAGTGGTATAGTAAATTAATTACTATCACACTTAATGTTTTGCAAAAAATATTTAATGACTATACTCTGGTTGCCTACTTTGCGAGGCTTTGTCGGCTTTTTACAATTGCGAATATCTTTGATGGTTTTGTCATTCTATATCTGGTACAATGATAGAGAACTAAGGCACAAGAATAAGCTTTTGTAGGCTTTAGATTTTGGACGGTCCATCATCCATCTATTCCAATGACATAATAATATGTGAAGTCTTTTTAAAATTAAGACTCTACAACCAGGAAATTTGTTTAGGTCTCAATGTTTTATTGTTAATTATGTTTATCATCCATATCATATTCATTTTCACTCAATGGAATTAGGAATTTGACATTGACGTGGGATAATGATGTGGTATTTTGGAGTTTGGGTTTGAATGCGTACGTTGATTCTTATTTGAGCAACTCATGGTTAGGTCTTCGGCCAACTACAATTTTGTCCCTTTATGGTGCTAATATGGTTTCAGTGTCTATTGCGGTCAGTTATAGTTGTGATTATGTTCAATCTTCGGTTATACTTCGGTTTATGAAGTTAGATTGCGATGCAAATTTGACAATATATATTGCTTTGTGAAATAAATTGGGACCACTATTATGACAGGGACTACAATTAGTGATCAATTTTTGGTGTTTATGTATTATGGGAACATGGGAATATAGAATATAAATATAGTGTAAAAATGTAGAGTTCCCCTTTTGACTTACAAAATAGGTACACATATGTGGTGGCTTTTAAATACTAGACTATCAGGGTCTACTGGCACTAGGCATCTCATAACCTATTACCAAAAAAAAAAAAAAAATCTATGTCAAAATTTCATAGGATTGCCAAGCTCACACATGAGTCCTATCCGCTACGCAGTCACCTCCTCTATCTAGTTTAAGGCATAAATTTAAGTTTGTCTAACTGTGGCCCTGACCTACAATCTTTGGGTCACACATAGAAACTTGGATGATTTTAGAATTTAGGCTAAATGTCAAATTTGGATTTGGAAGCTTTCCCTTGGCATGTTCCATAATTTTTTCTAGGGGCTGGATTATTGAGTAGTCTACTTTAAACTGGGTTGATTTTGGTGTTTTCAACTTGCTTTACTTATATGATGATCGAAAAATTGTAAAAATATCTATTTGTTAGTGGGAGATAGGGAAGTATGGGTTCCAAGCAAGAGGAGTACAATTTTAAAAATTGGTACAAACATATATAGGCGGTATCTCATTATAAAAATCTTACTTGTGTAATTTTTTCTAATTGTGGTTGCCTTCCCAATTGTGAACATTGTTCATTCTAGGTCATATTGGCTTTCAATTTAGTTGTTTTCCAAGCCCTTTTATTGAATTTATGGGTACATCTTGATTGGAAGTTCTCTGTAAATTTTTAACAAATTAAAACACAAATGGGAGGAAAGTGGTATATTATATTGGCCACTATTCACTTAATATTTTGTAAATAACAATACTACAATCTATAATTTTGTTGCTGGCTTTGCAAGGCTTTGCTGGCTTTTTATAATTATACATATCTTAGAAGTTTTTATCATTCTACACTAGGTACAATGATGGAGCATTAACACACATGAATAGCTTTTGTAGGCCTTAGGTTTTCTGCGATCTATCATCCATCTATGCCAATGACTGAGAGACACTAGCATACTTTGAATAGGAGCCAATGCTAACACCTAAAAAAAGAAGACAACGAAAAAACATCAACACTCCAAAATAATTCCTGAATCCTTTTTAAAATTAAGGCACTACAAGGAGCAAATTTATGTAGATATAAGAGTTTTATTGTTAATTATGTTTTATCATCTAGATTATATTTATGTTCACTTAATAGAATTGAAAATTTAACAATCAGCTGGAATAATGATGTTGTGGTTTGGAACTTTGGGTTTGAATGCTTTGTTTCATGCTTATTTCAGGAACTCATAATTAGGGCTTCGGTCATCTACAATTTTGTCCCTTTATGGTGTTTATATGTCTTCAGGGCATGATTATGTTGAATTTGAGGAAAGTACTTTAGTTTTTGAAGTTAGATAGCAATGGGAATTTGAGGATATATAGCTTTGTGAAAGGAATTAAGACGACTACCACTATGAGATGGACTATAGTTAGTGATCAATTTTGGTGTTTAGATGTTGTGGGAACATGAGAATGTAGAATATATTTATATTTAGTGTAAAAATATAAAATTGGCCCTTTGACTTACAAAATAGGTACACATATATAGTGACTTTTGACTACCATATTACAAGGGGCCCCGACACTAGGCATCTCTCAACTTGTAACCAAAAAAAATAAATAAAAATACTTGGTCAAAATTTAATAGGAATGCCAAGCTCACACATGAGTCTTATGTAGTCACCTCCTACATTTGATCTAGGGTATAAAATTTAGTTTTTCTAGCTCTTCACCTATCCTACCATCTTTGAGGCACACCTGGAAACTTGGATGATTTTAAAATTCGGGCTAAATGTCAATTTTGGGTGTGGAAGCTTTTCCCACGGGCATGTTCCATGTTATTTCCAGGGGCTGGATTATTGAGTTTAGGCTGGTTTTGGTGTTTTTGATTTGCAGTACTCATTTGATGATCAAAAAAAATTACAAAAATATTTATTGGTGAGTGGGAGATGGTGACGTATGGTCTCCAACCAAAGGGGAGTATAATTGTAAAAATTGGTAGGCACATATATGGACTATATCTAATTATGGGTCTCACTTATGTAATTTTTTCTTACTCTTGCCTCCCCAACTATGAACATTGTTCATTATGGTCATATTGTCTTTCAATTTAGTTGTTTCTGAAGTCTTTTTATTGAATTTATATATACATTTTGATTGGATGCTCTCTGAAAATTTTGAATAACTTGAAATACAAATTGGTGGTAAGTAGAATATTAAATTGATCATTATCACAATGAATGTTTTGCAACAAAAAAATAAATAAATTACATTCTATAATTTTGTTGATAGTAATTTATGACTTTGAGGTACCTGGATTCTTTGGAAATAATTTTTAGGGGTCAATTTTTTTAGAATGCACTCCCAAATACCCACTATTTTGGATAAACTATTAACAGGGGTCGATATTTTAAGAAATAGTTACTGACTGAAGTTTTTCTTTGCAACTTGGTTCCTAAACTTTCTGAATTTGCTAATTTTGCCCAAATGAGGTTTTAAGTGCAAATACTCAAGTTTTTGGGGCTTTTTAATAAAACTAAGCTTATATTTTTGTTTGACTTCTTATAATGACTTTACTAGTACTACTTATCACAGTCTACTATTTATATCATAAATATTATATTGTCTGTGATTAACGGCCACCATGCGTAGCAAAATAATTAAAGCTTAATTAGAGAGTTTCGACCATTACCTGAACATAGTCGGCGCTGGACTCCGGTGTTCTTCTAGCCTCCCGCTTATAGAGATTGCTAATCTCAATCCCACCTTGCTTAGATCAAGCACAGCATAGATCCATTTCATTTCCTACCTCAGACCATATTCACTAATTAAGTTTTATATACTTTTAAAGGATAGTGAGACTTTAATCAAGAAGCTATAATATTTAAGACATAAGGTTCAATTGAATAACGTTCCCCACTGGGAAAACTTCTTTTATTGAAAGCTTGAAAGTGGAAATATTACAATGAAAAGCTTGAATAGGGACTTAAGCTAAGATCACTAGAGATGCTTGCTCATAGAGAATTGGAGCATCCCGACTTCTCTTTTGCTCAAGAATGCTCAAATGATTGTGTCCCTTCTCAGCATTGACCTCTCCTTTTATAGAGGGTTGAGGGTACATAGGATGCACTAATGGCTATAGCACACAATGACTTTTCACATGGCTACAGTACACACTGATTTTTCACATGGCTACAGTTCACACTTATGGCTATAGTACACAACTTTATTTTACAGACCTGACACTTGTCAATATAGTACAATAATGGAGCACCCACTTTTCAGAGCTTTTAAGGATGACCAGACTGGTCATCATTATTGAGATTCTGCATGCCTTCTTCTCCAATTGTATTTTTCAGACCATCCTTATCTATATAATCATCAAAATCTTCATCTAATTGAAGATGCTCTGGATCCCATTTCTCGAATAATTCAAAAAGATATTTCTTTCCTTTTTCTGATAAGAATTTTCCAACTCTAACATCAAAGAGATAATAAAAAATATTTCCTGAAACCGCTCCTTTCACTTTCATGTATTCTTTGAACTCATTGTCATAGGCGAAAGTAGTGTTTCCACATTGCATTAACGTTTCTCCTTGTTCAATTATTGCCCAACTTTGATGATAAATGTTCTAGAAATCGATGGCTCTTGCTAAAGTAGGATTAGTAACTATTTCTCGTCGATCTAGAAACCATTCTTGTTGTTGATCGTAGGGATCATCGTAATCAACAATCAGAACAAGACAATAGGCTGGTTTGCCTTTTCCATTTTCATACTCGATTAGTGCACAATGTACCTCCACATATAGGCATCGATTATTTGGAATTTTTGTTGGGGCATCAGGAGATGTTAGAATCCAATGGATCCTTTGAAGCATGCATTGTTGGAAATTGGTTAATTTTGAGAAAAATGGGTATTTTGGATCTGGAATTTCCATAAAGTAAAGTACCATCCCTTATTCCTATGCTTTAATAACAGGGTCATTTAGAGAGATTGAATTTGCTGGAAAACTAACACCACCAACTCCAGACTTATCAAGAAAGTAGATCGTTGTACTCCAAGACTCCCAAATATCATAGGAGTAATGATGATAATAGTCAATTCAGGCTGTATACCACTCATTGAACCATTTCTCTTGAACATGATAACCTATTTTTTCTTGGATATCATAAGGACATCGAAGGCAATTAACTTGTAACTCTAGAAAGGAAAATCTTTGGGCTGTTAGGTAGGCTGAAGATAGTAGACCTAAACGTGATCTACTTTTTGTATGAAATTTCAAACTATCAATAAGGACTTCACTAGAAGGAGTAACTCATTCTCGTAACAATGGCATTTCATTATGGATTTCCTCCAATTCTAGCAGGAGTTCTACTTTGATGATCACCATTGGCGAGTTCTCGAGTTAAACTATCTGCCAGATAGTTCTTCGATCCTTGTATATGTTCAGTAAAGAAAGAAACTGGTTAAGCCATAATTGTTAATGCAAGAGTTGCCCTTGCGCTTGTATATTTGATAAATTCTTTTTCATAAAACCAAGTATTCCTTTGCAATCGGTTCGAATAAGAAAAGGTTTTGAGGCTAAAAAGATTAAGAACTTTTCAACTCCCCTTATAACTGCAAGGATTTCTTTTTCCCTCATGGTATAGTTGCATTTTGCCCTATTAAAACTTCCATTGCAATATTTTTAGAGTTTTTCCCCTTCTTTGATTTTGAGTGCTGCGCTCCAATACTCATTGCTGGCATCTATCTCAAGAACTAAGTCATCTCCTTCATTAGGCAAATTAAGAACATGAAGGTTTTTACACATCTTTTTGAAAATTTGAACAATCTTTCTATCATTAATGGTTCATGTCCAACTTGTTTCTTTCTTGAGTTTCTGCTGCAATGGCTTTCTTAGTTTAGCTAAATGTTTAATGAAATCTGAAGCATAGGTAAGACATCAAAGAAATCTTTCTAACTGCTTCCTATCTTCAATTTTTTCAGGGAAATTTTCTATTTTTTCCAGAATATGTTTTTGTAGAATGATTTGTCCATGGCGTCCAGCTTTTATTTCTAAACCTAAGAACTCAATTTCTTGTTCAGTATAAATGCACTTGCTTTTTCCAAGTATGATACCATGATCAATGCACCTTTGGGTGACAACTAAGGCATCATCTTTGCGTTGTTCTATGGTCTTCGAGAAGACAAGGATATCATCAAGGTAAACTAAACAACAATGATTAAGGTCTTTAAAGATATTATCCATTCTTCTTTGGAATATTTGAGGTGCATTTTTAAGACCACATGGCATTACTATCCATTCATAATGCCTTTGTGGGGCACTAAATGCAGTTAAAGGAATACTTTCTTCGTTCATTTTTATCTACCAATAACCGCTTTTGCAATCCATTTTTTAGAACCAAGAGGCACCTTTAATTCTATTAAAAATGATTGTTTTCTTAGGAATGTAATAACTATCAAAGACGGTATTATCATTAAGCTTTTTATAATTGATTACCATTCTTGCCTTTCCTCTCTTTTCTTCAACAAGATTTCTTACCATAAAAGTAGGACTAGTGTGAGGACTCTTGCTACTCCTGACTAATCCTTTATCCAGAAGTTCTTTGATTTGTTTATCAAGTTCCTGGATATCCTAGTGTGTATACACCATTTATTTGACTCGAATAATAGTATTGGGATTTAACAAAGTAATTTTTGCAAATGTCTTATCCTTATCTCAAAATTTTAGTGGATTATCATAGTAGAGTTCTTTACATAATTGCTCTTGTTGTTCAGCAATTTGTTCTTTAATAGATAACTCAAGTGGTGAGATTGTCAATGCTATCTCACGTTGTGCAGGCATTACCATCTCACCACGTTGGCTGCGTGTAAATTCAATTTTTTGATGAGTGTAAGCTTTGCTCAATTTTTCAATAGGAACTGAGTGACCATTGATTTCAAATATTATTTGATTTATGATCTGTGTGCATGGAGAATATAATCTCTGAAAATTATTTTCAATAATCATACCATGAGAGGGTTGATCAGTAACCCCTAGAACTAGTATAATGCATTGAACTCGTCCTAACTCTATGGATAACCTTTCTATAGCTTCATTGTGGCTCATAATACTATTGTCAGCTATCCTTACTTGTAGAGGATTTTTGGCCTTTTTCCACATGAATTCTGGAAATAATGATCTTTGTCCAAAGCACACAGAACAACCACTATCCTTTGCAGGCACAAAACCCATATTTATTATATCCCTCTAAACATACATTTATTGGGATATAGATACTATTAGGATTTGTATTGGTGGCCTCATAGCAAATCGCCATAGTGATATTTTTGACTAATTCATCTTCATAGATTGGTTTACTAACAGTTCTTGTTTTGTATACCCAATAACCTTTCTGTCTAGATTCATAATTCGCTCTAAACTATGACTTGCTAGTTCAAAACTCATTTACTCATTTTACTGGTCATACTCATTATATCATCTTTTTTAAGCTCTTCTTTCGCTAATGTAAATCATTTTCCCTAGTCTGATCTTGCACTTACGCTTCTTAATAATTAGGATTTAATGGTAATTTTACCATTCTCATCAATTTTTATCACATTTTTCTGATTGATCTTAGTAGGATTGGCAAAGCTAGATACCCATAAACGATCAATCTTTATCTCCTGTGGATTAGATTTAATCCTCTAGATTTTCTACATAGGGGTAGGACTTTCAAATTTTTCTGCCTCTATCATGGTGACATTGGTTTTTTGGTCTATAGTATTATCTAATTTATAGATAATTTTCCAAAATATCCTTAATAGGTATCCCCTTCTTTTCCTGTCCATTCCAACTGTTTGTATCTTAACGGATATGAAGTTTTTAGCAAACTCATCCTTTAGACTCGCATAATATCCAGGTCGACAATTGAGTCATACCGACCCATTAAATAAATTAGTCATAATCCCTATGATAATTTATTGAATTTGGTATGCCTAATATCATAAAGCAGAGCATAAAGATCAATATCTTTGGCATAGTATTGTAATGGAGTGATTTGAACTTGGACACTTCCAACATGGATGTCCTTATGCTTAAGGATGTTTTTCTAATTAATGAGATTAACTTCTCCTACATCATACTCACAGTCTTTTATCTCTAAGTCCCCTTCCATCATTTCGCATGCATACTTACTCTTTAATTGGAAGATGGATTTTTTATAGATCATATCTTTTTGAATTATGGGAAAAACTCAGTCTCCTTTAACTTCCTCATGATCATTGTCTACAGCAAACTCTTCTCCTTGAACATCACTGTTAGATTTATGAGTCTACTTCCACAAGAGGGGGGTGAATTGTGGTGTCTGATTTTCGCGTTATAAGTAATAAACACCCTGACTGAGGTTGTTCTCAGATGACGAACACCCTGTTGACTTGTTTGCA
>JACYFF010010365.1:78526028-78592842 GCA_017589665.1 Selenicereus undatus | reverse complement strand
ACACTTGGATTTGTTATCATCAAAACTTGAATATAATAACTCAACAAATTCCCCCTTTTTGATGATGACAAACCAAGTGACCATATTGACAAAACAACCATAAAATGACTGCTGATAGGGATTCACGTAAGTTAAGAGCAAGTCAAGAACAGGTTGGTCAGTTCAGATTCATACATGTCAATGTCAATAGGTATCACCTCTTTTTCTTCCCCCTTTTGGCATCATTAAGAAGCAATAATAACAAATATATAGGAGAAGGAATAACAAGCAAGAGAAACTGCAAATAGGATTTTCATTAATCAGCCAAGCAGTACAATAAAAAAAACAGAAACAGCCTAGACAATCAGGGAGCACGGGGTGGTTTCGTCTGCAGGGGAGGAATACTAGGGGCAAGGGTGGATAGAAGAGCAAGTAAGTCTGCATGACGCTTAGCAGAGAGGGCTTGTTCTTCAGCAAGAGCAGCCTTGACAGCGGAGAGCTCATCCTTGAGGCGAGCATTGTCCTCAAGAACAGCCTCTACCTTGGTGGATGGTTGCTCAGAAACAGGTGGTCGAGGTGGTCGACGACCCTGTTTGGAACCGGACCCTTCCCCAAACTCAAAGCCACACCCTAGCAGAGTGTCAATCCCAATTGCATCTATTACTTGGGCCTCCACTCGCCGTGTGAGCACTATTCCAAAGTGCTCAAACACCCTTGTCAGCAGAAACCCATATCCGAGATCATGAGCCCGGGTGGTGTTCGCAATTCGCCCAATGTGGCGAATCATGATTGCCGGAAGATTGATGGGTTCCTCCCTGTCCAATAAGTCGACCAGGCACTGATCAAAAAGGTCGGCTGAGTTTCTCCCTTGACCCCTTGGAATCACGTTCTTAATGACGAACATGAAAATGAGTTGGTGGGGAGGAATCAGATCACCCTTTTTGACAGAGCAGGGTGTTCTCAGACCCTGTTTGTGACTTAGACGTTTGGACACTTCCAGGAGCCTGGCTTGTTCCATGGCTGTTTTGTCTTCCCTCACATACACAGCAAAACCTTGTGAGGGCACTCCCAGAATTTTCCCAAGTGTGGGCGCATCAACCCTGATGCCTTGCCCATTTACAGAACTTGTCACCATCCCTTCGGTGACTCTGCAGTTGGCGTAGAATTCAGCCAACTCAGGCACAGAACACCCCAACTGGGTGTTTGCAAACAACTCAAGCCAGCCTTGGGCTCGAAGCTTGGTCAAAAACACCCCCAGACCCTGTTCCTCAAAAAAACTGACAGACACTACCTTCCCCCTGACAACATTGCGCTTAAGCAACTGCGCATATTTGTCAGACATAGGGGAGAGAGTGGACTGCTTTGGGCGTTTGGAGGCAGGAACAGAGGTAGTAGCTTTTGGTAGTGGGGCTGTTCTTGGTTTTCTTTTGAGGGGTGGTTTTGCAGGAGAAGACTTCACAGCAGGTTTAGTGGTTGTTTTTGGAGGGGCTTGATCTTCAGAGGACTCAAAAAACACCGGTGTCCCCTGTTTGAAGGTGGTGTCTTCAGAGTCAGAACTCAAGAACCCTTCAGTAGAAGAGGAGATCTCTTCGACAATAGGAACGGAGGGTTTAGAGGTTCTGAGGGTTGATTTGAGGACAATTCTCGCAGACTTGCGAGGAGGTTGAGACGGAGGTTCTGAGGGGCGAGACCTTGGTTGTGGTCGTGTTCTTGGCGTTCGAGTGCGCCTAGCCACCATCTTTACCCTTTTCCTCTTCTCTCCAGTTTGAGAGTTGAGAGGAATAGAGTCATCCCCAACAATGGTTTCTGGGTTCTCCAAGAATTGGTCTTGGAGACCCGAAGAGCCAGCACATGCTGCAGAAGGAATGGGACAAGGGATTGTTCCCACATACACCATTAATTCCCAACCAAAGGGGTAGGGAATATCATTCAACCCAAGCCCAACACTTTTGAGGTTTAGCTGAGTGAGATACCCGAAGGTTTTGTGGATAATTGGGCGAGGAGGAGACGAAATTGAGAGTATACTCATGTTGTTACTCTTAGAGATTGATGAAGAAACAGGTTTGGGAGCCATTATCGCAAGGAGGATTTACGGGTTTTGGGAGGTTTTTTGCTAGGGTTTGAAAGCAAGAACAGAATAGAGAGAGAGAGCAAGATGAAGAGGACAGACGCACGCAAGGCAGTTTTTAAACTCCTCACCTGTCACGAAGGGTTACCTAGGGAACACCTAGAATTTTAGCAGACAGCAATCAATAATAGCAATGAAGACATACCTGTTCGAGCCGCCTGTTCTTGAGCATGCTTTTCTCATCCCAAGGTCTGTCATGATTACTCTTTCTCCATCTCCCAAGACAGCAGTACATAATCATGAGAGTACACAAACTACATATATTCGCTAAGCACATACCACAAAAAAAATTACAAACAAGAGAGAAGAACATGTATTATAGGGTGTTTTTCGTCAGTTTGATCTACCTCTGAGAACAGGTGTTCTCAGGGTGTTTTCACCAACCCCAGTTCTAGTCTGTTTCTCTCACACTGATCTCTAGCTAGTGCCTTAGTGAATATATCAGCAATCTGTTTTTCCGTTGAACAAAAATTCATAGAAATTAAGCCTTTTTCCACATTATCTCTTAGGAAATGATGTCGAATGTCAATATGTTTTGTCCTTTTGTGTTGACAAGGGTTTTTGGCAATGTTAATAGCGCTAGTATTATCACAAAAAATAGGAATGCGTCCAGTGTCAACACAAAAATCCTTGAGTTGTTGTCGTATCCACAACAACTGAGCACAACATGAGGCTGCCGCCACATATTCTGCTTCAGCTGTGGACATGGCAACTGAATGTTGCTTCTTGGTAGCCCAAGATACCAAACAAGGTCCAAGAAAGTGAGCCATACCTGAGGTACTCTTTCTATCAACTAGGAAACCTGCATAATCAGCGTCAGCATATCCAACAAGATCAAGATTGCAACCTTTAGGGTACCATAGAGATAAATCAGGTGTATGCTTTAAATATCTTAGTATCCGTTTAACAGCCTTAAGGTGAGTCTCTTTAGGATTAGACTGAAAACGGGCACATAAACCAACACTAAAAACAATATCCGGTCTACTAGCAGTTAGGTATAGGAGTGACCCAATCATGCCCCTATAGAGTTTTTCCTCAACTGAGGGACTCCCATCATCCATAACCAATTTGGTTGAAGGAGAAATGGGCGTGTCTATGGGTTTGGCTGACTCCATCCCAAAACGCTTAAGTAGCTCCTTGATATACTTTTGTTGATGGATCATGGTGCCGTTTAGAGTTTGCTTGATTTGTAAGCCTAAGAAAAAGTTAAGCTCACCCATCATGCTCATCTCAAACTCACTCCTCATCATATTTGAAAATTCATGGCATAAATCATGATGAGTTGCACCAAATATAATGTCATCTACATATATTTGGACGATTAATAAATGTTCCCCCTTAGATTTTAGAAACAAGGTATTATCTACCTTGCCTCTTCTAAAATCATTTTCAAGTAAAAAGTTTGACAATCGTTCATACCAAGCTCTTGGAGCTTGTTTTAAACCATAAAGCGCTTTGTCAAGTTTAAAAACATAATTTGAAAAATCACCATTTTCAAAACCAGGGGGTTGTTTGACATACACCTCTTCTTTAAGGTATCCATTTAGGAATGCACTTTTCAGATCCATTTGATATAGCTTGATCTCCATATGAGCTGCAAAGGCTATTAAGATTCGGATAGCCTCAATTCTTGCAACTGGTGCAAAGGTTTCTTCATAGTCGATTCCTTCTTCTTGATTGTATCCTTGAACCACCAGCCTTGCCTTGTTCCTAGTGACTGTTCCTGACTCATCTAGTTTGTTTCGGAACACCCACTTGGTTCCAATGATTGTTCTTTCTGCAGGTTTAGGAACAAGGTGCCATACTTTGTTTCTTTCAAATTGGTGAAGTTCTTCTTGCATAGTCGTGATCCAATCTGAATCTGCAAGGGCCTCATTAACACTTTTTGGCTCAATGTTAGAAAGAAACGCATAGAAAGCACAAAAATTCGTAAGTTTAGATCTAGTTTGCACTCCAGTATTAATATCTGATAAGATTTGATCAAGAGGGTGCGAACTATGGTGCTTCCATGATCTTGGATTAATTGGATTCACAGACCCATGTTCTGGTCGTATAGGATCAGGTTCAAGAACACCTCCTGATCCTGTTTCAGCGCCTGTTTGCAAGCTGGTTCCTGAGGGATATGGTTCCGAACAGGGTTCAATGGTGTTTCCCCCTGTTTGGTATTCACTTTGCATGCTGTTTTGAGGAACACCTTCTGTACCTGTTTTCTCCAAGGCGTTCTCACCTGGTTTCTCATGGATCAACAATTCTTTTTGGACAAGACCTAATTCAAACTCTTCTTCCTGTGCATCATTCTTATTCACAGTATTAGTTTCATCAAAAAGCACATGCACACTTTCCTCAACACACAAGGTTCTTTTGTTAAAGACTTTGTATGCCTTGCTGTGAGAAGAATAACCAATAAATATTGCCTCATCACTCCTAGGATCGAACTTTCCCAAGGCATCCTTTCCATTATTATGCACAAAACATTTACAACCAAAAGTTCTCAAGTGCATAATATTAGGTTTTCTGCCTTTGAAGAGTTCATAAGGAGTTTTGTTCAACATGGGTCTGATCATACATCTATTCATAATATAGCACGATGTGTTCAAAGCTTCTGCCTAAAAGTTCCTAGGAAGACCACTAGCAACAAGCATTGTTCTAGTCATATCTTCTAGGGTACGATTTTTACGCTCAACCACCCCATTCTGTTGGGGTGTTCTTGGAGCCGAAAAGTTGTGATCAACACCATGCATATTACAAAAATTTGTAAAATTTACATTTTCAAATTCAGTACCATGATCAGACCTCAAGCTAACCAATGAGTGTCCTACTCTCTTTTCAACCCTTTTTAGAAAAGCAATAAAGTTTTCAAACGTTTCATCCTTGGAAGCCAAGAACAGGGTCCAAGTAAATCGAGAGTAGTCATCCACTATGACAAGCACATACCTCTTCCCACCTCTACTTACTATCCTCATGGGACCACATAGATCAATGTGTAATAATTCAAGAGGTCGGGTAGTGCTTACATACTTTTTAGATTTTAAGGAAGATCTGACTTGTTTTCCTTTTGCACAAGCTTCACATACCTTGTCATCATTATACTTGATGGAAGGTAGTCCAACAACCAAGTCCTTGGAAACAAGTTTGTTTAGCAAGGACAGGCTTGCATGACCTAGTCTCTTGTGCCATAGCATTATATCATCATTTAATGCATTTAAACAAGTCAGATTATTTTGGGGAAGAGTGGAAATACTAACTTTATGAACATTTTGACATCGCTTCCCCCTCAACACAACATCTCCTGTGTCGTCATTCACAACCAAGCAACGTGTTTTTGAAAACAGTACTAGGTTGTTCTTGTCACACAGTTGGGACACACTTAGCAAATTGTGCTTTAACCCATCAACTAAGTGCACATTATCAATTGAGTGGGAGAGAGTTTTACCAATATTACCTATACCGACAATTGTCCCAGACTTGCCGTTTCCAAATGCTACACTCCCACCATTTAGAGCTGTAAGTGAGAGAAAATTTGATCTTTCACCAGTCATGTGCCGTGAACACCCACTATCGACATACCACAACTGCTTGTTTTCAAGGGTGTTTGTGGGGTTGTTCATAAGGTTGTTTTCTCTCACTTCAGCCTTGTTCTTGAGATCTGTGAAGCTGATTGTTGATTCATCATCTGAATCTGAGTCACTTTGTGCCATCAGTGCTACGACCTCTTCTTCAGCTTCAGATTCTCCTTCATCTTCAGAGGAATCTCCCCAAGCAGCCAGCATAGCTTTCGAGAATTGCTTGCCCAGATTGTTGACAGGGTGTTTTCGACCCTGTTTTCGAGGTTGTTCGGGCATCTGATCTTCTCGAAGCAGAGGACAATTTTTGACTAAGTGATCTAGTTTGCCGCACTTGAAACACCCTATAGGTTGATCTTTAGGGGTGTTTCTGGACTTACTGAATTCTTTTCTTTTGTTGTTCTCCTTGACCTTTTTGAAGAATTTCTTGAATTTTCTGGACATTAGGGCCATATCTTCATCTTCAAGGTCAGAGTCAGTGTCCTCATGTGCTTTCAAGGCAAGCCCACGATCCTTCTTTTGCTCCTCTTTCTGTTGTGAGTTTTTCCAGAGTTCATAGGTTTGGAGATTACCAATCAACTCATCAAGGGTGATTTTGTTCATGTCTTTAGCCTCTTGGATGGCTGTTACTTTGGCCTCCCACGTACGAGGTAGAATTCTAAGGATCTTCCTCACCAACTCTTCAGTGGTGAAGGATTTTCCCAAGGATTTTAACTCGTTCGTTATGTGGGTAAACCGTGTATACATATCCATTATAGTCTCACGATCACCCATATCAAACAACTCATATTGTCGCATAAGTAGCTCAATTCTAGATTGTTTAACTTGACTCGTACCTTCATGAGCAACTTGCTAGGCGTTCCAGATAGCTTGGGCTGATTCACACTCAGAGATGCGAGTGTATTCATCGGGTCCTAGGCCAAAATAGAGTAGCTTCTTGGCCTTTGCATTTTTCTCCATTTTCTTGTAATCTTCAGAGTCAAATTCAGAAGGTTCCTTGGAAACTTTCTTGCCATCTTCAAGTATTTTGTAGGGAACAAGTGGCCCGTTCTTGATGAGCATCCATAACTCATAGTCTTCTGCCTGAATGTAGTTCTCCATCCTGTTCTTCCACCAACTATAATGTTGGCCGTTGAAATAGGGTGGACGAGTGATGGATTGTCCTTCAAGAATGCCTTGTGGTGTACTCATTTTCAGAATCTCTCAAGGTGTTACCCTTGTTGTGAGAGAACCTGCTCTGATACCACTTGTTAGATTTATGAGTCTACTTCCACAAGAGGGGGGTGAATTGTGGTGTCTAATTTTCGCGTTATAAGTAATAAACACCCTGACTAAGGTTGTTCTCAGATGACGAACACCCTGTTGACTTGTTTGCAAGGGGTGTTTTCAGATATTGCAAATACGAAAATCACCAAGATAAATGCGGAATTAAAGCACACACAATTTTTACGTGGAAAACACCTCTAGCCCAACTGAGGTGTGAAAAACCACGACCTACCTCGTGTAGGCTTTTAACCACTTCACTATAACCGGGCTTAACTCGTTACAAATGTAACACACCTTGTTACAACTTGCAACCACGTAATCTCCTTCTCAAGGCAGATTACACCACGTCCAAATCTCACCAGATTGGACACGTCCAAAGTCCACACGACTAGGACACACTCACTCACTTTTGACTGATCTGAGATCAAGGTCAAAAACACCTTACTGGGGTGCTTCTCACTAAGCAGATGTAAGGTACAAATGAAGATCCTATTATGCCAATATATTGAAAGCTTGCTTTAAACACAACTTGAACTGGTTTTTCTTTTCTCAAGTGAAGCTCAAAAATTCTTTTCACTAGAAAAACCTCTTTTGAAATTTTGCCTTTTGGGAATGTTGTGTTTCAAGATTTCCTTTTTGCTTTCTTCTCTCTATAGCTCAGTATGTGTCTACTTTTCAGTGAAAACGGAGCTGTTTTTAACCATAAATTCTAACGGTCAAAAACCAAGGAGAGGAAAGGAAATCACCTAAGTTTGGAAGGTGATTTTTCAAGAGAAAAAACTCCCAACGGCTAGTGATAAAACATTTCCCAAAATCTAAGGGATTTGTTATCTTAAGAGATAACCTTTATCTCCTTATAGCCGTGGGTAAGCTTTAAGTAAGGCAACCAGAAATCTTTAGCATTTTAAAAACTTTATCACATCCGAAGATATGGGCAGAGAAAATCTTCCAATTTTGGCAAATCTCCCAAAATCTATTTTCCCAAATCTCCCATAATATATTCAAGAAATATATTTTCCAGAAGAATAACATTTGAAAATATTCTGGAGATTTTGGCCAACCGAAATAATAATTTCAAGGATAATCGGGTATGGCCACTTTAGGTCAGAAACACCCTAGGCACCCTGTTTGCAGGGTTGTTCGCAGTCTGGTGTTCTGAAGCACTTAGCGCAAATACCGATTCAAGAGATGTTTAAAAAGCTTTTTCAATATTGGCATATTAACAAGAGTCTAAATAAATAAAGCCTATATACCCAAGACTTCTTGTTTGAATCTTGTCCAAGATCCGTAGAGCTGCTGTGAACATCAAGGCTACCTTGTTTGCTGGGGTTATTCTTTGCATCGCTAGAGAAGCTGCTGGGAACATCAAGGCTACCTTATTTGTTGGAGTTGTTCTTTGCATTGCTAGAAGAGCTGCTGTGAACATGCCTTACAACCAACTGTAAGATGGCGTTCTTGACTTAATGTAGAATCACCAATTTAAAACCTGTTTTAAGGACTTGTTCTCACATGTAGCAAACCAGTTAACACAGTAAAGATTACAAACACCAGTTAGGCCTGTTTGCAGATCATGTTTGGAGCAACACTACTTGGACACATTTTTACACTTGGATTTGTTATCATCAAAACTTGAATATAATAACTCAACAATCACCAAGACTAACCAAGCTACTTTTAGACCTGGCAAATGGGTCATTCAGTTCGGGTACGGGTCGGGTCAAGTTCGGGTGGGGTCATGTTCGGGTTAAATGACATTTCGGGTCGTTTCAGTTTGGGTCGGGTATGGTTCGGGTCGGGTCAATTTCGGGTCAACCAATTTTTGGTCAAATATGCTCGTCATGCAAAAACAAGCAACTTTTTAGAAAATTTCGGGTCGGGTATGGTTCGGTTCGGGTCAATTCGGGTTTCGGGTCCACTTTCGGGTGAGCATATTTCGGGTGTCGGGTCGGGTATGGGTTCGGGTCGTTCAGTTCGGGTTTCGGGTCTCGGGTCAGTTTTGCCAGGTCTAGCTACTTTCCATCATATGAATTATTTCTTCACACTCACTTTCTTCATATTCATTGTCCAAAATAATTTTAACAATCCCTTTATTGTTATTTAGGGCTAGGTTTAATGTTTCATTTTCACTAAAGCTTAACATAATCTAGGCCACCCAAGGTCTTGATAAGCTTGTTATTCTTTCTATTTTTGCAATGATTAGCATCATGTCCTACTTCTCTACATGGCCAACATTTGAAGTTGTTTTTCCCTACAGGTCAATAAACTGTTTTCCTAAAAAATTGCGTTTTTTAGGACTTGGTTTGTTATAATGCTTTCTTCTATATTTCTACCCCCTTTGCTTATTAAAGCTCCTTTTTTTTATAAATTTTTCTTTTCCTTCTCCTTTCAAGTTCTTTACCCTATTGGTGAGGCGAATCCCAACAAGTTAGGAATCGCTTCTTAATTTTCTTTTACTTTTGGAGAACAAAACATTGATCATTAACCCATTTTCTTAGATAAGAGATTCTCGACCCAAGAGTATCAATGACATTTGTACATTCAAGCCATGCAACGTACTTTTACTTAATTATGGAATTTATCAGATATGACAATTTGTCATAGAACATACCTAGATTAGTTTTATTATGCACGATTTTGTTATAATGTTGACTAAATTCAGCAATATAATTTTTCAGATATATCATATCCCATAATTCTATATTATTAATCTTTCTCTACCATTCTCTTGCCTTTTCTTTAGAATCTAGTTTAGCTTCAATAAATTCCGTTTTAATGTCCTTACATAGATTTTTAGACATAGCAGCTGAGGTTTCCATCATTCTTAATGTATTTTTACTATCTTCATTTAATGAATTATACCAGTCAACTACAGTGCCGGAAAAACTATGTTCGATATAATTAAGGAAGTTTGCAGCAGTCCATGTAGTGTTTATGTTAAAAACACTATTCATACCTCTTTTTCAATGTTCAAATATTTCTTCTCTATTACGAGCTCCATCTATATTTAAGATGTATCTCGTCTGACTAATTAGAGTAATGCCAATTTCTTTGAAGGTTGTAGCTTTCCTGGGGATGAACCTGAAGGAAAATTTGTTTGTACGTCCTACTAAAATGTACCTAGGTCATATGAAATGAGTATTTCTTCTAGAAGGTTCACCGAATTGTTCAAGCTTAGGAATAACATTCTTAGCCAGATTGGTCTCTATCTCACCTAAGTCGAGTTCTTCTTCAATTTCATTAATCTCTTCTTCAACAGCCATTTGACCATTTTTTTAATCCAATTTTTTTTTTGTTTCTTTTAAGGGTAGCACATTAAGATCTTCTAGTTTAATAAGATTCATCTGCTGATATATCTCTACTTCTTAATTGGACATTATTAGTCACTTCATTATCATCAGATAATATGCCGTGTTTATCACTGATTGTGCCCATGATTTTGTTTAATGCTTCTGGATTCTGTCTTTCTCGAACATATTCTGTAGTTGTTCAAGAGTATACTGCTTATACTTCATCTTCTTCTTCTTTTTCTACCTTTTCAACCGATTTTTCACTTGATTTTTCTCCTACTTCTTTTTGAATTTTTATATCGTGCAAAGGAAATGGAATCTTATTTTTCGGGTTTTGGAAAAGATATTTATGCTGAAATAGAGTACTAATATTAGAAGTACCTTTTTCGCTATGTCTTACGTTGTTAACCAGAGAAAGGTGAATTACAGATATTTGCTTCTTAAGCTTCTTCACTTCGTTCTTAATTTTAGCCAATTCTGCTTTTAATTATAAAACTATATTAGTGATATAGTTTAATTGAGGTGCTATTGGAGAAATGCCTTCCGGTGAGTTAACAATATGTGAATAATTTGGTCTAGGGCAAGCAAGTGATGATTCTAGCATTAATCACAGTTAATTAGCTTAATTAATCATTAATTAGCATAATTATCTTAATTATTTTTTGTCACATGGCTCTGATACCAATTAAAAGAGGGCCTTGAATAGTACTTGTAAAAAAATTTTCACATGCACAAATTTTAGATTTTCAAAAGTAAGTTTTTAAAGATTTTGGCTAAGATGCAAATATGAAAAGTTTAAGGGCTAAAAAGAAAATACAAACAGTGAATGGTCCTCTTAAAATAGTTTCCACAGAGTATTGCCCCTTTTAAATATATTCTAACAACATGGTCCCCTAGTTATAGTTTCCACACAAAGCAGGCTACTTAGCAGTGATATTTCTTGTTGCTAGCTTTGCAAGGCTTTGCTGGCTGTTTACAATTGCGATTTCTCATATGTTTGGTACATCCGAGGACATGGTGAGAGGATAAGGATTTCTAAGCAGGAGCTCTTAGATAAGTATAATAAGGTAGTTTAAACTAAAAAACCATATGCATTCTACTTAGTCATAGCTTTGAACTGCATTGAGAAACATGGTGCCAACTTTATTGGAAACATAAATCTATGTAAATAAAGGAGAACTGGTCATCCTATTCGAAAGATTGAAGTGATCTTTGAGATTGAGGCAACAAACAAGAGAAAGATTTTCGAAGAATTGAGAATAAGACCCTTACTTGTTATGTTGGTATACCATGAAAGGGAATATGAGATGATGAAACGTAGGTAAAGATACATCTACCAAAATACACAGCATTATACGAATTAATATATTACTAATGTCCTTCCACTACTAGAAAAAGCTGATATAATGACGGAGTTCAGTGGCGGCCAATAAATCTGTCTCTATCAGTTACGGAAATGCCAACGAAGGACTGGAGAATGCATAATATGGAACTAAGCAGCGGAATCACCGACAGAGTACTCAACCCGTCGCTGGTGTTTACCAATCAGCGATGGAAGTTTCTGTCGCTGGAGTAAAAATAAATTTTTTTGAAAGTCAGTGATGGATTGTTATGTCATTGATTAAAAAAATGTAGTTTTTACATTCAACGATGAATACTTCCATCGCTCCGTGATAAAAAAATTAGTTTTTGATTATAGCGACGGAATATTTTGTCGCTAATTCTATTGCCACGTTATTTTAAAGAACCAAATTTGGTTCATTTTGGCTCGACAACCATAAAGAAAGAGGAGTGCGAGGGCGAAAGCAAAAGCAAGGAGGATGTCATACCCAGGTCCTGTGATCACCAATCGCCAGTTTCACCCAGTTTTTTCGGTGAAACTAAAGGCAAGGAATTTGTCCTATTGCTCTACTTCTCTCTTACTCACTCACTCTCTCTCTCTCTCTATCTCTCTCTCTCTCTCTCGTTGTGGTGCATTTGACAATCGAATTTCGGATCTGAATTTCGATTTTCGAAAATAAAATTTCAATAATTGTATATCTAAAAAGTTCAATTGATTTCTTGTTGTATTCGAATTTTAGGTCTAAAATTTTTAGTTTCAAAGTGTGAAAATTCGAAAAAAAATTATTTGAAAATTTTCAAAATTCATATTTGGAATTTTGAATTTCAGATTTGAGGTTAATTTTGCTTTTCAAATTTTAAAACTCAATTTTGAGTTTCAAAGATAACATTTCTAGTTTTTGATCTGAAAACTTATTGAAATCTAGATCTAAAATTTTATTTTTTAATTTAAAAATATTAATATTGTAGGTCTCGTACTTTAAGACAATTTCGATATTCTTTTGATTTTGTTCCCAAATTTTGACTTTTTCATCTCAATTCTTTTTATTTTCCTCCTTATGTTCTAAGTCTGAATTGATTTTTTTTTATGAGATAGTGTACTTCTATTTTACGATGGGAGGTGACAAGTTTAAGGTTGTTTAATGTGTATCCAAATTTTTAGGATTTAGAATTTTATAGGCAGTGGTTTAGTTGTAAAAATCGAAGAGTCGTGTGAAGAGTAATAAGCACTTCCTTGGTAGAAATTCTAGTTCCATTCGATTGAGATTTTCATACAATTTTTGTTTGCTTTTTTTGTAAGATTCTTGTAATTTTAGATGTATAAGTTCACTTGTGAAGATTTATTTAATTATTTTGAATTTTCTGCTCTAGATTTGTAATTATTTTATTTTGTAATTATGACCTAGTCGTACTTTATTCTAACATAATTTTTTAAAGGTTAACTATCATTTTATGTACAATCTGTTTGTTTTGTATAATTTTTTTCTTATTTTGCTTTCAATCGACAGTATGATGAGGCTTCTAAAGAAAGTCTCACTATTGTTTAAAGAAAAATAGCCAATTTAGGGGCAGAATTTTTGAATCCGTCGCTACAATAAAGATATAATGTCTTCGTCACTCCAATCCATCGCTTGGTAGTGAAAAGTGAAATCCATTGCTGAATTTTAGTTACAAACGCAATAACAATGAAAAGACCCTGTCTCCAATTTTGTTGCTAATTATGATTTCTCGTCACTGATTTAAAGTTTTTCCATAGCTAATTCCGTTGCTATTTTGCTTTTACTTTTTGTAGTGTTAAAACATATTACAGCTGAAGTCTACGCTATAGATAACTAGTTGGATGAAGCTAATCAAGAAATTAAGCAAATGTACAATCACGATGTTGAATTGCAATCACTAAATGGGATAGAGATTGAGCTAATGATAATGATAGTAAGTACTATAAGATGAAAGATCTCAATGAACAAGCAGCTCCTAACATGGGTCAATATGGAATTAGGTGTAGTCAAATGTCCTTGATAATCAAATCAACCTAATAGAGAGCATAGCTGACATTAGGAATATCAATCTCGAGTGACCACAAGTTCAACTCAATTAATTGGTGTCCCTAGGCAACAGGCTGCTTTGATGGGTTTTATTGTAAGACACAAGGGACATTCTGGGTGCTTTGATGAGGCAATCATCGAATATGTCATAACATTGTGTTTGATGCTCGTTTCTAGTTCTGGTTGTGAGCTTATCATCTAAGCCAGTTGTCCCTTTATACCTAATGCTTAAGATGATTAATTTTATGCTTCATCATCCCCTACCCTTAAAAAAAAGAAAAAAGCTACTATGATTTCAAATTCGATAGAAGTAAAATGCATATGACTTTAGAGCAGTCTATTACTTACGAGTCTTAAGCTTAATTATATTTGACAGGGCCTTGGTAGAATGGAAATAGTGACTACACCATTGTATTCTTGAAGTTACCCTTTTCAGGGATGACGGTAGATTAAATGAATAAGTGAAAGTCCAAATAGAACATACAAATCCATACAAAGTTAGTTCCATTCTACATCAGTAGATACATCACCTAAACAACATTTGAAAACAGATGAGATGCAAACTAGGCCATTTGAAGTCAATTAGCCCTCCTCATTTTGTCCAACAATTCTTACTATAACTCCTTCCCAATTTTGGACGTTTCACAAGCACACTATCTCCATCAGATCCTTGCACATTGTTGCTGAATGGTGAATAATGATTGTCAACTTCTTCATGATTGGTTTCTTGAATTTTGCTAGAAAACAAATCTGCTTGCCTTCCTTGACTTGACTCTTCTTCCTTCCTCAAAATGTTTATAATTTTCAACTCCAAGCTTCAAATCCATCTTCAACTTTGATATATTGCATTTCCATACCTTACACGAGCTTTCTTTTAGTCCTTGTAGAATTGGTATGCTATTGACCCTACTGTACACCACTATTGCAATCCCCAATAACTGCAATCTGCTTTAATACATCGATGATTCCATAGGTGGTAATACTGAAAATCAAAAGTGTGACAATTATAGGTTTTATTTACTTTTTGTTAAGTAATAAATGGATTACAGATAATAGAAATAGATAATAGATAGATAGATAGATAATAGATAATCAATCGTAAATAATTGCATCTAACAGGGTGGACAAAAGTTATGCCCACTCGGTCTTTCCTTTATTATAAATAATTCACACTCTATTACTATAGTTTATGCAAGTGCTATAGTGGTAGGCACCTCACCTTGTCATTTGTGGGGGGTTGGAGTTTGAATCTTAGTAAGTCAAGGTTTCTCTTTTTTTTTTTACCTTCTTGATTTCCTTTTCTAAAAAAAAATCGCTTATGTTCTATTCAACTAAGTTTGATCTCCTTTTACTTGCATAATTTTGTGATTAAGATCAATTTAAAATTCTAAACTCCATTTAGTAGGAGGAAGAGGAGGAGGAGGGGGAGGAGGAGCAACAACAACAATGGCACACTAGAAAATGAATATAAAGCATTGCTCATTAAACATATAATATACCTCACCAAAGTTGTGGTCAGCTCACTAAGAAAATATCATAGCACAAAATAGGAACAAGAATGTCTATGTGCTCTCAAAAATTATGTATTATATTGTTTGTTCACTCTTTTTTTCTTAATTATGAATACTTAAGATCGCTCACTAAATCATATTGATTACCAAATATATTTCACAACTCACTAAATTTCTATCATAATTCACTTGAGTTACATCATAGCTCACTTATTTTTTGACATAGGAGCGTATGCATTATATTTGGTGAGTCTAATACAAATGTAGTCGAGCTCACCAAATATATATCATAGACTCATAGTTCACCAAAGACATAGTAAAATCAGTGAAATATCATTTTTTTTTTAGGTATTTGCTCACTAATTGTATATTTTAGCTCACTACAACCATACTATAAATAGCTCACTAAAGAGTTAGAATACAAGTGACTGAAACTTTAGTCAAAAGATATATCATAGCACATTAGAAGATCAATATAAAGTGTTGTTTATTGAACATGTAGTGTAACTCACCAAAAGTTATAATGTAGCTTATCAAGCAAATATCATATCTCAAAATATAAACAAGAACGTGTAATTGTTTATTATATTATTTACTCGCTCATTTTAGTTAGGAACAATTAGTATTGCTCATTGAATCATAGTGGTCACTGAATATATTTTATAATGCACTAAATATCTATCACAGCTAACTAAATAAATATCATAATTCACTAAAAGAAATAGTACAAGTGATTAAAACCTTTTAAATATTTCATTCTTGTGCATCTAAAGAATCCTATGTTTTTGTTGACCAAAAGATATATCACAATACATTATAAGATAAATATAAAGCATTACTTGCTAGACATATACAATAGCTCACTAAAATCATGCATGTATTTTTGTAAAACCCCAAAAATTTATATTTATAATTCTTGAAGAATGATCAAGTGAGTTAGCTTTATTAATTTTGAAAACTTACTGTAGGTTGCTTGAGCTCGTAGGTAGTAATATAGTTGGGCCTCGTTAGGTTAGAATTATGGATCAAGCGCGAAATTCTTTACATCTAACCCAATCCCATTTTTTTTAATGGTTGACCCGACCCAAGGTGCTAATGAAGAAAGTATTAATTTTAATTTGAAAAAAAAGTTCATATTTTATCTCCCTCTTAAATGTTTTCCTTTGAAACTTTGGAAATAAAATCCAAAGGTTTTACCCTAATCTCCCAAAACCCTGTCCCCCTTTCTCCTAACTGCTGGCAACCCCCTCAAAAAAAAAAGGGAGAGGGAATGCATGCTTTAAGAAACCTTAAGCATGTGCTCTCTCTCTCTCTCTCTCTCTTCCTCTCCCTCTTACGCATGTCCACTCTCTCTCTCTCTTCCTCTCACATGCCACATTCTCTCTCCTCCTGTCAGGCCACCGCCGCACCACCGCCCTCTGGCCACCAGCCATCAGCCGCCCCCTCCTCTCTCTTTTTGATTCCTTGGTAAGATGCTTTTAGGGTTGTTCATATCATGTTTAAAATTGTAAAAAAAAAGTATATGATTTTTACGGCAAGTTCAATTCATCCTTTACGTTCTAATTAATCTTCTGCATGTTTAAAATCAAATTTCATACTTTGGAGTCGTTGAGAGCCTATACGTAACCACCTTGCTCTCACTTCCATCTTCAAGGTAAAAATTGGAACTTTCTGCCCAAAACCTCTCCTTAAAGGACTTGGCTAGGTTTAATGGATATTAGAGGAAGTAGTGATGGTTAAGGATGATTCAAGATTTATTTTTGGTAATTTTCTTGAGTGGTTATATGATTTCATGCATGAAAATTGAGTTTTGAAGACACCAGAAAGTAGATTTGTATTGACCCAAATTTAGGGATTAAATTGTACTTATCTACAAAACTAAAAATCATGAAAACTTTGGGAAGGTATATTTATGAGTCTAGTTTACTAGGAATTTTGAATCATCAATTTTGGATCTAAAAAGAGGGAGAAATGAATTTTCTTCTGGAACTGCTCAAGATAGGTTCCTACACTTCTTCGAGGTAATATCTATGTCCTAACTCCCCTTGGTTGCCCTTTTGAAATAATTTTGGATGTTTATGAGCTGTTATGCGACTTTGTATGCCAAGGGGACCTTATATGTAAATCGTGAACTACAAGTAGCGATTATGTGATTTTATTAAGGTGGAATATCATGGTGCGATTGAATGTTTTAGTTGAACAGTTTATGTTTTCAGTGGTTTTGTTAAGTAGTACAAGATTGTTTGACATGGGTTGGGCTTTCGGGAAGCCAAACAGATTATTCATAATATACTAATCCCAAAGTGAAAGACTAAAGCGAGTTTGCGGGAGGGTGCCTCCTGAGATCAGTGTAGGTTTACCTTGATATTGAGACAAATTAGTCTCCTCGGGCAATAACATACAGTTTTTGGGTACGTGCCCTTATAGATGGACATATTCCAAGATGGGTTCTGGTAACTCATATGGTTGTTCGGCGGCAGGCCATGAGACCTTCTGGTGGGGTCGCTGTCCTAGGATAATTTACTTACTGTGACTTTTGAGTAACGAGTTATTGTTTGAAATGGAAGATCTTGAACTGGTTGGGAATCGTTTTCGAACTATTTGAATGTTCCCTCTCACTCCTAAATGTTTGAAATGAACTTAAGTAGGTGTTTCACAGTTAGGGGTGGGCATTATTGAGCTCCGTCTCACTATTTGAAATGCTTTGTTTTCAGGTACTGATGTGCTATATGGGAATGGGATATGAGCGAGGCCACGTAGATGTTTAGATTAAATTTTTTTTATTTGCATTGAATAATATTGAAGTTGTAGTCGACACAGGCTCTTGACCTTGACTTTGGTTTATACTTTTGTTAATCCTAATTAATTACCTTTTTGCCTTGTATTTCATTGTAAAATATGACAGTGACGCCCACTAAGATATTTCTGTTGCACTAAATAGGCTAAGTATTAGCGATAAAAATGAATTAGAATTTTCTGGACGTCACAGAGTGGTATAAGATCTTTAGGTTCAATCCTAGCGACTCACTTTGGGGCTATTCACTCCAAAGGAGTGCCTAAAACCTTACAGACATAGGTACCAAGCGGATTGTGAGTGGACTATGGGTAGAGGGATTGTATATATCCATAAGTGTCATTATGCATCTAACATACGTCTTCAAGATGTTGTGTGGTTACATGATGTGTTGATGTGTGATGAAAATGGTTAAATATTGTGCTCTACATGTGTGACGGAAAAGGTCGGCACATGACTACAACTACATACTGTATGAAATGTAGATATATGGTTAGAAATTCAAAGACAAGGATATATATAACTCGCATATAAGCAAGATATGCTTAGTAATTTTCCTATCGTGAGTGATAAATAGGGGTGCGTAGCTGACCTTGTGAGCTTGTATTTGCGGTAATTTTGGGGTTGAACATGGCCATTGATGTACTAAGTTAAAAGCACTATCCTTGGTAAGAAGTGAGCTTAAGGCGGTTCAGGGGGGCCAGATGACTATTCTGGCATGATACAGAAGGGCCCATAACCATCTTTGTACTTCCCTTGACCTATTGCTTTTTTTACCTTACCAACCTCCAAAATCTTCTACCTCTTCGATCTATTGTTTCCTACCTTACTTGAATAACATTTTCCTAACCCTATTGTAATCAATCGCCTCTTAGGAATAACGTTTGCTACTTTTTCATTGGTATCTTCTTCTTTCTAATAAATTGTGTCTTGTACCTTCTTGGAACCTTGTGATCCCTTGCTTTCATTCATCTACTTGTTGCTTTCACTTTGTGATCTTATACATTCCTTGACTCTCATGTTTATTGTATTGATACACCTACTCTATTCCTCTATTATCTCTCAAAATTCCTTCTAATTGTTTTTTCCCCCTCAATGATGATCACATCTCATCAATTATTTTCTCGTATTTTGGGATGAGTATGCCAATTCAATTTGTTGATCCTATATCGAGCTTTGAATTTGTCTGACATTCCTTATGGTTCCTTTGGAGTTATGTTCACTTGGTGACACCCGAGTTATAACCAAGTGCTTCTTGAGAAGGGCAATTGTTATTCTGTTTTGTTGATATCTTCATCGTCCAATAGAAAATTTGGATTTCATTTATGAACACAAATGATACCTTGTACTAATCTCAACTTTGGGATCTCACATATTTTATTTTGACTTGTATGCTTGCCATGTTTAACCTTTCATTCTCATATTTTCAATTGATTCTTGTACTTAATACATGTATGCACTTGCTATAGTACTCCATTATCACTCAAGATGACTTCTTTTGCTTGCTAGCAACCTTAGTCTCATTTTGTAACTTCCTTTCTTTTGTTTGTTCATTTGGACATTCCTTTGTATGCATTTGTGGGATATCGTATTCTTCTAGGATTTCTAAATGCTCAAGATTGACATTCATATTTGCAGCTTCCTTTCTTTCTTTTCTTTGTTCATTTGGACAAGTATTCCTTTGTATGCGTTTGTGGGATACTGTATTCTTCTGGGATTTCTAAATGCTTGAGATTGACATTCATATCTTTCTTTCGACATTATGCTTACTTTGGTTACCCTTGAGTTATTCCTATTAGACACTAATGATCTTTCTTTACGGTTGTAAATACCATTTGGTCGTTTTCTTGCAACTACTTGAGCTTATATCCTTCCTTTTGTCATCACTTTGTAACTCAAAGCTAGCCTTTATAGCCTATATGATTCTTACCACTCATCTTTTGTGAAAAGCTTAAGATTAGACTAGGTTTTAGAAGTGAGATATAGTGTTCTCATATATCTAGGCTTGTAGGTGAGCCTATTGACAATTTTCATGGTTAGGCATGTAAGTTGGGTTCTCTTGAGTAACTCATGTTATGTGGTTATATATGGATTTCACACCATTAGGTTTCCTTGTTGTAATAAACATGTCCATGAAGCCTATGACTGAGACGATTGGTGAACTAATTCAAAAAAGTAATAAGAAAGGATGAAGACAGACATGGGTATGAGGAAATTACTATTATAGTGATCTATTGAGATATACGTTATTTTGCTACAATTTTAAAGCTCATTTATCAAATAAAATTATATTTTTGGGTATCATCACTTTAATTTAGCTTGGATTGGCTAGCTTGACTCTCGGGAGACAACCGTGTGAGTACTTAAGGAATGTTCGGGGAAAAAATACAATTGGGATAAGGGAGGGAGCTTATTGTATTGCATATGACTCCTGGGACATATATACAAGTTGTCTAAAGTTGAGGTTTCATAATTAATTAAAGGAGCTTAAGATACGCTATTTAGTGTATCAGAAAGCTTATTGATTACACTTTGGTGAACTAAGGGTGTAGGACAAAGTAATTCACCTACTAATAGGGGTTATGTAGTGAGTTAAGGAGGAACACTCACGTGAACAGTAAAGTAGGACCAGAGTAGAAAGTCATGTACTACTGAAGGTACCTCCAACTAAGCAGCTTGCAAATTGCAAAAACATCCATAAGCTAACACCAAGCTTCGTTTGCTACACCTAAGCCTTAGGTATGTTTGCTCATGTCTACCTAGAGAACATTAATTGATTGTATGGTGTAGGCCACCCAGTTCGATGGTATCGGGTGTTGATGTGAAATATGGGACATTGTTTTAGCGAATACTCTAAGAGGCTTTCCGAAGTAGGCTGAACTTCATTGTGGCGTTCAACCCAACGACTAAAGGGTAGATGAGATGAACAATTCGAATGTTGGAGAGTATATCTTGAGCTCATGATTTGGATTAAAGAAGGCATGGGATGAACAACTGATATTGATCGAGTTCTCGTACAATAACAGTTAACACTCTAGTATAGGAATGTCTCCATTTGAAGCTTTGTATGGTAGAAGGTGCAAAACTCCCTTATGCTGGCAGGAGATCGATGAGGCACTCACTATTAGATCTGAACTCATACAAACGACCACATAGAAGATACAAGTGATCTAATAAAAGATGAAGGCAACCTAGAGTCTACAGAAGAACTATGCAGACAATCGGCAAAGACCCTTGGAGTTCGAGATAGGAGACTAAGTCTTTTTACGAGTCTCACCGACAAAGGGTGTTATGCTGTTCAGGGCAATATGGCAAGCACACCCCGAGGTATATCGGCCCTTACAGAATCATGGAGCGCGTTAGGGAAGTAGCATATTGGCTACAATATCCAGATGAACTTTCCAGAGTTTACAATGTGTTTCACGTGTCTTAACTGCATAAGTAAATTCCTGACCAAACCCACGTGATCGAGCCGAAACCCGTATAGCTCAGAGAAGACTTCACTTATGAGGAGCAACCGATCAAAATTTTGGACCGCTGGGAGAAGTAGCTCTGCAACAAAGTAGTTCCACTTGTGAAAGTCCTCTGGGCAAACCACACCACATCTGAGGCAACATGGGAACCGGAAGAAGGAATGTGATCCAAGTACCTTCATCTGTTCATGGGAGCAGGTATGAGCAATTTTCAGGGACGAAACTTCTTTTAAGATGGATGAGATATAAAACCCCGGGAATTTAGATGCTTTGCAATTGAGTTGTTTGTGGAGTTTTGAGTGCGAAGCTTCTTTTAAGTGGGGTAGAATGTAAAACCCCAAAAATTTATATTTATAATTCTTGAATAATGATCAAGTGAGTTGGTTTTGTTAATTTCAAAAACTTACCATGGGTCGCTTGAGCTCACATGTATTAATTTAGTTTGGGCCTTGTTGGGGTAGAATTTTGGATCAAGCCTAAAATTCTTTACTTCTAACCCAATCCAATTTTTTTATGGTTGACCCGACCCAAAGTGATAATGAAGAAAGTATTAATTTTAATTTGACAAAAAACATTAGATTTTATCTCCCTCCCAAATGTTTTCCTTTGAAACTTTGGAAATAAAATCAAAAGGTTTTCACCATAATCTCCAAAAACCCTTTCCCCCTTTCTCCCAGCAGCCCCCTATCCAAAATATAAAAAAAAAGAGAAAAAGGAGACAGAATGCATGTTTTAAGAAACCTTAGCACTACGCTCCCTCTCCCTCTCTCTTCTCCTCTCCCTCTCATGCACGCCCACTCTCTATCTCCCTTTCACACGCCACACCCTCTCCCTTCCCAGCCGGCCACCGCCAAGCCACTGTCGCGCCGCCACCCTCCGACCACTAGCCATCAGTCACCGGCCACTAGCCACCCCTCCTCTCTTGTTTTGGTTCCTTGGTAAGATGCTTTAATAGTTGTTCATACCATGTTTAAAATTGTAAAAAAAAGTGTATGATTTTTATAACAAGTTCAAGTCATCCCTTACCTTCTAACTAATCTCCTACACGTTTATAATCAAATTTTCAGACTTTGAAGTCGCTTGAAAGCCTATACGTAGCCACATTACTCTCACTTCCATCTTCAAGGTAAAAATAACAACTTTCTTTCCAAAACCTCTCCAGGCTCTCCTCAAAGGGCTTAGCTAGGTTCAATGGAAGTTAGAGGAAGTATTGATGGTTAAGCATGATTCAAGATTTATTTTCGGTAGTTTTCATGAGTGGTTATATGATTTCATGCATGAAAATTGGGTTTTGAAGACACCAGAATGTGGACCTACATTGACCCAAATTCGGGGATTAAACTGTACCTATGTACTAAACCAAAAATCATGAAACAATTTGGAAACTTATATTTACAAGTCTAGTCTACTAGGAAATTTGAATCATCAATTTTGGATCTAAAACGAGGAAGAAATGAATTTTCTTTGGGGATTGCGCAATTATGACAGGAAGCTGACTAGGCTTAAAAACATGGGTTTTTGGAGTAGTTCTTGTGATTATTTCGATTTCTAATAAATGAAAAGTTGTAAAGGACTTAAACAGCTTTTTAGATTGGGCTCATACACCTCAATGCCATAACTTTATGTGAAGTTATGGCTCTTGCAAATTAAATTAGAAACTATCCCGAAATATGCTCACTATTGCTGATGGAATTAAATATCAATGCTAGTTTTTAATTAATAAATGTGCTTTTGAAATTTGCTTAAGTGCTGGAGAATCAGTCTTCGGGGCAGTAACGTTAGTGAAGTGGGCTTAAGGAGCTTACTTGACTTTTGGGTTGGAAAATGTTTGATTTTTGGGGTGTAAGAACTCCCTAAAGTTAGTTTATATAGTGACGTTTTATTTTATCTTTTAGGCCCAATACTTTAGTGCGAGCTCAAGTTAGGTTCCTATGCTTCTTCGAGGCAATGTTTATGCCTTAACTCCCCTTGGTTGCTCTTTTGAAATAATTTTGGATGTTTATGAACTGTTATGCGACATTGTATGCCAAGAGGACCTTATATGTAAACCGTGAATTGCAACTAGTGATTATGTGATTTTATGAATGTGGAATATCATGTTGTGACTAAATGTTTTATTTGAGCAGTTCATGTTTTTAGTGGTTTTGCTAAGTAGTAGAAGATTGTTTGACATGGGTTGGGCTTTCAGGAAGCCAAACAGATTATTCATAATAAACTAATTCGAAAATGAAAGACTAAGGCGAGTTTGTGGGAGGTGCCTCCAGAGATCCAGGTAGGATTACCTTGATATTGAGGCAAGTTAGTCTCCCTGGGTTATAGCATGCGGTTTTTGAATACGTGCCATTGTTGATGGACCTATGTCAAGATGGATTCTGGCAACCCATATGGTTGTTTGGCAGAAGACCATGAGATGCTCTAGTAGGGTCGCTCACCGAGGATAATTTACTTTCTGTGAATTTTTTGAATAACGGTTATTGTTTGAAATGGATGGGTTGCTTGGCAGAAGACCATGAGATGCTCTAGTAGGGTCGCTCACCGAGGATAATTTACTTGCTGTGAATTTTTTGAATAACGGTTATTGTTTGAAATGGAAGATCTTGAACGGGTTGGGAATCGTTTTCGAACTGTTTAAATGTTCCCTATCACCCCTAAATGTTTGAAATGAATACAAGTAGATGTTTTACTGTTAGGGGTGGACATTATTGAGCTTCGTCTCACTGTTTGAAATGTTTTGTTTTCAGGTACTAATGTATTGCATGGGAATAGGATATGAGCGAGGCCGCATAGATGTTTAGATTAATTTTTTTATTTTCATTGAATTATATTGAAGGCACTAGATGTTGACCTTGATTTTGGTTTGTACTTTTGTTTACCCTAATTAATTACCTTTTTGTCTTGTATTTCATTGTGAAATATGGCAGTGATGCCCACTAGGATACTTCCATTGCACTAAATAGGCTAAGTATTAGTGATAAAAATGAATCAGAATTTTTGGGGCGTCACAATTATATGTTTATTCACTCTTTTTTTTATTATGACCAATTAGTACTATTTACTAAATTATATTGATCACCAAATATATTTTATAACTCAGCAATGAACTAATTTAACTCAATAAAGAAATGTAATAACTTACTAAAATCGAGTATATAAGATAGATTAATTTGGGTCTATCTACTCATCAAAAGGATCTATTAGCTCACCAAGAATATATATATGAACTCACTATAAAATATTTTAGTAAACTATACAGTTTTTTAAGTGAGCAAAATTGAAAATACAATATTATATTGTAGTGAGTTATATAATATTTTTAGTGAGCCAAATTCTAATTGTACTATAGTTTCTACTTTCTATGCAACTGCTTGTATAATATAAAAACGAGATAATCAATAAAAAAAAATTAGGAAGGATTTCCTTGATGAGGTACCTGTGATGCGATTGTGAATTAGAGCACGTCCAGTGGACGGCTCACGCAAAGAGAGAGAGGGGGGCGTAAGGCATGAGGCACCTCGTGGCATCCCAGCAATCGGCTCGAGCTCGCGCCCCGTCTATTTTTTTTTTGGCATTTAGCGCCCTGAAACAACATTGTTTCGGGGCATTGACCTCCTTTATTTTGACTTCTAGTTAGGGCCAAAAATAATCAATGTCTAATTCTTTTTTGACCTCCTTTTTTTTTTTGGACCACAGCCTTAAGCTGTTTTGCAAAGCCTAACTACAATTGTAGACCCACAACTTGGTATTTCTTATTGGCTTGCCTTTCATGCTTTTTTATAAGGCTACCAAGGTTGGAACTTGCTCAAATTGGCGATGTGGAACTTTCCAGTTCCCACCATCCAACAAAATCTATATTTATACAATGACAATTTTGTAACTACCTTCTACTGCATCAATGTGGGACTATAATAAATTTCTTATTTCTCTTCTTCCCCGTTAGTTTGTACTATTTTTTGTATTATATTATAGTAATTTATATTGTTAAAATCAAAATGCATTTTATTCATCAAACATATAAGTTAATGTTCTCTCTCACCTTTTTCAAAATGTATTGAAATGATTTTTTTTTCATATTAAGATTTTTTATTATCTTTTAGGGCGAGGAATACGACACCGATACAAATGTACTGTTTCACTAGAAAATTGGTACCTAGTCCGGTACAATATTTATAATTTTGGGAGAAGGAAAATTTGGTACGGGGTTTTTTTTTGAGTGAATTTTTTTTAATTGAAACTCTTGTTTTTTTTAAAAAAATTTTCGATCCTCTAATTAGTTGTGTTACCAAATTATTACGTGCACATTATTTTTTGCAAAAATAATAAACCCAAATAATCAACCAAAACAAACAAAAAAACTAAACCAATTAAATATGGTTAGGTATGAGGTCCATTTGTATTATTTTATTTGGTAAGTCTTCCATTTAGACAGAGTGAGAATTGTGAGGTAAAAAATTAGAGAGAAAGTTGACGTGACAGTGTTAAGTTCCCATTGGTGCGTCAAAAAACAAGCTCACCGTTGACTTCTACAATAGAGAGGGTAACATGCACCAAAAAAATTTAAAAAAAAATAAAGAAAAACAGCGTGGCATGGTCTCCCTCTGTCTGCATGGCAGGCACTTGGCAGCCTCTCAAAGTGCACTCCTTTCTCTCTATCGATCTCCTCTCTCATGCCACGTCCTGGAATACCCCCTTAAAGCTTCTTCATCTCCATTTCCAAAACCTAATCTCATCTTCTCGTCCTCACCATCGCAATGCGGAAAGCAGTTTGAGTGTGATCGATCGCGATAATGACAACATATTTGAAGCAACTTTCCTCTATTTCGAATGGAGCCCTCAGCCGCTGTGCCCAGTACTTCTCTCTCTCTCTCTCTCTCTCTCTCAATTTTCGTTGATCATTTCATAGCGAATTCTCCAAGTTCAGGGAAATATATAAATAATGAAGGAGAAACAACACAGACTAGCGTAATTGCGACTTCACTCTTCGCCGTTTGATTGTTTTTCCCAATAGGTTCAGATTCATTGCGCAAATGGCTTGCGTTAGCTTCATTGATCTTTCTTATGCAAAGTTATCCAATCACTGAATTGTTGTTCTGAACCCAGCAACTCGCACTCGACAACTACAATTTCATGAGGATGTGATAGGACGACATCCTACCCTTTGGTAGTTTTTCTTGGATAGCAAATGGGTCCGTTGAGCGCCTGTTCTTTTTGTTGGGAAATGATGGTTGGAAATGGGTGAAGTTGGTTGAGGTGGGTTGAAGTGAATATTTTTTTTGTTGAAGTGGGTTGAAGTTGCTATACTTTTATATGATGGGTAGAAATTGGTTAAAATAGTGGGTTGAAGTGAGTTAAAGTTGGTATTTTTTTTTTATTGAAGTTCATAAAGCAGATTAAAGTTAATAAAAAGAGCAAGGCCTCACTAGTTTAGTATTTGGATAGTAGTAGCACTTGACCAACTCGACAAAATTCACGATTGTCTTTACATGTCAAGAGTGGCACAAAGACTAATATAGGTAGGATTTGAACTAAGTTTCCTGGACTATTCCCGCAACCCGAGGGGCACTACTTGCTAGAGCAGCAACATTTGAACGCTGTATCATTGATGTTTGATGATAGATTGTCTTTGGACAAAGGCTAAAGCTAAGGTGGTAGGCCTCCCCAACCCCAAGAGAAGGGAGGGGGGGGGGTGTGTATCAATGCCAGGGGAGTGTCTCGAGTAGGACTGGGATTGTTAAGGTTAAAGGGCTGGTTCACAGGCAAGGCGTGGGGAACTCCAATCCAACTAGACTGATTTGGTACTTTCGCCCCACAAGATAATTTATTACCAGTGGGGTTACGAGTTAGTGGTTACAGAAGTGCAAGGTAACCATTGAGCTCTACAGCTCTTGATTCAGTGATTGGTTCTATGATGGTGTGTGTTAAGGGCTTGTAAAAGTAGGTTTTCATCCTTTCAGATTAGTGATTTTGCAGTTTTCTTCCCAGAACATCCTTTTGTATTATTACAATTTTTATTATTGGATGAGTATTCCGGCTTCTTATGTCAATTATATTTAGTATCAAGCTAAAATGCTTATTTGAAATAGGTTTATTTAGTCTTCTCGGCATAGTTAGCTTAACAAGTCAAAAAGCAATGAAGTTTAGCGCGCCCCCCCCCCCACCCCACAGAAAAAGGTGTGAGTGATCTGTTCAATGGCTATGTGGTATAACTTTCGGGACATGGTGAATATTAGTTATATTCAATTTTTGACCAACACAATGGTGCCTTGAATTTGTACCAGATATATATGCGTACAATCATATTCGTACAATGTGACGTTCATAATTTAGAACACGTTATTACTTCTTAGGGATGGAACAGCTTTTGAGATAAAGAAACTGATTAATTGGAACTTCAGCGCTCTTCATGTTATATCCTGTTGGAACTAGACATTGTTACTTGAACAAGAATGACATGACTCCTGTCATAACCTGGTTCTGTGTACTTGGTTTGATTCTTAGTTTCTAACAAAAAAAGTAATGATTATGTGTTGTTTTCTCAGGAAATTAGACACCTCAGTTGATGAATTAGTGAAGGAATTCGAGGCCACATGGAAGCCTGAGCTTGGTGATTATTCACGAAAGTTGGTGGAGTACTGCTGCTCAAAGACTTTGAGACTAAAACCGCTTGAACCAGAAGAATCTGTTAGTGATAGTTCTTTTAGCCGTTTCACATTTGACATGATGCTGGCTTGGCAGATGCCTAGCTCTGCTAATGAAGAATCATACATGGTATGTACACAATTAATGTCATAGATCGACAGGTGTCTAACTGCACTCCCTCCCCTCTTCCTCTGAATTAGTTTGAACAGTATATGAATTTGATGTGATGCTTGAGGCTACTATCAATCTTTTATCATCCCTTTGCTTAAAGTTGATGTGGCCAAAGGAATCAACCACAAATAAGTAGCTCATATGAATGCCTCCATCCCCCCCCCCCCCCAAAAAAAGAAAAAGAAGGGGGGGAAAAAAAGAGGACCTTAAAAGAATGCTGCTTACTTGTTCAAAAGGATCACAGCAACCTGTGTGTTGAACATGTATTTGCCAGTGTCAATGCGGGTAGGGGTGCAATGTATTTGTCAAGAAGCATTTGCGATTGACTATTTTTGGTGCTTAAAGTGCTTGGACTGGTCGAAAATATTTTCTGGTCATTTGAATGTTGTCTTCTCTAGTTCTCTCCTGATGAGGGCCTCATCCACTCCTTGCATTTGATTTAGGAAATAAATCCTTCACGAACGATTAGTAAGAATACAAAAATAGAAAATGTAGAGTTAAGCAGGTCGGATGTGACTCAGCAACTGTTCTGAGGAGTTGCTGTGCTCTTTGTAGATATAACTCACCTAGGAATGACAGAATCTTCCAGGAACTTATTCACCATATGCTATCCTCCCAACGGAATCCTTGTCACTGTCACCAATATGTCTCCGTATGGAACTCATTGCCTGCTTTATTATACATGTAGGATCAGGCTAATTAATTGGCGGGCCAAAAACTCAAAGGGAAATACCCATAATCAGGAAGAAAAGGGAACTTGAAAAATACACAAAAGAAATGTGCTACAGCTGCCTGAAATTGAGCCATTGAAAAGATAGCATTCTGTAAAAAGTTAGGAACCTGTTATTTTGTCATGGAGTATGCAGCGTTGCTTGCTGCTCGTCACTAATTCCCTTTGTCAACTTTAATTGATTCTTTTTGCCAAAGTGTGATCATGCTCATTCAGAGGTAGTTAGGCAGGTTTTTTCCCCTTCCATTTCCTATTTTGGCTTAATTCTGATCCAATCAAATAGGAGGTATTTACTTGTGCCGTGCGAGTTAGCCACAATCATTCGGCCATTTCTTGTGATTTCTGGTAAGATGTGATTTGCAGCAATTGTGAGCAGTTTCAAACACTGTATGCCTGTTTTGGGGACACTGGAAGATTGAGTCCTTTGGAAATCTGCTCATTTTGCTGCATTGTACAGCTATTATTGTAGATGAATGACGGGATTTTTTATGGCATAGCTGTTGGAGCTGTAAGCTTGTGGGGTCAGTCGTTTTCCGTTCCTCTGGATGATTGCTTCAGAGGGATCAGGATTAGATTCTGTCTGATATGCAGGATGACTAACACACACTCGCCTCACTTAGCTGTGTTGATGGATGCGGGCTTCACCTGCTTCTAGTTCTTCAAATCATTAATTAGATTTTTTTTTTCTTATGTGAAAAAATTCATCGCTGAGTGGTTGATCAAAGTAATCAATCCTACTCACTCCAAATCTTCCCTGGAGCTCCTACAATTCACCCCTTGGGTGCGGCCCTTCCCCGAACCCTGCGTGAACGCGGGATGCTTGTGCACCGGGCTGCCCTTTTTTTTAGCTTTAGGTGGTATAGCCGTATACGGCATATATAAATGAGTTAAATATGAACTAACTGGACTTTTATGAACAGGCTAGCAGAACCCTTCCCTGACCTCATGCTTAACTGCTGATAGCCCTGATGGCTTTTAAAATGCTCAAATTACATCCATTCATGGCTTCTGCTGGCAGGCTTGCATCAATTGTGGTGTAAGATAGCTATTTTGGCTACCAGTACCTAACATTGGCTCAGCTTACAGGATGTACAGGAACTTTCAGCATCTGAACATTAAATTGCAGCAGCATATTTTCTAGTCAAGGAGCTAGGTTATGCTACTATTCCTCCCAAACCTAATAACCTGCATCCACCCTATGGAAACATGAATGCAATAGAAACTCTGAAACATTCCATATTAGACCAGTAACAGATTGAAGCTATGTTCGTGCGAGCTAGATACAGATGTACACCATTGGTACTTGTCTAATCGTTGCACTTATCTGTTGGTTTGAGAAGTCTGTACATTTTTGGCCTTCAATGATGTGTCCATACTATACTAAAGCATCTAGTCCATCCCCTAGATCCATACATGCAACTATGCAAACACTTTCCCCTAGTCTGTGTAACAATGATTTTAAATTGGATTTTGTAGTTTTGTAGCGAAAAGTTCAGTGCCTGCAAGTTCTAATGTGCATAAGTATAGGTCCAGGAAAAGAAAACCCTTTGTTAGATAATATTTAACATACTAGTGAGGAGGTTACTCATGGACTCTTTTGACTCTTGTCAGTAGAGACTGCAAATGTGAAATCTCACTTTCTTGTGTCTATTTGCAGGAATGCTTGGGTAAAGAGAAGGAAGAGAAAAAATTGCCGCTTAGAGTGACTCCAGCACATGAAGATGTTTCACTCTTCTATTCTGATATCATGCCACTACTTGTAAGGGGCATTTCTTTATTCCAAGATTTCTTGTTATCACAGATAGCTGAAACATTTGGGATATTAATAAATATTTCTTCAAATATGGATAATGCTGGCAAAAAGTTGCAGTACGATTATGTGGGATTTCCGATGAACTAAATCATGAAACTGTGTTGGTAGGTTGATCATGGAGCAGCTGTTGAGGAGGTTGCTTTTGTGTGGTTTGCATCATTGTTCCCATTATCTGGAGATGCCCCAACCAGTAGATTCTCGTTTGAAACTCTTACAGCACCTACGGCAAATCTTCTCCACTATCCAGCCTATGATAAGTTGCTGAAGGAAATGGACAAGTAAGAAGATGTTCCCATCATACATGTTTTAATATTCACTGACAATGTTAGGAAATATGGATGTTGAGGTACATTCTACAAGGCAAACTAAATTATTATATTTCATGGCTGTGGTGTTTCAGTGATCTGAGAAGTAAGTGATACTTTTATCCACTTCGCATGTAGTTAAGCGAAGTACTCACATAGGAGCATTGAGAATAGTTAGATGTAAGTTTGTTTCAAGTGCATTTTGCAGCGTTTTTATTCTGTCTCTTTTCTCTGTGTTGTGGTTAAATAATTTTAGGTGCGTAAAGCATCTGCAAGAGCAAGAGACGCCAACTGGAGTTGAATTTGAAGATGATGAATTTATATTGCATGTTGAGGGAACTGCAAACAGTCAACGAGTGGTTCGCCACATTGGTGGAGAAAGCTGGCCAGGTTTGTGAGGGAGTCGTTCTCTTCAGGTTATGGCAGTCGATGTCTGGCTTCAGCTAATTATGTTATTGGTCATGCTGGAAGTTTTATTATTGCATCTATTGTCCATCTAGGTAAGCTGACACTTACCAACTATGCCCTCTACTTCGAGGCTTCAGGGGTTGTAACTTATGAACAAGCTGTGAAGATCAATCTCTCCAAGAATACAGAGCAGAGTGTGAAACCAACTGCTACAGGTCCATTTGGTGCTCCACTTTTTGACAAAGCCATGATATACAAGTCCTCAGAACTGTAAGGTCCACTGATTTCTACATCGACATCATTGTTTCAATATGGTGACATTTTCTGTGCCGAGTTTTTGCTAGTTTAAAGTGTTATGGTATTGGATCACCTGCAGAACTCTTTTTCCCCTTGAGATAGCATATATTTTATGGTTCGTATGAATACAATTTCCTGAAACTTCTAGATGACGGGGCAAACATTGGTGTTGTTTCAAGGAAGACGAAAAGAGTGACATGACTTGGGGTCCTAAATCTCACAATTAGTTGACAATTCTCCTAACTAGTGGAGCTTCTCTTTATCTTTCAATTTAGTGTTGTAATCATACCATGCCCTACAAATAGTAGTGTAGATTCAGTAAATTGTGGTTTTTCCCCAAGGAGGAGTTGAACTTAGTTGACAATCAAGGACAAAACAAGTCAAAGGGTTTGACATGTAGAGAAAGGCTGTTGTTCATATCTATTAGACACGATGGAGTAGATGTCTCCTGGCTCTGCTTGCGAAGTCTCGGTTGCTAGTGAAGAAATATTCCGCTTCAGCCTTCCTGGCTAGTGCCTCTCTACACTCTGGAAAGGAAAAAATGAATTAGAAAAGAAGTTACTGATAAGCAAGGGCCCTCAGCATTAAAAGCATTGCTGCTTAAACAAGGCTGAAATATATTCTTGGGTCTTATTTCATTCATAATTTCTTATAGAAAGGAATATATATTATTTAGGATATTAGATTGGAAATCTTCATTTCTCTGCCACTGTTGATTATTAATGTTGCTGAGAGCAGTTTATTGTGTAGTGTGTCTTGTGACTTGCAAGGCTGATGTTAAGGTTTGTTGTCTAATCATCTCAAAAAGTATGAAGCTGAAAACAAATTCAAATAAAATGCAATTTACAATGCGAGTTCCCCATCAACATAATGTTATCTTTGGTAGGGCTCAACATGATGCAGTGCAGTGAAATGAAACTAGTAGATTTGATTTAACTTTGTGCTAGTGATCACATTGGATTGCATTAGCATTACATATGACGAACGGTCTTCCCTAATTATGACAAGGTCGGTCTTAATACGAGCAGCTTAGTTTAATTGATCAATGTAGGCCTTCCATCATCATTGCTAGATTTGCTTAGATTTTGAACCCCTATGTTTGCATTTCCCGTGTTCTGTCCTGGGGTTGTTGGGTGGTGGCCTTGTGCCTTTTGGGCTTGATCTTAAAGTGCTTCTTCCCCCTTTCAGGCTGTAACCCTCAAAGAGTCTTTATGAAGGCCAGGTTCATTGATGTAGTACACTCTAAGAACAATTTATACATCAGGAAAATTCACCTAAGAACTTTCAAACACTCAATAATTCAATTCTATTCAATTCAAGTCTGCCTCCCTCAAACATAATTGGGAGTTTAAATAGAAAAATATAGTCTAAACGATAAGGAAACTAAAGGATAATGTAATCAAAAAGATATTATTTGTTAGCTAAATGATAGAAGGAGATAACTAAAAGATAATGTCTTTCTAAATAAAAATTCCTAAATTCCTAACTTTCCTATTTCTTCTAGAGTATATCTTCCCATGATATCTGTTTGCATCATACTCTCCCGCTGGAAAAGAACTCTTTTCCATCACGGAACTCATCTTCAGTAATCCAAGTCACATGTGATCTTGGTGACCTAACCATTATACCAAGAAGCGACGAAATTCGTCACGAGAAGACTAGTACGCTCAAAAGTGCCTTGGTACCTGCAAAAGCCTCAATGTCAAAATGTGAATGCAGGAGAGGGGGAAGCTTAGGGACCTGGGTACTTGCAAAAGCCTCCAAAAGGAAGACTAGGAGGCTCAAGAGTGCCTTGGTGAAGGGTGAGATCTTCCACATTGAAAACAAGACTAATACCCAACTTGTCAGGCAAATCAAGCGCATAAGCATTAAATCTTAACTTCTTCACAATCTGATAAGGACCCATAGCTCGAGCATGAAGCTTTCTGTGGGAGTTTTTGGGTAGTCATTCAGGTCGAACATGATCCATAACAAAGTCACCCACCTCAAAAAAAGTATCCTTACAACGTAGGTCAACTGAAAACCTATAATTGTCATTACTCATTGCAATTTTACGACGAATCTCAACATGCAAAATCATGAATATGCAGGGCAAATGTCGAGGTAGGTTGTGAGATTCAGGCATCAGGAGGGAGGGTAATAAGATCAATAGGGGTGCGAGGGGAATACCCATCGACGATTTCAAAAGGACTCTTACCTGTTGACCTATTGACAGCATTGTTATGAGCAAACTCAACAAATGGTAAGGTCAAATCCTGTGTCATGTGTATCCTGTTTCTCCATTATAGCATACCTAAGGCTCTGATTGACAACCTCAGTCTGCCCATCAATTTGGGGTGAAAAGCTGCAGAAAATTTGAGAGTAGTGCCACGTAATGTCTTCCAGAATTAACATATGAACTTTACATCCCGATCAGACACAGTTGAGACGGGCATACTATGCACATTACCAATCTCTCGACAGACTAATTTAGCGACATGTGAAACGTCATTAGTCTTACTACAGGAAATAAAATGGGCCATCTTGGAAAATCTGTCAACCATAACTAGAATCAAGTCATGAGCACGAGATGTTCTAGGCAGACCATGTACGAAGTCCATACTAATGTCTCTCCATGGGCTGTAAGGAATTGATAAGGGAGCGTACAAACCTATATTATGCTTCCTGCCCTTGGCCAGTTGGCATGTACGACATTGAGACACAATGCGAGAGAAATCCCTCTTAAGAGAAAGCCAACGGAAGTGATCCTCCACAAGTGCAATGGTCCCATCTTTGCCTAACTGGCCATCTACCCTCAAACCAAGAAGTCTCTAAATGATGTCCTAAGGATGTATAATTGAGAGCCTCGAAACAAGTAACCATTATGGAGAATAAAATCAACATAAGGTCGACGATTACCAGCCAAAAGTTTCAAAAGACAAGGCCAAAATTAGGACAAGAAGAGTAAGCATCCTTCACTCTGCCAAAGCCTAGAACCTCAACCCTTATTGTGTACAGAAGACAACCAATATGACTGAGGGCATCAGTAACCTTGTTCTCCATATATGCTTAAGCACAAAAGAGTACTCATTGATATACTCAACCCACCTTGCATTCTCAGGATTGACACTAGACTGAGAATTCAGATACTTAAGGGGCTTCATGGTCAGAGTACAAAACAAACTCTTGAGGCAAAAGGTAATATTGCAACTGACAAAGTGACTAAAGCAAGGCATATAACTCCTTTTCAAATGTGGAGTACTTAAGCCTCCTGGACTCAATGAGCTTTTCACTTAAATATGCTATAGGATGTCCCTCTTGACTTAACACTCCCCTAACACCATACCCAGTGGCATCATAAGCAACCTCGAAAACCTTGCTAAAGTCAGGGAGCCTAAGGGCAGGAGGAGATGACATCCTCTCCTTAATCTCGTTAGAAGCAGATGCCGCTTCAGGAGTCCACTGAAATGAGTAGTATGTACTAAGGGCCATAATAGAGGTGAAGTGTCCAATGAATCTCCTGTAGGAGGAGGCAAGACCATGAAAACTCCTAGCCTCAATAATGGTCTTGGGTTCAGGCCACTCACCAATGGCTTTAACCTTATTTGCATAGATTAGCTTGAGTAGACACAATGAACTCTAAAACGAGGACATGAGGTCAAAGGAAGACACACTTCTTTAGGTTAGCAAAGAGCTTGGCTTCCCTAAGTGTGCAGGAAAGTTGCCTAAGACGGTAAACATAATATATCCTAGACTTGCTATACATCAAGATGTCATCAAAATAGACAACTAAAATTTTTTCCATTAATGGCTGAAGAACATGAGTCATGAGTCTCATAAAAGTACTAGGGGAATTAGATAACCAAACAAGCATAACCATCCACTCAAATAAACTATGATGGCTCTTAAAAGCAGTCTTTCATTCATCTCCTAGTCTAATGTGAACCTGACGATAACCATTACGTAAGTCTTTATCTTAGAGAACTAGCTAGCCCCAACAAGACAGTAAAGCATATCCTCTAAACTCATAATGGAAAACCTATACTGGACTCTTCTCTTATTGATGGCTCTACTATCTACACACATCCTCCAAGATCTGCCCAGTCCTCTTAAGAGGTAAGGAGGGCAAGAACCACATAAGGACTCATGCTATGATGAACAAAACCCTTAGATACTAGCTCCTAAACTTGCCTACTCAATTCCACTCGCTCAGTAAAGTTTAACCTGTAATGAGGAAGGTTAGGGAGTTCGGAGCCAGGAACTAAGTCAATAACATGTTGTATGTCTTGAAGGGAAGGAAGCTTACTAAGAAGCTCCTCAAGAACAACATCAGCAAACTCTTTAAGTAGGTTATTAATCTCAGCTGGGTGGTCCTGGGAAGGCGGATCACTCGATGGGACGTTAGGGAAGGCAATTGAGTCTAAGGCAAGCTTCCTAGCTAAGATTGTTAGACATAACTTACAGGTTTCATGATCTCTCACTATGGCAAAGGAAGGGAAATAGTTCCTCTAGGAAGATTATGTTAGGAAAGGATAGGGTCAAGGAAGGTTTGGGACTTAGGGAAGGTTTGGGACTTGAGGAAGGCAACAACTCTTGGGTCGACATGGGTTAAGAGTGATGTTTTTGTTTAGGCACCTAAAGGTAAATGTGTTCTCCCTCCCATTATACGAGACATTCCAATCAAAAGCCAAGGACGACCTAAGAGGATATGAGCAACATCCATTAGAAGGACATCACATAAAATCTCATCCTTGTAACCACCAATCTGGATGGGAACCTCACACCTATGGGTAATTGTCAGGTTGGTCTTGTTGACCCATACTGGTTTGAAAGGGTGGGAATGAGGCTCTACTGCTTTATGGCGGACTCAGCAACAACATTTATGGTACTAACACCCTCTATAACCATTTTCATAAGAGTTCCCGCATACCTAACAAGGGTATGGAAGATGGTGGTATGTTTCCACTCATTGCTCATGACTGCGTTGGCCAAAAGACATCTAAGAACTCGGAGATGTGCATCATGGAGAAGGCTATTTTCAACATCAACAAGATCTTTAAAGCCTCCAGCAAGGTTAACCTCTTCCTTAAGTTCAACTGGTTCACATGACTCATACTCTATTGCAAGGGTACGATGGTGGCACTCAGAAATATAATAATCTCTCCTACGACAGCTAAAAATTGGACATTGTTCAATGCATTACGGGAAGTGCTGCACTAGCCAGTGGACTACTTTAGGTGGGACTTGAGAGTTATGACCCTTACAGGTTGAAGCACTCACAGAAGACTCACTCATCTTAGGAACAAATTGGGCAGGGGTCCTAGAGGAGGAAGTAGAACGTCGGACAGGGTATAATTTGTCAAGTTTTTCAACCTCTAAAGCTTTATGGCATGTCTCATCAAGAGTACAAGGAATAGACAAGGCTACTACTCTCTTACGATAAGTTAGTAAGCCTTGAACGAAGCAGACTATAGTAATGGAAGGATCCTCTAAAAGGTCACAACACTGTGTCAACTCCTCAAAACTATTGATGTAGTCGGACACACTAGAGGTGGACTGTCTAAGATCAAGCATCTGGTGAACAAGATGTAATGGAAAGAACGGAGATACTTCTCTTTCAACCTATCCTTCATGATTTCCCATTAGGTTATGAGAGGTGAACGCATTTGTTCAGGGTGAGTCGTGACTGTTTGCCAAAACTTCCAAGTAGGTCCTATGAGTTTCTTCTTAGCAAATCGAACCCGCTCAATAGCCACTATTCAATCAAAGTAATCCTCCATAGCCACTATTCAATCAGAAAAAGTGGGGACATCTGTCTTCCATCAAAAGAGGGTAAATCCACTTTCACCCTCTGAGTAAAGTCAGAGTAACCATCATGAACGTTCCTAGGGTCAATTTTAAGATCTGCATTTGTAGGTTCCCTAAAGTTACCCGTCGTCCTATCGTCTCCAGGGGTGTCAAACCAATGGTCTAAAGGGTCTCTCTAACCATGTCTCCAACCACTTTCCTACCCTTGCTCCCAACGGCTAGATTGAAGTAGTTGTTCGGGTTCTCTCTCCTCAAATTTATTAGCCTGAATTGACTTGTAGACTACCCACGTATGGCGGTCACAACCCCCCGCCCCCGCCCCACAAGTTGTTTATGGGAGTCTTTTGGTGGGGTGTGAGGTTGGTCTGACATGGATATCTTTTCAAATGCTTGGTCAATTTGTCAATATTAGCCTCTAACTAGTCAAACCTCTCATGTTGAATGGTCAAGTCTTTTGGAAAAGACATCAATCTAGGATTGGTAAGGCTGTTTGGGAGATGATGACATGCTGAATGCAAACAATGAATGCAGGTGCTGAGATTAATCCAAATTGCAATAATAATGTTAACAATAAGCAATCACTACGCACACACAGAGCACAAAAACTGATATGGATTATTGATATGACTCAAACGTAACTGGGAAATTGGAACAGGAAAATCAGGATTAGCGCAAGTGCTTAAAACTCGAGTAATCAGATATTAATCTAATTTTCGCAGCAGAAAATCCACACAATTCGGAAAGTAATTTGAGTCCTTTGTACCTCTTAGTGCGCCTGATTACTAGTCTAAGCCCCACCTCTTCCAGAATCGTAGCACTGACCTGAGAATGTTGGCGACAAGCTGGCACTCACAGCATGGTAACAGCACACAGCCATGCTGCAACAGCACCACAGGGACAAAAACAGCAAAAGCAGTAGCATGGTGCAGCACAGCAAAAAAGGCAATGAGCAGAAGACGAACACCGAGAATGGTTGCCAACGATTAGACTGGCCGGCGGTGATAGAAGGCCACTGGTAAGGGGATCTCGGCCTTCACAGATGGTGGAAGAAGGCGAAAGTCCCAACAATTGCCAAGGATTTTCATGAATTCATGACTAAGGTTCCGATGTCGAATTAGATGAACCAATTGACACTGGAATGGGAATGAATTCCTTCAATTAGATTGGGGTTTAGGGACGAAATAGAGAAGGAAGTGGAGGAATGATGTCAATTTTTGACGAGATTGATGAATCGAAGGCAATTGGGGTTGGGTTCGCGGGTTATGGCCAATAAATTGAAGCAAAATTTGATACAATTTACCTCAATTTTTGGGGGGGTTTTGGACGAAATTTAATAGGTAATCCAGGGTTAAGATCAATTTTGGTGAATTGTGGGGAGTGGAGGATGAATGGAGGAGCTAGGGTTGCCAAATCCCATATCAGGGCTTGGGAATTTTTTTTTTATTGTCTTTGGGAACGTGAATGAAAAAAAAAATGGAAAAGAAAACACAAAGGCAGTGGCAAAGATCGCAAGAAGCTCTGATGTCAAATTTGATGTAGGACACTCTAAGAGCAATTCTAACACAAAATTCATACAAGAACTTTCAAACACTCAATAATTCAATTCAATTCAATTCAATTCTACCTTCCTCAAACATACTCGGGAGTTTAAATAAAAAAATACCGTCTAAACGATAAGGAAACTAAAGGATAATGTAATAAGCAAGATATTATTTGCTATCTAAATGATAAAAGGAGATAACTAAGAGATGATGTCTTTCTAAATAAAAATTCCTAAATTTCTAAATTTTCTATTTCTTCTAGAGCATAGTTACCTTATTCTCTCAACCCCTCGGCATACCGTGAACTGATTCGCGCGAACCAGAATGCTATACTTTAGCGTACTAGTTCCCCAAATATGGTGAATTCAGCGAGCCCATCTCCTACCACAATGGTATTGCGTATTTTCATAATTCATAGGCTAAAATTTGAAGAAAATGGAAGGACTTTTGAAGTTGTCATGAATGAGCAAGCTTTTTACAGAGCAAAATGAGAAGAAGAGAAAGAGTGAGAGACAGAAATAAGGATTAATGTGACAATGTTGCCCTATGTGGGGATGGGGGGTGGGAAGAGAGAGAACCCTTATTATTAAATCATTTTGAGTCTCTATAATATGGGAGGTTTTGAATTGGAGGACTAGATATACAAATGACGACCCTTGCATACCAGATTTTCCATTAAGCGGTGAATCACGAACCCAAATTCGTCCCCTGTACCACTGCGTACCATGTTCTAGGAAACTATGTTCTAGAGTTTATCTTCCCATGATATCTGTTTGCATCATTCGCCTTGCTACAAAGGTGGGGGTGTTGTGGGGGTAGGGGGGAGGGGGTGCGGGGAAGGAAGCACAACCGAAAGCTTCAGTCCCAGAGTGTTCCAGTGGGCTAACGTGGAGGGTTAAGCTGGCGATTTAATTACACTATAATTTCCATGTTCGATCACGCTTGCCATGTAACTTGATCTAAAACTGCTACCAGCAATTTGTATTATAAACAGTTTGTTCATACGAGAAATGTTGGACTAGCTTCTGATGGTTCAACCTGATTTATATAATTGTCTCTTTGACTGTGGTGGCTTTGCAACTGAACTAACAGGGCAGAAGAAGTGGTGCTGGAGTTCCCTGAGGTAATTAGTTCAACAAGACGGGATCACTGGCTTGCTTTAACTAAGGAAATGATTTTGCTACACCAGTTCTTATCGGAACACGAAACTCTTTCTGCGACACAAGCATGGGAGATGCAGGCGAGGACTATATTGAGTATCATAAGGCTCCACGCTGCAAGAGAAATGCTAAGAATGGCACCTCCATTGCCAAGAAGTTTCTTGATCTTTACACTGTTCGACGAGCTCCCTAAAGGAGACTATGTCCTTGAAGAGCTTGCAGGAACCCTAAAACTGATTGATTCTGGGGATCCTTGCAGTGCGAGCTCAATCCTAAGGTATTTGAACATGCCTCATGAGCTTGAGTCTGACTCCAATTGGAAAGAGCCAAAGATGATTGAGAAAGGCCCTTTGATAAGCACCCAAGGTGGTAGTCTTTCAATGTTGGATGAAGCAGTTACAGAGGTACGAGAACAGGCAAAGGAAATTCAGGTTGCAAAAGCCACTACAGAAGGTTTAAAAGAAGAAGGGGTTGCTGACAGTGCTCTTGTACTTATGGTAAGGCCATCCGTAAACTATGTTATGCCTAATGTGGAAATATTACTATTGTCAGTTCCATGTTTTATTCTTCTTCTTTATATTTGAAGGTTTTCCTTTGCTCTGGGTTTCTTTTTGTCTTAATTTTCTTTCATTAGCAAAAATGTATGATTGAATCTGTGATAGAGCTTCTAGCCGGAGATAACAATGACTTGCAGAAGCCCCACCCCTGGACCTAAATATTGTCACGTACCCTCAGAAGTCTGCTGGGCTCCTTTTTTCCCCCAAGGCTTGCACTGAACTATGAATATTTCATCTGATTTCTCTGTTGACTGAGATTCTGCTCTTCCGAAGAGTTGCCTCCATCTTGTTGCAAGATTTGTATGCTGAATACCTGTAATCACACTTTAACACTTTCAACACATTCCTTGCTCTTAGACTCACCCAGGAAGGCCATGCCTTCCGTCTCCGATCAGTTATCTTGTGACTGATGAACATCAGCTTGGGGGGGGGGGGGGCTCACTGCAATGTATCTTCCTAGTTTTTCTCCTATAATTTCATTTATATGGTTAACAAATGTCATTTCTATGGTTAAAAAATTATAAGATTCCTTTGAACTTGTCCCATTTTATAGGAGCTCGTAAAACCACTAAAATGTGGTTGGACTTGGTTTCAAGAAGTACTTGCATGGGAAAGACCAGGCACAGCTGTCAAAGTGATTGCTGCTATTCTTTTGATAGCCTATAAGTAAGTTCGCTTTATCTAGAATCTCGCATTTTCAGGTTACTATTCTGTTGCCTTTGCTTCTTCACCAGTCTGTGATTTCAGGGAGTGGATTGGAAAGGCATTCGCCATTGGTTTGTTATGGGTGGCTTTAGAGATGCTAAGAGCAAGACGTCAGAATATCAAAGACCAATACTGTAAGGTAGTGGTATGCACTGCATCTGACCAGACAGCAATGGAGAGCATTGTCTCAGCACAGCAAGGCCTGAGAACTGCCCATGACCTAGTACAAAAGGTCAACATTGCAGTTCTCAAGATCTACTCCATATTGCTTTCTAGGGCCCCTAAGGTACTTAATTCAGTTCACCTATTTCCAAATATAACTTCTCGTCGTATGTTGATAACACAAGGATTTATACACATCAATTTGGATCTTTGGCATTTTGTCATATATATGGTCCATGGATTTTAGTTGAAATCAAAGATTCAAAATGCGGTTTCGGTCGCAATATAGAAAAAACGCTCTAATGTGGGAATAGCGTTCCATATTGCAGCAAAAACACAGTTCGGCCAGCTCAAAAGCCTTTCCGATTCGGCCGTTTTCTCATGGATCGGCCACATTTTGAGTCCATGGTTGACATCCAAAAGTTCACAAGTCTTGCTTAAGTGGGCCTATAGTGTAATATAACAAAATACATTGCAAGACTCGTCTACTTTTCTTTCTCAATGTAGCAGGCAGCCAAAAGCTTTTTAAATATAGGCCTTTTCAAAGCAGCCTCTCTATAACAGAGTCATGTGCTGTATCTAACCCTCGCCCCCCCCCCCCCCCCCCCCCAAAAAAAAAGAAAAACCCTGCTTAGGTGAGACTCCGAGTTATGGATTTGGATATGGATTTGTTTACGATTCCTGCAATTCCTGTCTAAACCACGATAGGAAGCAAGAAACATATTTGCCAAGATTATGGATCGCCTAGTAATCAATTGCGTTTTAGAATGTGGCTGAAGTTTCAGTAAAAGAAGGAAGCCAGAAACAGAGTCACTACCCACTGCAATCATGAATTGTCATGGTAGTTAACTATAGCATAGGATACTGTCCCCTAGTTATAATTAGTTGTACTAGATAGGTATAGCTGACGATTATGGATGAGTATTGTTATATGGGGACCCACTGCTGGTCATGTCCTCTGCGCAGCAACTTTGCATTGCTGATTTGGTATTGCTGTGGGTCATGATTCTCTGCTTTGCATGATGCAGCAAGCAAATACGGTGATGATGGCAATGGTTGGAATAGCAGTAATCCTCATGGTAGTTCCATTCAAGTACATGGTTATGGCTGCCACATTGTATCTCTTTGCAACAACCTCAAAAGCCAGCAAGAATGTCGTGGCAAATGACACTGGAAACCGGCGGCTCAAGGAATGGTGGGATTCAATCCCTGTTGTTCCTGTGGAACTTGTGAATGAAGCACCAGAGGACAGATGATGGCCCTATATTTTGCATTGGAGTATATGCAAATCATTTGCAATGGAGTATATGCAAATCATTTGCAAGCTCATTTGTGAATGAAGCACCAGAGATTTTATGTTTTGTTTGTCCTCGGCCAATTTGTTTGTAACGTTCGTTACAGAGTCACATATGTTTAGTAGTTCTTGCGTGATGTTTGTGCATAAATAATCTTGACTTGTGTAATGTCAGTGGGATTATATAAATAAATATAATTCGTTAGGGCTTCCCTCCATATTCATTCCGTTTCTTCTTTCCAGTTCAGGCTCCTCCTGTTTTAGCAGTTGAGGTGAGGTCAGGTCAGAGGCGTGCTCTGGATTCCAAGCTCTTGCCTCTTCCAAGCCATTGTTTTCTAGGCCCCGTTTGAACCTTAGAAAATTTGGTGAAAAAATTTTTCTTTTTGGAAAAGTTACTTTTTTCCTTGTGTTTGGTTTAGAGAAATTCATAAAGAAAAAAATATGGAGGAAAGTTAGGTGAAAAAATTGTTCGAAATAAGTGATGAAATTTTTCACATAAAATTGTGAGGAAAGTTTGAGGAAAATTCTCAACCTCCTCCAACCTCATATTTTCTTAGATGACATTAACATGTTTCAAGTAGTTCATTAATATTCAAATTTTTCAACTAAATTCTTGTATTTTTTTCTCAATCCAAACAAAAGAAAAAAATTTATTTTCTGCCTACTTTTTTTTCATTCACATTTTTTTCCAACAACTTTTCTTTCCACCAAATTTTCTAAGAACCAAACGGAGCCTAAAAGTTTAGTTTTTTTGTTATTTTCCTGATTTTGTGAACCACAAAAATAACTGAATGGCCCACCACATAATTGTAGTGTGGAATATAGCCACATCTGTAGTGAAATCCATCGTACTGTTGCATCTAGATGGCCAAGAATAATGAAGAAAATTGGTAAAATATTCTAAGTGCATGGGATTACGTTTCAACTTTTAATCACAATTAGGCTTGGGGAATGGGCAATTAGGCTTGGGGAATGGGCTGGACCAGATTTGGGCTAACCCCTTAACTAATTGGGCTGGGTTGGCCAATCAAAAATAATAATGGGTCTGGCCAAGTTCTGACCTGCCTATGACTCGTCCATTTACATCAAAAGTTGAAGTGACCCAGCTTGGACCCAAGCTCAAGCGACTGCAAGTTTACAATTGATTTTGGTTGATTCTTTGCAAGATTAGGATGATGACAGCAAAACCAAATACCTTGTAGAAACCTAGACCGAAGCCCCCCGTCCACCAACCAAAAACAACAAAAGAACCCACAAACATAAATCAATCATAATACCACAATAAGTTTGGGATAAAACCCATTATTAAAGTATGCACCGACTAGAGACAAAAGCAAACAGATTAAGTGATAATGTAATACGACATGAAGAAATTTTCTTTCGATTTTCTTAATTCATCTCACCAGTAGTCAATTAAACCTTTAAAAAAAAGTGAATAGAAAAATAGGGGTTTGAAAGATTTGAAACACAGTATTTAACAAACTTGGCCAGAATCGAAGGCATGAACATGGATTCAATGTTTGAAGACTGAAGAGAGAGCTGCCCACTACTCAAGCATCATCATCCCATAGCCATGCTCGATAACTTCAATCTCCCTCTCTCTTTCTTCTCTCTCTTTCTCTCTCTCACCTGCGCGCTTTGCCTAGTGATCAAGTGGTAGTCTAATCAACGGGCCATTTAACGGGGATTGGCCTTGGCTAGCCTAAGAGGCTTATTTGGACAACTGGTTAGAGGTTGACCCTGTTTAAAAAACAAGCGGGTCTTGACCCAATCAAAAGCCCAACCTTGTTGACCCATTGGGGTCCAGTCCAATGCCCAACCCTAATCACCATACAAAAGTAGCTCAGCAACAATTAATTTAATTCAAAACTAGTATGTTTTCCCTCGTGCGATGCATGAGATAGTTTTTGATTTTTTTTATCTTAATAAATATTCCTATTATCAGTTAGTTGTTTATACGATTGATTTACTTGGACAATACAATGCTAGAGTCTTTGTAATATAGTGCATGCTTTTATTTATTAGATTCATGATTTTTTTTTTGGTTAAAAGTTATAATGCATGATTTTTGGTATAATACATCATTAATACGTAATGAATTATCTCGTAATATCTTCTAATAATAAGAGTAGAAGTTTTTTAAAAAAAAGAACAAATTGTGAAAGAATGATTTGTCAAAATTTTAGGAGGTTTATTTAATTTATTTGCATTCATGCAATGCATGAAAAATTTTAAGTTTTTCAATTTGATGAAGTGGGCCAAGTCATTTGATGATGTTGAGATACACTCACATGGAAATATGACAAATTTGGAAGAGAAAGGCAACAGTGACAACGAGTTTATAAAAGACAATGATAAACAATCAACTTTAAGTGCGTCTTTGAAATTAAGAAAAAGTCAAAAGAGGACACGCGACAATGATTTGGAACTTCAAAATATCTCCACCTAAATGGGAGAAGTCACCTTGGCTCTATGAAAGATATCTAAATCCAAGCTTGACGTCGACTTTCTCTACCAAGAAGTGATGAAAATCGAAGGGTTTGAAGAGGAGTTCTTGGGTAACTCTTTTGATAATCTCGTAGAGCGTGAAAACTTAGCCAAGGGCTTTCTAGCAAAAGCGAGAAACTTAGGAAGATTTGGCTTGAAAAATTCAAGGAGAACAATTGAATGGAGTGATATTTCTTATCCCCCTCACTCTTTGCCCCCACTTTTTTTTTTCCCTTTGGGTCTTATTATGACCTTGTAAGGCCTCTTTGATGACTAAGATGATTGATTATCCATTAGCTTAACCTATTAGTACTAAACTGCTGCAAACTATTGTCTTGGGAGGTAGTTTTTCCTTCTACCAAACAATTGAAAACGAAAATGAAAAGAAAATAATTTTCCATTCTACCAAACAGCAAAAAATGTAAGCGGAAAAACTATTGTCTCCATCTTTCTTGGGGATCTCCTCAGCAACAATTTGAAGTGTAAAGGCTATCAATTTTGTCTTCTTTTCCTTGTCTTTCATCCTAGTTGCATTTTCATAACTCAGATCACTTCATTATTTCCTGTCATTTGGATGGGTAAAGGATCGGACTTTGACGTTGACATTGATTTTGACTTTAAAATTATAGGCAGAGTTTTCTTGGCTTCCTCTCTAGATATGAACCTCCTAATTTGTGCGCTTCACACGTATACCTTCTTAGTCTTCCCTATCCTGATTACTAAGGCGACAGTTTAGAGAAATGTTATAGAGGTAAATAATGGAAATGAAAGGTCAACAACATTAGCTATGGGCAAAAGGAAATGGTTAGTGACTTGCTATTCAATAAGGAAGAGATAATGGCTACGTGGGCTTGAAAATTTAGGTTGGGATGAGAATAAGTGGGGTTATGATGTTGAGTTTAGGCTAAAATCGGGCTTTACTTTGGATAGGGTCCCAAGTTGGGCTTAATTAGCTAACATATGGGCCGAAATTGGATCTAAGTCTATCTCATATGAATCACAGGCTTATACTGGGTCTAAGCATGATTTTAGTTTGATTTTTCTAGAATGGACTAGTTTAGGCATGTGGATGAATCTAGATTAACTCATGCATGGATGCTAGACCTAAGGAATCAATGTATAATGCATGGACGATGAACTTATGCACGGATCAAGTATCTTGGTTCTAACTAAACTTCACTATGAACAAGATGCATGATTGGATGCAACCTAGAATTGACTAGGACTCTAAAGGTCTAATATGCCACATTATGGACTTTGGGACTAAATAGACTTTCCTATATATCATGTCGATTAAGGAAATATGCCACGAGTTGGTGAAATAGTTGCCTGCTCAATTAGAAATCTTAATGGACCCTCCAAGTGACCAACTATTTTTTTCGAGTAAGTAATAGCAGGACGTTGTTAATCCTAGCAACACAGCACTTATGATGCGAGAATGACTAATGCAAGTTTAATTAAATAATTCCCCATTTTGATTTTCATGTCTTGCCCCTTAAAACAAATTACCTAGTGAAGTCATCACTATAAGGACTACGATTCGAAACTCGAGTGAAGTCCCCCATAAGGCTAGACCAGTTTGTTGGTGCGTTGTCTGAATTGTATTTTGTTTATTTTCTTTAATTTTCAGCTGAATCAACTGGACTGTAGAAGAAACTTGGGTTCAGACTCAGCAACCCATCTTTATTACAAACAATGCTAACTGCCTAGGCCAAAAGGCTAGACTACGACCATAGTCTAGGAACCCAACCAAGTTCTCCAAGCTAGGACACGGTCTTGCTCTCAGGCCCATAGAACGGATACTATCTAGATTAGGGAGCTTAACCTGGTTTTCAAGCCAAAATCCCCATCATTCCTAGTCCGAGAAGATTAAGCAGAAAATAACAAAAATTAGAAAAAAGAAATTTATTTAATAAAGTCATCAGTGATTTTTTTTAAAAAAAAAAACTAATAAAACCAAATATACTTTTTAAATCAAACCATAAACCGTAAGGGACACCAAAATGGACAGTAGGTTCGCTTTAAAGGGGTTTTCAAAAGGTCTTCGCGTAATCCCTAAAATAGGAACCATTTGACTCCTTGGGCTTAAACCAGACACCTAGATTCAGGGGTGAAGGTATCACGATGAGGTGCACCACTCCATGACCTATCATTACTGATTACTTTACTAATCACAACAGAAAAGTTGAATTAGTATACATTAAACACCAATGCATGCAATATGTTAAAACATAACAAGATGAACAATAAAATTTAAAGAAAGAAAGTTAGTCTAGAGAAACACAAAGAAACAACCTAAATAATTACAGCAGGCAGGACTAAACTAATTAAAAGTTAAATCTTTGCTTAAAACACGGAACTAAATAAAATAAGGAAAAAAAAGGGAAGAGGGAAAAAAAAAGGGGATTAGGTTCGCGCCTTTAAGTTGTCTCTCGATCCACTTGAGAAGCCAATAGAATTTCAACAAAGTGATTCTTTTTCACAAGTCAGTCAGTTCTCTCTCCAAATTTTCAGTGTGTTTCCTCTCAAGTTTCCATGTATTCCACTTTGCAGGGAGGCTCCTTTTTGTAGCACCTAAAGGATAAATCAAGTTGATCAGATAAATGCAAAAATGATGAATTATCACTTGCAAAATCTATCTAGTCAGCTGAATTTGTATAAAAAAAATCTTTATTAAAGTAAATGCATTTTGGATGTGAAAAGGAAATCCAAAAACCCGACCAAGTCAAGCTACGTCCACCTAGGAACACAGACCATGTCCTTGGTGAACCGGGTACAAGGACCAATGTAGGTTCTTGATTAGGCCCTTAGTTCGATTGGGCCTGACATTTCTGCGCGATCTAATAAGAATTTTAGGCTCCAATTAAAGTAACTATTCCTAAAGAGCCCCCAAACATACAGATTTAGGTTTCATCATCGGACATTTTACAAAATTTGAGACACAATTTTTAGGTGTCTATAATACCAAAATGAGGGTAATTACTTGATACATTAATTGAATAAGTGGACAAATGAGAGTCCTGCAAATTATCTTAAGAAAAAAATCCAGCTTTAAAGATACTGGCAAATTCCATAAGCTGGAAATTTCAAGGTATCTCTTTAATTTTATGAGAAGGTTTCAAAGAGTTATATTCAGCTAACGGGAGTGCCTCCATGTGGAACTTTTTTCTTGGTGGTTGTAGATTCATTTCATGTGTGAAAATTCTAAGATTTACAACTGTCAATTCCCCACATTGAACCAAAATCCAAATCGCACCAAAATTGGATTAGGGTAAATGATTCAACAAATCTAGACCATTTTTCCCTTAAATGGAATTCAAAGCCAATTTTTGGCACATGGAGGTAAAATCAACATCTTAGGGAAGAAAATAAACAAGTACTTGCATCAATTTGGCACCCTTAGGGGAGAACCAAAATTCACCTAAATTCTGCAAATTATCGAGCAAAAACTTGCACCATGGTAGTTGCCATTTTGTAAATTTTGGGAATGGAAAAGTGAAGTACTACCAGAAATTGTTTGATAGGCCTTGTGTAGACTCATGAGGCTTGCCAAAGAACCATGTATCGCCAAAATTAGACCTCATTTGATGGGTGACAAACCATATTAAAGACAAACTATTGCTGAATTGGAGGAATTCTTGACGTAGGAAGCTTGGATTAGGCTTTGGTGAGGATAGGGGTGGGACCAAGAGTTGGCATGGTGGTTGATATGTATCACCTTAGTTCTAGTATAAGATATGTGTTTTCTACATCTTTTTGCTAGGCCAACATCTCCCACCTTTATGAGCTTCATTCTATATGTAGCTTCATGACTAATATTATTAACAAATGGCTTATTTTTAATTTATCTTTGATTTACATATGGTTCCCTTGAATATTTTTGCTCTTTTCATGGTTTGGTTATCGTTAGTCTTCACTTCCAACTAATTTTGAGTTTGCATGTAGTACAATTAATAATGTTGGTGCATTTGTTATTATGTTCATTTCATAAATGTATTGCCCAAACAATGTTCAATATCTTCTTCATCTTCTTGTTTGATTGTGACCTCTAGTTTAGAAATGGATGTTTTCTCTTATCCAAGAAATTATTCTCTAACTAAATTTAGAGGAAGCCTTTTATTGGCCCTGTTTTCACTGTCTATGACGAGCTATTGTTAACTTCTAATTATGGATTGTTTAAAACTATTATGGTGATACTTGCTCTTTTTTTGCGCATGAGATTCATACTTCTCTATTTCATATACCTATTGTCCATAAATATTTCGTAAACTCTTTGCTGGAAAATCGGTTTATCCATGATTATCCTTCTTTATCAGATTCAGGCTCATTCCTTAGTAAGTATTGGAATAAACTACATAACGGCACCTTCAGTTTTGTGTGAAGTATTTCAGGAATCCTCAGTTTCTAAAACTAAATGATATGGTAACTTAACCTATGTGGCAACTAACAAAAAGCTTTTATGCTGATTATTTTTTCATATTCGATCTTATTATTTTAGTTGACGTGAAGTATCCATAATTTTTTATATTTGTATATTTTATCCCAATTTTAAAAACTTAAAAATTTTAATTCTGTGCATGTGGTGTTACTTCCGTAAGTGCTACTTGAAGTCTTCTTTTATTCGGTATCAAAGCCACATGATAAAAAAAAATAGTTAAGCTAATTAATTGCATTTAATGTTTGAATAGGCAACGAATTTGACTCCAATTTAGTTAAGAATGTAATTCCAAAGCCTGAACTGTTTGGTGAATTGTCTAGAGGAAATACCCATTTTGTCATATGCATATATGCTCTAGTAAGACAAACTTCTAACTTTTCCTTTGGGTTCATCCTATAGAAAGCCACATCCTTTGAAAAAATTAACCCTACCCCCAATTAACCAAATAGATTAGATCCTAATCAAAGGTGGAGCTCGTAATAGTGAAGAAATATTTGAATATTAAAAGAGGGGGTACAAATAGTGTCCTGAACTTAAATATTACATGGACTGTTGGAAATTTCCTAAACTATATAGAACATAGTTTTCTGGCTACTATAGCTAGCTGGTATGACTCAGTAGATGAGGATGGTAAGAATGTATTAAGAATAATAGAAAAATCAACTTCTATGTTCCAAAAATTATGTAAAGAAATTAAAACTGAATTTATCGTAGCTAGACTTGATTATGGAGAAAGAGCTATAGAGTGGCATAGAAAGATTAATAACATAATGCTCCAGGATATGAGGAATATGAAAAAACATATTGTTGAATTCAGTTAATATTATTGCAAAATCAGACATAATGAAGCCAATCTCGGTATGTTTTACGACAAACACCTTATCCGATAAATTTCATAATCAATGACAAACAAATTACATGGGTTGAAAAAGCAAATGCCATTAACACTTTTCGTATAAGAATCTCTTATTTAAGGAAATAGGTGGATGATTAATGTCTTAATCTCAAAAAACAAAGAAAAATGAAGAAAAAATTTCTAGCATGTTAGGATACTCTCTATCAATGGGGAAATGAACCTAAAAAGAGAAGGAAAAGAAATTTCTGTATTAAAAAGATAATTAAAAAGCAAAGGAGAGAAAATAACCAAAAAAAAAATTATAAAAAGCCAAGACCCAAAATGCATAGATTTTGTGGAAAAATTGTCTATCATCCTGTAGGGAAAAATAGTTGTGTAGGGTATGTAGGGGAATAAGGCATTATGCAAACGAATGCAAAAATAGGAAGAACAACAAGCTTATTGAAACTTTGGGTATTGTAGATTATTCTAAGCTTAGCAAAGAAGAAGCGTTAGACCTAACCTTGAAAAACAATAAAGGAATTGTTGAGATAGTGATGGAAGATAAATAAGGAAAACGCAAATATAAAGAAACTAGCAATATGGTGGAAAGTAACTCAATTAGTCTTGGCAACCTTCAAGGAGAAGAATTTATTATAGATAATGAGATAGAGAGGTCAAAAAAGATTGGGTCCTTCCTACAATACAGATAGATATGATCTAAAAAAAAATTCATTTTTCAATTAAAGAGTAAGTATATACATGAAATGATGTAAGGACATTTGGAGATAAAAGATTGTGAGTTTGATGTGAGAGAAGCAAATCTCATTAATTGGGAGAATATTCTTGAGCATAATAAGATTAGAAAGTATGGATATATCCATGTTAGAAGTGTCCAAGTTCAAATTACACCATTATAGTATTATGGCAAAGATGTCAGCCTTTATACTTTGCTCTATGATATCAGGCATAGCAAACTTATTAACCAAATTACCACAGGAATTAAGACCAATATATGTAACGGTTAAGTAGGAATCAATTGTCAACCAAGACATTATGTGCGCCTAAAAGTTGAATTTGCTAAAAACTTGTTCCTTAAGATAAAAATAGTTGGGATGGATATGAAAAGAGAAGGCTACCCACAATGGATATTTTGGAAAATAATCTACAAATAAGATAATATTACAGACCAAAAGACTAATGTGACAATGATAGAGGTAGAAAATTTTGAAAGTCCTACTCCAATGCAAAATATTCAAAGCATAAAGTCTAATCCACATGAAATAAAAATTGATAGGTCTTGGATAACTAGTTTTGCCAATCCTCTAAAAATCAATAGGAAAAATGTAATAAAAATCAATCAGAATGGAAAAATCATCGTAAAACCCCAACTACAAAGCAGCATGAGTTCAAGATCGGAGTAGGGACAAGGATCTTCAACGGCTAAAGAGGAAGTCAAAGAAAATGACACAACTAGTATGATCCGTGAATAAGTGAAATGAGTAGAATGAGTTTTGAACCTTAAGAAATAGTGTAGATTGAAGTATGAGTTTAAATAGAAAAAACATTGGCTACAAAACAAGGACTGTTAATTAACTAATTAATGAGAATGAATAAATTAAAAATATGACTATGGAGATATGTTATAAAATATTAATACTAATCTTGATAGCATTTATATCACAATAAATATATGCTTAAAGAGATGTAATAGGTATGATGTGTGATTACATCAATAATGGTTATTCTGTTTGTTTTGCCAAAAGATCTCTATTTCCATAGTTCATATGGAAGAAAGCAACGAATGCTTGACAAGTAAGAATAGCTAATAATACCATAAGGGGCCATAATGAAGCCATAGAAGGAATATCTATTGAAACAGGAGGAGTCTAATGCATTATATTATTTCTATAGGCTACTGATCAACCATATTGGAAATTATTTTCAAAGACTATATTCTCCATGCACACATACCATAAGCCTAATCATATTCACAATAAATGGTCAATCGGATCCCATTGACAAATTAAATAGGGCGCACACTTATTAGAAGATCGAGTGTACATGCAACCAACGTGATGAAAATGTAATCTCTACACAATGTGAAGTAGTGCTAACAATCTCAGTACTTATGTTATCTATTAAATAGCAGATTGTTGAACAAGAAAAAGAATTATGCAAAGAACTCTATTCTGATAATCCACTAAAATTTTGGGGCAAAGATAAGACATCTGCAAAAATTGCTTTGTTAAATCTCAACATTATTGTCAGAGTTACACAAGTGGCATATAGACACCTAGATATCTAAGAATTTTATAAAAACAATCAAAGAACATTTGGATAAGGGGTTACCCAAGAATGGTAAGAATCCTCACACCGGTCTTGTGTTCATAGTGAGAAATCATGCTGAAGAAAAAAGAGGGAAAAGCTAGAATGGTAACCAATTACAAAAAGCATACTGATAATAGCGTCTTTGATGGTTATTATATTCCTAACAAAATAGTTCCTTTTAGTAGAATTCAATGAGCCTCTTGGTTCTCAAAAATGAAGTAAAATAGTGGATATTAGCATATAAAAATGGATGAAGACGGCATTCCTTTAAACATGTTTAAGACCCCTCAAGGAGATTATGGGTGAATAGTGATGTCATTTAGTCTTAAAATTGCACCTCGAATATTCAAAAGAAGAATGGATTGTAAGGCGTGTCATAGTGCCTACAAATTAATTAACCTAAGTACCTTTATAATTATTTATTGAGAACTATAGTTAGGGCAAGTAGGATCGATCCCACGAGGAAATACGTTTAAGTTCAAAGGATTGATCTTGAATTGTACATAAAAAAACAAAACCACAAAATGCTAATTCAAAAATGATTTTATTTCGGGACCTCTATAGCGATTTAAATTCTGAAAATTTTGGTAAAAACTGAGAAAGACTCAGTGATATTTTGGCGAACTTTTGGAATTTTTGACCACAGACTTCACCCAGAAACAATTTTTTACCGAAAACAGAAGGCACAATTTTAAAATACCTAAACAGACTCGAAGATGTTTGAAAAAAATTATAAAAAATTTCTAAAATTGTGAGGAATAGACTACAAAAATATTGGACTCAAATTAGAGTTCTAACTCGATCAGAATATTAAAACAAGATGCAAAAATCTGCTAAAAAAACAAAAAACAGAATTAAAAATATTTATACTAAAGAACAATCAAGAATGCTCTATGACTATAATGACTCATGAAGACTTTGGGGGGTATAATTGGATAAAAATATTTATGTTACTAAACTGTTCAATAAACTCAAATTAATGAATACTAAAAAAAAAATACCAACTGAAATCAAAAGTTTGCGAAAATTAAAACGAATATCAATGAGAAAACTGCTTAACCTCAACATATACTTCACCATGCTTTGTTATTTAATCATTGATACACATGTTATTTTTACCGAATAGTTAGACTGCAGGTTAGGAACATCCACAGCCCCTATTGACCCTTACCGTTCAATCCAACCTTAGAACGTCTAAGGATGAAATCTTTTAAGCAAGTTAAATTGCTACTCCACAACATAACAAATTAATCACTTAAAGCATTAAGTTTTTGGAAAACGTCATCTAACCTAAATCATTAAATCCTTAACAGTAGATCAATGTAATTTAGATCTAAGTTGATTCTATCAACCGTAATGGTCAATAGTTGCTACTAGTTTAACAATATTTAATGTCAAAATTATTTAGGTGGCCAATCAAAAATAATTTAACATCAAACAACAAACAATTATTGCAAACCAACTTAGAATATTCAAATAAAAATAATATGACATCCAAGTCAAAACTATATCTCATAAATAACTAAACATGGCTTAGTATAGTAATCGGTTAAGCATAAACGTAATCTACCCTAACATGATAATACTGAAACAAACGTCAAACGTCTTAAAAAAGAAAAGAACTCCAAAATGAAACAAAAGAACCTGAGGGAAATGAACGAAATAGAACAACACCAAAATGAAAATTATGATGAAGATGGTGATGTTCTGATGATGGTTGTTTTTGCCGTGAAATGGGATGAATATGAGGAGACGCAGCTGAATGATGGGGACGATTCTGCTGATGGTTTCAATGAATTCTGATGATGGTTGAGGTGATGCGTGTGATGGAGATGAGATGAAGATGGTGATGAGAGTTTATGATGAGGAGTAGATGATGGGTGATGCTTGATTTTCGAAGATGATTTAATTTGCCTCTGTCGTGAGATGATATATATAGTGGTGATGCTGGAATTTGAGATGAAGGTGGTTGCGGTGGTGAGGGAGAAGTAGAGAAGATGAAGCTGAAACATGAGATTTTGGTGGCTGAGCGTTGGGCATGGAGAAGAAGAAGAAGGAGAAGGTGAGGTGAGGAGAAGAAGATAGAGAGAATTCAGGGGAAGAGGAGAGAGAAAGCTGAGATAAAGAGGGGGTCACGTACGGCTGAGGTTTTGAAATTTTTTTCTTTTTTTGGTGGGTTAGTGATAAAAGGGCTTGGGCTGAAATCTTCTTGGCCCAATCTTCATTTTCAAGATTACTTCATCTTTTTCCCGCAACTTGCCCAAGTTATTCCTTACCTTAGAATGAAGCGTTCTTAATAATTCTTCCCTTATCCATTAAACCTGAAAAAATAAGGAAGAAAGAATATAGTAAATAGCACATTAATATCAAATAAAAATTAGCGTAATATTAATATTTTAGCCCATAATTAAAGGTATAACTTAAGTTAGGTCCAATAGCCCATGTTTTTATTTTTATCATTATTTTTCCCTAAATATGCAAATACAACTAAATATGCAACTATATGCTACAAATAATAAAAATATCTAAGTAAATAAGTATAGAATAAATATGAAAATAAAGCTCTAACAAATACCCCCACACTTAGACTTTTGTCACCTTGGACAAATTTATTAGCCTAAAAATAAAATAAAATAAAAATAAAATCAACCACTTTCATAAGGATCACGATTGCACTGAGCACGTGCAACAAGCCCTTTAAACCTCCGGGTGGCCCACGGTAGGACAAGTATGGATCTCGTGAGGGGTTTCCAGCAAGTATACCCACAAAACCTTTAAAAAGAATAGGAGATGGAATTTTTTTTTAATAAGGAAACAATATAAAATTTCAACTAGACACATCACCCTTTAAAACCAAGATATTATGTTCTATGTGAACAAGGCGTACATTCCAAAACTCTAAGTCTTCATAGACGACATCTACGCTCCACTTATATACAGCTTAATACTAGGTTAAGGGAGTCAATCTGGTCAAAATAGTATGCATTTCCCAAAACAAAAGAAACGGAAAACAGAAAAAAATAAATAAATTGTTTGGTACGACAAATAATGAAACAAATATGAAAAAGATATGAACTAAAACTAAATATAAATTTTCCACCCCCCACACTTTTTTTATGCATTGTCCTCAATGCATGGGAATAGGAACAAAACAAAAAGAAAAAGAAAAGACAAAAGGAAAAGAAAACTCCCTGAAAGAATCTTGGGTTGACTCCCAAGCAGCACCTTTGTTTCTTGTCATTGGCTCGACCTCTTTTCTGGTCATGGATCTTCCAAATCAATATCATCAACTTTGCAAACAACTCCTTCATAAAAATGTTTCAGCCTGTGACCATTCACCTTAAAAATCTTATTAGTATCAAGACTCCTAATTTTTACCGCCCCATGAGGATGGACATGAGTGACTTCAAAAGGGCCCAACTACCTAGATCTTAGTTTCCCAGGAAATAGTTTCAATTTTGAATGAAATAACAAAACTTTTTCTCCTACATGAAACTCTTTCCTAACCAACTTAGCATCATGAAATGCCTTAGACTTACCCTTATAAATGAGTGAATTGTCATAGGCTTATAACCTTATTTCCTCTAACTCTTGCAGTTGTAATTTCCTCTCCTTTCCTGCTTCCATATAATCCATATTACACTTGTTCACAGCCCAAAAGGACTTATGTTCTAATTCTACAAGTAAGTAACACGCTTTCCCAAAGGCTATCATGTATGGTGACATCCCAATTAGAGTTTTATATGCAGTCCTAATAGCCCAAAGTGTATAATCTAATCTATCACTCTAATTCTTCTTGTCAGGTCTAACAATTTTCTCCAAAACCCCTTTAATTTCTTTATTCATGCTCTCAGCTTGACCATTAGTTTGTGGATGATAGGCAATCCAAACCTTATGCGTAATATGAAACTTATCTAGTAGACCCTTCAAAGTTTTATTACAAAAGTGAGTTCCCCTATCACTAATGATGGCTTTAGGCATCCCATACCTATTCAAAATATTCTTCTTAACATGCTTAACCGTAGTCTTAGCATCTTCAGTTTTAGTTGGAATAACCTCAACCCACTTAGATAAATAATCCACACAAACTAGAATATAATGGTCCCCATTGGAAGGGGAAAATGGGCCCATAAAGTCAATACCCCATACATAAAAAATTTCACACACAAATATATTATATAAGGGCTTTTGATTTCTATCACCCAAATTTCCAATTCTTTGGCACATGTCACATCTTTTACAGAATTCAAAACAATCTTTGTGAATTGATTCTAAAACTTTTTGTGCAGTGCGTTTGGGACCAAAATGACCTCCTCCCTCTCGGGAGTGACAAAACTCCAAAATAGATAAAATTTCAGAATCATCAACACACCTTCTAATTACTTGGTCACTACAAAAACACCACGAATATGGTTCATCCCACACATAAAATCTAGCTTGTGATTTAATTCTATCTTTAGCATGCTTAGGCATATTAGTAGGAAAGGTTTTGGTAACTAAAGAATTAACAATGTCCACATACCAAGGATAAGTTTCAGTAACAGCATATAAATGTTCATCAGGAAAATAATCATTAGAATCCTTACTAATTTCTGTAGTTGGAATCCTACTCAGATGGTGAGCTACATGGTGATCTAGGCCTTTCCTATCCTTAATTTCTAAATTAAATTCTTGCAACAGTAAAACTCATCTAATTAGCCTAGGTTTAGCCTCTTTCTTTTTCATTAAATATTTTAAAGCAGCAAGATCAGAATATACAGTGATCTTAATACCTAGCAGATAAGATCTAAATTTTTCCAATGCAAACACAACAGCATGCAATTCTTTCTCAGTAATAGTATAATTACATTGTGCAGCATCTAATGTCTTACTGGTATAACAAATCACATGAGATTCCCTCCCCTGTTTTTGCCCTATACCAGCCCCTACTGCTTTATCAGATGCATCACATAAAAGTTCAAAAGGAAGGGCATAATTAGGTGCTTGAACAATAGGAGGTGAAATCAAACACTTCTTTAATTCAACAAAAGCATGCTTGCAGTCATCATTAAAAATAAACTCAACATCCTTAGCAAGCAAAGCACATAACAGAGAAGCAATTTTTGAGAAATTCTTAATGAATCGTCTATAAAACCTTACATGTCCCAAAAATGATCTAATATCTTTCACACTAGATGGATAAGGCAAAGACTGAATCACTTCTACCTTAGCTTTATCAACTTCTAAACCTTTCTCTGAAATGATATGCCTTAGTACCACTCCATGATCAACCATAAAATGACATTTTTCAAAGTTCAAAATTAGATGTATCTAGCAACCTAAAGCTTTTTTTTTTCTATTTCCCGTCTTGAATTCTCTTAACTTGAGTGTCAAAGGCTCTTGAAAAGGAAAAGTCGCCCCCATTTTCAAGAGTTATTTTTGTAGAAAATCCTTGGACAATGGTACGGGATCCTCAAGGACCCAAAACAAGCTTAGAAATCTACTATATGCTGAAACACATTTCATACTATTAATAGGGAAAAGCATCAGGAATACCAAAACAGTGGTGCAGCAGTGCAGGGAGATAATGGCTTAGAATATTATAGTGTGCTTAAGATATCTACAGGTTGCAATGTACTGATCAAAATCATATATTTACTTTAAAATGTGATTGGTATGACTTGGAGCATCAAGGTCAAGGCCACAATATATAGATATAAGTATGAGCTAGTAAGCTTGAATTCCATACCCAATTTATAGATTATATGTCTTGAGTGTCAAAAACACAAGTGGAATAAGTTTTCTATTTATAGGACCCAAAAGTCATGAGTGATGGTATATTAAAATTTATAAAAGCGTAATCTTGTTATATTTATAACATGCCAACCAAAGATGTTAACCATGCACTCCAAGAGGTTGATTTAAATGCACGACTCCAAGTAAAGTTTAATGTTCCTTACCATATGCTTAGAATAACAAATGAAGCTAAAAATAACTACCTTCTACTAAGAAAATGCTTCACAATCCAATGGGAGTTAATGCAATAAATTTGGTGAAGAATACATTACAAAATAATAGGAGAGAAAAAACTGGCAGCGTTACAAATGATGATGAAGTTGATGACCATGAAGACTTTCTTAAGAAAAAGATAACCTAAATGTTATATGTTTGATGAATGGATACTATTCTTACCTTAGATTGTATCTTTTGCTTATCAAATATGCTAGTCAAAGATCTATAACATTGGTGTATAATGAGCTTGATTTTATTTAGAACGTTGTCACCTGATCTGCTTCATGTGTACATGTCAGCAAATGTTATCATTTTTCATTATGTTGCCTTTATTCTTCTATTATTGTTTTCTTTTCATACATTAATAGTTCTTATTGGTTTTTCTTTATGTGTTTTACCATATTTTTTATATGGAATAAGAAGCATTCTCAAGCCTAAACAAACACAACTCAGTTGGAAGAGGTATGGTATCTGCTCATAAATTTATTAATAATTTAATTATACTATTATAGCATATACTAACTACTAAATGGTTTAATGTGGAAGGGAATGGTAAAAAACACATAAAGGGATAAACCAAAGGAGGATGATGAAACAATGAAATTGAGCATGCTAGCCATTCTCACGCCATTATGATCATGAGTCATAAATTGACACAAGCATCCATGAGTTGCAAGGGTTCTTGGATTCAACTATTGTCGTAGGTAATGACATTGGTATTACAATTATGTTGCTAGTTTAGAGAACCTCAATCACCCACTATTTTGGTTAAGTCAATGTTCAATTTTGTTTGAAATTTTAGGTATTCTTAGTGAACAACCATAATCTAAGAGGCAACGGAGAAGCAAGAGATTGAGAAGAATTGTTATAGCCCTCAATGTCCATGAAATAGTAGACCAAATCTTATATAAACTCGGCCTAAACTCAGTAAAATAAGTAAGATAAATGGTTCTCAGCACAGAATAACAAGCCACGGATCTGGACAATCTAATGGGCAAGGCACACATGGTGCTTGTTCACTTTTTAAAAGACGTGATTATTTTTTGAAAAACTAATCATTTACTACAACATCTTCCACAAGTAAGCCTAAAGGTAAAGGACATAGGGTAAACAATAAATGCATCACCATTGATACAAAGACGAAAGGTGGAAAATCGAAACTTAATTTTGTATGCTTGATGAGGTCCTTCGAGCTATTTGTGATGATGTACTGACTAGTTGATTATTGTCGTTATCTAGTGGGAACAATGGTACCAATAAATGTTCAAAATTGGGAGCAAGCAGTTCCACTTGCTGGAGAAATGATATGGAAAAAAATTTAGGTAATACATCTATAATTGAACTTCCTCTCATTATATTATTTTTATCCTCCAGCAGATTATTATCACTTATTATAAGTTTTATGTTCATATATTATCATTTTCAGATTACATATAGTACTCATTGCATGTTTTGTTTATACTGCTATGTTATAGAGATAATGCAATGCTTATATAGACTTTGAAAATCTCACTTGCATACCCATTATAAGCAATATGGTACTACAAAGTAGAAACAAGAAAAAATCCTCTAGATGTTTTTTTGAAGGATAAGTGGACCCATTGTGTAAATTGTTTTTTTTTTTTCCCTCGACGAAGTTTAAGGTACATCAACTTTATGCTTTTTGGGAAAAAAAACTTTTCACTATTACTTTATATTTTTCAGCTTCTTTCTTAATACATTTGGCTAGGCAATGTCATGGTGAATTATGTGAATAATAGAAGTATATCTTATCTCCTTTTACTTGTAATCGACGCTCAACTTCTTGATGTAGTTTCAACACTAATTTCAAAAGGATGTTCTTTTGCATACATTAGAAAGCAATAATTTGAGACCCCTTGTCGATGTGCTTTGGTGTAGTACTCGTTTTGGTAAGGAGGGGGGACTTGATTAGATAGACCCGTCATTCTACAAACGTATGTGTATGCAGTATCTTGTTTATAAACCGAGTATTTTGTTTTCTTCCTTAATCATTACTACCATATAAGTGTTTGATATCTTTTTGCATTGTTAATGGTCTTATAGGAAAAACTCTAGGACCTTGCTACAAGGAGTTAAGAATAATGTGCTCTTAAGGCAAAAAGGAGATATTGCTTGGTACTCTTGAAGTGAGATCAAACTATTTTCAAGGAAAAACAACTAAAGGTTGTAGTTATGCTCAGGGAAAGTAGTAGCAAAAGCAAGAATAAAAGATTCACCAACAATAAGAAAAGATAAAATAACCGCATACATCACATGAATTCAAAAGAGTAACCAAAACAAGAAAGGACCAACAAAAGCAAAAAGAAGAGAAACAAAGACAAAGATGAACAACAATGTTGGTTAGATGAGCTCAAATAGGAAATATACACTAGAGCATTTTCAAATATTAGAAAATGTTATAAATAAAAATATATAAGAGATGTGTCCTAAGAAAACATATGTCTAATGGACAAAAGGTCTCAAAAAGAGAGGTCAAAGAGACATATTTTAGGGAAAGACACACCCTTTCATCGGAAGAAGTCACCCACAACGGGTCTATATATACTCCTTAGGTCATCATTTGGATATGATGAAAAATCTTCCCCTAAGATAAGGTGGCATAATTCTATTAATAGAATTAAATGATAGAGAGAAAACTGGTTTTCTCCTTCACGGTTTATTCCCCCTCCATGGGTACATTCAACGACTTGACACCATGGGCGTAAACTATATCGACTAACATGGTTTCATCATATCCAAAAAGCTAATTGGTAGATCCCTTAGTTGCATAGTAGCAAAGCCAAATTAAGCCTTAAGGGCAGTGCTCATTGAACACACTTTGAAACCATTCTTGGTTCAAAAAGTTCTAAGAATATTAAGGCTTAATGTCACTCAAAATTCTGAATATAACATATAGAGTAATGGGTAAAGCATTTTCACAAATGATAAAAATTGGTTCAAGTTGTAAAGGGATGGACAATGGTAGGTTGAAGATTGGTTCAAGCATTTTTTATGAATGCAGTATGTAAGGGCTTTTGCTCAAAACCCAGCCTTTATTTCATGCCACATTCAAGGATCTAATTTGATTTCTAATGCATGAAGACATGGCATATTAATGAGAAGCAAACATGGTTGTATTACATTTAACTAGCTAAGTGTCTTTGATTTTCAAATTTTACAATCATGATTCATAAGTGCATTAGTGAATTTACTTGTTACATGCATGTGAGATATGTTGTTTGCAGATGATGTTATCCTTATTCATGAAACCAAGGATGGAGTTAGCAATAAGTCGAAGCGATGGAGGCGTAGCCTAGAGTCTAGGAGCTTTAAATTAATTAGATTGAAAATTGAATATTTTAGGTGTGGTTTCAGTGGAGGGGAATAGGGCAGTGGAGAAGTGACCATCGATGGGATGGCAATATCGAGGGTGGAGAAGTTTAAATATCTTGGTTCATCCCTTCAAGAGAAATCTATCTGAACAAAGACATTAACCACTGTATTAAAGTGGCACAACAAAAATGAAAGAATCATGACAACATTAAACTTTTGGGTAATTCACTAAGTGACAATATTACAACGGTATAGATTCCATGCATTATAGTAAAGCGACTTGTATAGATGTAAAATAGTTTGGTGGATTTTTTTAGGGTTTATTTAGTACTTGAAAAGTAACTTGGGAAAGGAAGAAAAATTGAAAAACGATAATTTTTTCATGTTTGGAGTGAAGAAAAAAAAGGAAGGAAAAAAATTGGAGGAAACACTTGAAGGAAAGCAAAAAAAAAATACAGGACAAAATATTTTCCTCACAAAAATGTGAGAAAAAATGATGGAAATTTTTTAGAAACTCCACTCGCTATGCTTTAACCACAACCTTCGACAAAAACCTAGGAAACACTCTCTTGGCCCCCTTCTCTCTCCCCTCTGCTTGCTTTGCCCTTTTAAACTCTTGTATTCTTCAAAACTGACGCCAATAACCTCTTGATAGAGATCAACAACATCATGATTTCTCACCTAAATTTGCTTCTTGACAATTTCGTCTTGATCTATAGCATTCAGGACCCTTTTTGTGCTGCTTAATAGCCATGAGATTCATTATTAGGTCTCAACTCAATCCTAAGGCATTAACTCATGGTGGTTGATTGAGGAAGTCTTTGTTGAAATTATGAAATTTGTCTCCCATTTTCCTAGGTTTAGCTTTCATTTTGTTTGAATTTTGGATTTTGAATTAGAGGGACTTGGTCTTCAATGTTAAAAGGAGCTTTGATTCTAAGGTCAAAAACTGAAAAGATTGTGAATTTGATAGATGTTGTAGCAGGCAAATGTGGGATGTTGAGGGAAGGGTTGTGAGTTGATCTAAAAACCAGGCACTTTTAGTTCAGATTGCTGGGAGTTCTTCTTAGAAAAGATCAAGATCATACTCATCATCCTTGATAGATTCGGTGAATCACTGAATCAGATAGTGCTTGAGGATGAGAGTAACTACTTACTCAAGAAACCTGAGGCTTGAAGTTTCTAAGCTGGAGAAAGCTAATAAGTCTTGATAGCTAGGAATTTGTAGATTTACACAAGGCGTTTGTGATAATGTTCGAACGAGTTTCTATGTTTGTAAGTTTTAATAGTGGACCTTCTTTCTTTGGTGATTAATTGAGAGTTTGTCAAACTTTTGTGATTGCATCTAATGGGTCTGAGTATATGTATTTAAGATGTATATGTTTATGTTGTATGTCTAAATGAACAAAAAAGTGCATAAAGATATGGTTAATAGAAAGCACTTCGTCTAGAGCCCCTTGGGATCTTCATCTTGTTTGTTAGTCAATCATAGATTATAGTAAATGGCGGTGCAATGAACTACCAAACTCACTATCTATAGTTTTTGTAATCAATTTTCACATTTCTAATCAAAAGAATGCTCCCTCTATGTTCTTTCCCTAATCGAAACAAGGAAAAAGTGACTTTCTTTTTGACTTTTTTCCCTTCTAATATTTTTATTTGAATTTTCTATTTACTTAATTTTCTTATGTTCAGATAGGGCTTAGTGGATTTTATTTGTTTTTGAAACCTCTATAGAACTTTAAGGATTTGGATTATATTTCAATTAATGTCTGGCATCCTAAACGAATGCTTGTGTAGCATATTATAGTAGCTACTATAACAAATGTATATTCATCACTTAAATTAGTCTAAGATACAGTTGTATTCATATTTGTAATATGTAAATACTTGATTCGAATGATGTGAGTTGACATTAGCAAAGTGACAGTTACCAAATACACATAACTATAAATGTTAATTACGGAAAGAATAATCATAGAAAAAATTTAGGTTATTGCTAAAAAATCCTAAATTATAATAGATGAAATGCCTTTAGTAACAGTTTGGCCATTGCTACAAAATTAACAACTTATTGCATCGATATTTGTCACCACATAAGGGATAGTTATATATGAAATGATAAATTACTCTATGATAACGACAATTTTATAGCAATGACAAATGTCATTAGAATATATGATCAGAAATGTTACAATGTCATTGAGACAGTATTTCTAGCACGATAGCGCCTCTATATGCAATGAGTTTGCAAGGATATCATGTGTTGTCCCCTCCTTGTAGATACATATCCAATACGATGTAAATAATATGCTTATTAAAAGATTGGGAATCTATTCATGCTTTGTCCAACCGCTCCATCTCTCGATTTTGTCCATAAACATCCCTTCATATTCTACGGACTTCCTATGAACTAACTTCATATCCACTGACTAAGTTTGGTATTTTATAAACAAGCCACTACCAATGAGGCCCATCAAAGAAACCTAATGATGTCTATGATTGCATACATGTCACGGAACTTATAAGGCTTAACTCATCATAAACTCATAACAGTTAGGTGAAGTTGGGAGCCAATCTCTGCCCTTGTCATGCATTTAAGTAAGATAAAGCCATCATCTCAACAATTTTGACCTTCTCCTCACCACCTTATATTCTATTGTTTCTCACTTTATCAAAGTTTAATTTTTCATAGATATTTGTTTGATTCTCCTTAAATTTTTATGTAACTTAAGTGCTTTTTTTCATTCTTTCCTAGGGCAAGCCTTGTCCCTTGCCTTTCGTGTCTTAAAGGCAAAGTTCTCAACCATAGTCCTAGTTACTGATTCAATTGAAAGAGTTGTCAAGAAATGAACTGCACTTATAAGTATGACCCAACATTCGATAGGCCTAAAAAATTGTTGTCACCCTCCTTGGAGGCCCTCAACCATTGTCATCATCCTCATATTATTATAAATTGGTCATACCCACCTTTAAGCTAGATCTTTACAAACTTGGATAAACGTAGAAAATAAGTTTCATAATGTTCAAGAATGTTTTGCTGTTATCATTTGTGAACTATGTAAATGGTTATTACTATATTTTTGTGTGAGTAAATCATAAGTTTTGACCCATAAGAAAAATGTTGCGAACATAACACTCGATCGGTTCTTATCTCTAGAATCTCCCTTAGTAGTAAAATTGCCCATGAAATTACCTATGACTCTCATTTAGAACATATTTCTATCAATTATTGAGAAAAATTAGAAAATATGGAGGGCTCAGGTGAGAGATTACGCGATACTATTGACGTACTTTAAACATTCATCAGTGTATTCTTCATAGCCTCCACAAAGTTGTTACATCCATGAAGTTTCTGATACCAAAAATAAAGCAATTCATGTGAGACATTCTTGTCTAGATTTTCTTTGCTCTCCCTTAAGTACTTATCCTCTTCCTTGATAAGTTGCAATATTTTTTCACGTGGCTTCTAAATACTGCTATGTCTCACCCACAATGTTCAACTACTAAACTACACATACATCAAAGTCAAATTGGACCCCACTCCAGCTAAACATCGTTGACAAGCAAAGTCCACTAAAGACATTGAATAAACATTGGAATTCCTTGCAAAGCTAAGGGTTTGAGAATGTCAGAATTGACTAATTGACATATGTTAAAAAGTTCATCTATATGGAGAAAGAAGTATAAAAAAGCTCTACTTCGTCTATGCAAAGAGATAATAAGTTGATAATTATGTTTTGCAAGATGATTTCTAAGCCACCAAAGAGTGGTCTAACAAAATTTGTTTCAAAGAAGGAAATTTAAAAACACTCTTTGAAGCGTAGGGCTGTAAAAGAACTCAACCAATTTGGAAATCCCTCAAGGCCTTAGCCTTTACATTATAAATCTCATATTGAGCTCAATTTGACCAAAGTTTAGTTGCGCTCGATGCTGACTTAGATGTTTTTTGAACAAGCCCAAACTTGGTGAGTTTTGACTATACTTAGCTCAATTAAACTCATTTTGTCCATTTTTCATGGTTATATTTAAACTTTGTATTAAACAAAGCATATATGTGATGATTTTCACTTTGAGTTATGAGTTATAATGTATAAAGCATAAGAATTTCAAGGCCAAGTTATATAAACATATGAACATATAATAAAAAAGGTCATTGCTAGCACTTGGACCAGACTTACTCAAAACTCAACTACGACTTAGTTTGACAATGGTTAGTTTCGACTCGGTTTACTTGCTTATTGAACCATATCAAGTCTAATAAAGCTCATGCTTAACTCATCTCAAAAATACACCCCTACCCTACGTCGTTCCCATTAAAACCATCATAGATATAGTATTTATTTGTACCAGGATCAAAATTGTCCTTAATTATTAAGAAAATGAGGGATGGAGATCATTTCTATTAAACAAAAAAAGAAATGGAGACCCCCTTCCCCCCCCCCC
>JACYFF010010365.1:78499990-78525928 GCA_017589665.1 Selenicereus undatus | reverse complement strand
ATATATATATATATATATATATATATATTATACACATGGAAGTTTATACTTCCATATACAGCTGGACAAATGTTGACCCGTTGGATTTACACAAGGTACTTAAAAAAAAAAGAAAATAACACTAGAGCTTGCCACACCCAAAGGTATATGCACGACCACCGAACTGCTATGTAACTGTCAACTCCTTTACTCTTCGTTTCTCCTCCTCTGTGACTGGAACTCAACTCCTTCTGTCTCCAACTCAAGTTCCCTGTAACCTGAAAGCTTCACAATATCAAGCAAGAAATTGAGTAATCAAAAGCAGTACAAATCCATTTAATTCAGCCTTGTAACCGTCATCAATGGCAGAGAGATACGATGTTGTGCATTCAGAATATGCTACCAAACCTAAAAATGCAATGAACGATAAGGCAAGAAGGCAACAAGGAATGATAATCACATACAAGCAAAAAGCCAAGTAAGATATTTGAGTAGATGTTAGAATAATTCAAAAGAATTGAAATTTAGTGTTCAAAGTTTGATTTCATAGTATTCAATGCGAATTCTAAATATTAGATGAAATTGTTGATTATTATCAATTAAACTATATTTGAAACTAGAGTTGATACAAGAATGCCAAAAATCTAGAAAAACACATTTACCCTGTTCAACATTCTAATGAACTGTAAGTGTAATGCCTTTTATTTATATCTGTTCACTTCATTAGTTATCATCAGATCATGATTTTTAGGACCTCTATAGGAGGGGATGAATTAGGCTGCTTTTTTACTACCATAACTTAGATTTAGAATTTCGAGGGCGAAATTCTTGTAAGGGGGGAAGAGTGTAAGACCCGTTTTCGTTATCTTTATGTTAAGTTGCCTTTGTTACCTTTTTACGTTATAAAATCGTAATTTTAGTAACTATATGAGTTAGTTGATTATCGATGTGCTTTTGAAAACTATAATTTTATAAAAAGGGATTTTTATCGCTATTATTGATTTCAAAGTCAATTCGTGCTATTTATGCCTTTAAATTATATCGATAGTTTAATTTAGTCGTTATTCGATTCACTTAGTCGTTTCTCGAGTACGATTAAGTTTTCAACCTTAGAATTAGTTTCGAGATTCATTAAAATCGAACCTTTACGTTCCTAATCGATGAGTGATTGCAGTTTAGGATAAGGGGTACAAGATTGAGCTAGCAACTTTAGTTGAATGAGCAAGCATTACAAAAAAAAAGGTATCAAAGGGGGGGTGCTGAAGCCCCTTGTTTCTGGGCAAGCCACGACAGGGGGGGAAGCTCTGCTTCCCCAGCACCGTGACCCCCCCCCCCACGCGAACCACATAGGAGAGAGAGAGAGGGGCTATGCGATGGAGGGAGAGAGAGGGAGCACCGACAGGCGCTGGCGCCGGTGCCGCGGTGCGCAGCCGGCCATGGCCGTGGGCCGGCGAAGAGAGAGAGAGGGGGGTCGGGTGAGAGTTAGAACGAGGGGCTCGGTCCGAAGGCTAGGGTTTTGAGGCCCTCAACCCCACGCCGCCACCACCGTCACCGTCGATGAGTGAGCCCAGGCACCGGCGACCCCCTCTGCACGGTGGTTGAGTGAAAATCGGCCACGGTTTGGCCGAATTCTACGTGGGTAGAGCCGATGCTCGAACAAAATTCACAAGCATGGTGAGTTTCGAGCCTTTATCCTTCTTTAAACTGAATCTCTATCCCAAACCCTCACTAATTGTGTGAAAATTGGACAAAAATCGTGAGTTAGGGTTTTGGGTTTGGGCTAGGTCGAGTCAGATGCGAAGAGTGGAGGAGGACCTGGCTGTTGATGTCGATTTGGGCCTCAGTTCAAGCTAAATTGCGTGTCTCTAGCATGGAATCGAGGTGGGTGTTCCTTGCCCCCTAAATTAGTATTAATTTCGAAAACGTTTTCAGCAGAATGATGTTGCATGTCAAGTTAGGGTTTGTTAGATTCGTTAGAAATGTCAAGAAATTGGTTGTGCATGCTTAGATTCGAGCTATTCAGTTAGTTTAAGCTTAAATTTGTAAATCGATACATGTTAATTTAGTTAGTCGATGCCTGAGATGTTGTTTCGAAGTTAATTTAACGTGTTTAGCATCGATTCAAGTTAATTAGTTGATGCATGAAAAAGAATTAAAAACGAAGTTGATTCGATATATTTAGCGTTGATTCGAGTAATTAGCGATTCTTGAAAATGAATTAATTTTTAAAGTTATAAAGGCGTAGTTAGCTTGAATACGACTCAAGTAAGCTAAGGTTTTAAGAGAATCGAAAACGAAGTTGATTTGATATATTTAGCGTTGATTCGAGTAATTAGCGATTCCTGAAAATGGACTACTTTTGAAGTTATAAAGGCATAGTTGGTTTAAATATGACTAAAGTGTGCTAAGGCCTGAAAAGGAATCGAAAACGAAGTTGTTTTGATATGCTTAGCCCTGATTCGAATAATTAGCGATTTATGAATAAGATAACAAGGTTAACAAAATTAGTCGTATTCGAAATAACCTAAGAATGTTTTAATCGATACATGGTTAGCTGAATAGTTATGCTTGAAAATGACATGTTTAGTTAATTTGTTATGTTCTGAAAACGGCATGTTGGTTATGGTAATGAGATGTTTAGTTGACTTAATACGCCTTGAAAATGGCATGTTTAGTAGGCTAGTTAAGCGTTATTTCAAGTTAAGGCAATATGGATGTATATGTATATGTGGCTGAAAGGTGCTGTTTGCACAGGTAAGAGCCTAATCCTCCTCCTTTTTAATAAGTCCTTGTGATAACATGTTATGGAAAATAAATTGATGAAATGAGCTAGTAGTTGGTTGGTTCGAGGATAACATCATGAGCGTTTGAGGTCTTGTGTGTATGGTGAAAGTGAGGAGGGAGACTGGGTTGTGAATTACCGCAATCGTGTGGATTGCGAGGCCATGTGTGGCTTATTGTGTTGAACTGATGTGATTGATATGAAGTGCTTAAATGTGATATATGTGATGTATGTGCTTAAATGCTTAAATTGCTTTATATGCATAAGAGTGAGTTTTTTCAAAGAAAGATTTCATGTTTTGAAATGATAGTAGCCATAACTATTAATGCATGATGGCCTATTTTAATTAAATGAAAACAGTTTTGGGAGTAAGAGCTTAAGCGTGAGCGTTAGGTCTCACTATGGGGTCGAGAATAGTTCTCACCCGATCAGCACCCTGTAATGATCTTATGCCAAAAGTATTTTCCTACCAAGATAAGAAAAGCAATTGGCCTATGCCATTTTATATGTTTTAAGGTTTTAAGGAAAAAGAACGTTTTACGGACCCAAAGAGGCCAGTTGAATGAAATGTGAAAAGTTTATAAGGATCAATATGCGACCGATATGAAAGAATATGAGCCGCAAGGGGCTAAGAGAAGGGTTTTTATGGGCCTCAAGAGGCTAAATGAAATGTTTTCAAAGAAAGGAAAGAAAGTTTTCTTTGTATGTTCTATGCTTTTCTTATAAATGATAATGAAATGCTAAGTAAGATGCGATTACGAAAAAGAAGGCCTTATGAGCATGTTTTATGCATAACCTATGAATGAGACTTGGCATCTGTGTATGTCTTAAGCATATCATATGAATACGAAATGAAATCTCTTTTAAAAAGGGCAATAGCCTCAGGAGGTTAAGGAAATGTTTTCAATAAAAGAAAGAACGTACTGAATGAATGTTTTATGACGTGATTCCTAAGCATGTTGAAAGTAAAGTTATGTTTAGTAATGTCTTCATAGGAATTTTATGAATGCCTAATATGATATTAAAGTATGAATACGTGATATGTGACTAGTAAAGATATTATTTGCCTACAACGGTTTTGGTTTTAAGGGGGTTGGGGGACACTCACTGAGCGTGTGGTTGCTCATCCCACTACTCTTTCCCCTTTTCCCCCAGGTTTTCTTTATGACAGGAAGGAGTGGAGTCAGCTGGAATTGATTATTGCTTGCAAGATGTCATTTGTGCTAACTTATGTGTTTAATGAAGTCATGTAAAGTATTTTTAGTTTGTAAACGCTTGTAAACAGTAATCGAGGTTTATGTAACGCATTTTGGTTATGAGTCGCTCTGTATGGCTATATGAGCCAACCATCCAGTCAGTTAGATGTCTTTTGATTGAAGTTGGTTATGTTTGGGATGTAAACCCCATACTCCGGTTGTGTGAACCGTTGAGTTGTATCTCTTACTGTTTCTGTATTAATGAACTACTCTGTTTGGTATACTCCGAGCGGGCGGCTCGTCGAGTTATAAACTCCGGCGTGTGGCCGTTGAGTTAGGTTTTAAATGTTTACGCTTCCGTTGATTTACAGGGACTTTTATAAGGCGTTTAGCCTGGGAACGTTCAGTTTTCAGGGGAAATGTTGTCCGTTTCGTCCCAAAATTTAAGTAAGAAGTTAGGAAAACGTAACGCTATCGGCCCTAGGGGCTGGGGGTGTTACAACACCAGACCACAAAAAGAAAAATAAAGGTCTAGTCTCAAATATCCTAATCGGTTTTGATATCGAAAGAAACAAGTTCCCCGGTAACAACGCGAAAAACTTGTTGTTTTAAAATGTTACCGCAAGCGCACAGTGTAGTTGTAGCTAGCAACCGACGAGCACGGGTCGTGTCCACAAAGAACTCGCTTTCAAGCACCAAAACTAATTTAGACACTCAATCTAGATCAATCAAGTTGTAAGTTTGTTATATGCTTGGATTTAAACTAAGGAAACAATAACAACTAAAAGGTTGAATGAGAAAATAAGATATTAAAACACCTAGGTTGAGATATCAGCACAATTATGCTAGTTGAACCAGTTGCTAACCCCGTCAAACAATTCCAAGCATGCATCATGAGTAGATAGATTGCCAGTTAAGCTCATCTCCTCCCTCTCTCAAGGGTCAAAGACTAATCATAGAACTACAGTCACCTATTTTTCATGGGACTAAAAGTCATAGGATTACAAGATCTACAATCTCGAATCCTAATTAGAACCTTAATTATTTTCATATTAAAATCCTAATTGTCTACTAAGTCACACTAGGTAAAGGTCCCGCCTTTCAACGCTCCCCTAAACCCGAATAATAATGGAGGAACGCTCTTTCGAGCATTTCATCAAATACAGGGTGTGCATAGTAGAAATCATGAATACAAGTATGAGAAAAATAAGAGATTGGGGCAAGATTTTGATTCAACTAAACATAATCGACTTCAATCCCAACCCAAGTTGGGAGATTAGCCGCAAATCATACTAACATTCAATAATTCAACCATAAGAGAAATAAGCATGATTCAACTAAACTCAAGAACAACAACAATGAAAGGAAGAGAGAATCAGAGAACAAACTTGGATTGATTGTTGGATCCAAGTAGAAATAATCTTCAATAATCATAAATTGAATGTAAAGGGACAATTAAACTCTCCTAAGAAAACCCTAAAAATCTCCTAAAAAGAAGTCTCAGAAAAGAAAACTCGATATCCCCCTAAAGCAGCCCCGAAAGAATCTTAAGTCGCGCAGGCAGAGGAGGAGGCACGGTCGTGCCACATGGCACGGTCCGACTAACCGGCACTGGCCAGGTTGCATGGTCGTGCCACATGGCACAGCCAAACCGTGACACATTGCTGGCCGGCTGGTTGTGCCGGTTCTATGTGGCACGGTTGTGCCTCCCGGCATGGGACACTCGTGCTTGATCCTTGGGACTTCCATGCGATGTCGAGCGACCTCTTTTGCGACTTTAAACTCGCCTCCTTGGCACTCATTTCTGCTAAATATCATCTACCTTTTCGTTCCTTCAGTAAAGTCCCTGGAAATGTAGAGAGATGTTGTATGCGCTAAATATATGCTAAAGGAGGTCAATTTGACCCTTTCTTAACACGATCGCACATGAAAATACCGAAGAAAAGAAGTCAAACAGGGGCTAAGATGGGGTTGAAATACAGGTTTATCAACGTAAGTATTCCTATTTAACCTAGTTCCAGATACACATAAAACCATTAGCATATAATTGATCTACTTGTCATGGTATATTTGCTTATTGAAAATAGATTACACCCTTTAACGACGAGATTGCACTTAATTTACTTTGTTCATATTTTGACCCTTGACACACTAACAACAAGATTGAATGTGTAGGGAGAGACTTTTTGAGTATGACCATGAAGAAGAAGACAAAAGATTTTGGATATTCAGGGAAGGGTTCGCAACCATGGTTGGAGCAGATCAGGACTTAGAAAGTCCTATAGTGGATCGATGTACTATGTCTAATCCTAAACTAGATGGAAAGGAGAAGGAATCCAAGTACACCAAAAAGGATGTTCTTTAGTACAAATATTTACGGAAGATAATCAAGCTGTAGATATAACATATTTAATTCAATTACAACACATCTTCATTGATTATCGTTAACATGAGTTCTTTGGTTTTTTAGATGGCCCTAGAGAAAGCTCCAACAGATTTAACAAAGGCATTCAAAATGGTAATGGACCTTGAAAGAAAAAGTTATTCTAGAAGAAATTGGATGAAGCACAATTGGTAAGTTCCATAGCACTTGTGAATTGTTTGATATTTTAACTTCATCTTATGGTTCTTTGAATGGACCATGTTTGACACTGACATTTACGCCTATGGACTTTTCCACATTTTAGAATTTCTTGAAGCTTAATCAGCCATAGACACACCATGACAACCCTCCTTGCTATGTTACTCTCGCACTGTGTGCCAAGTGCCTTTTAAATCTAAAGTGAACAATCCTAACCGACTAAACCAACCTAAAAACAACAATGAACAAAACAATAGTGCAAATGTGAACAACGATTAAGTACTTAATGAACTAACTAAACAATCATAGTGAGCATCTTATAACATTTTGATAAACGAATTGTACTTTGTTAGAGACCATACATTATCACCAATATCCACTTAGATGTAGAGAATCCCCATTCAATCAAGATTTAAGTTGTAAAGTGAATAATATTAAAAGAAATAGTGAATAGGTTGATGTTGCCAAGCCGCTCATCTTCACTTTGACCTATGTTCACTATAAAGCTCTACTTGGCTCATCATTTAGCCTATTACTATTCACCATAACATCAAGACTTATGTTGCAATTCTTATGACATGATTAGAAAAATGTATTCATAATATGTCAATGCATCTTCATGATTTTTATGTGGCATGTACATTTGTTTTCCCAATTCTTAGAGAAAATCATTTTTTGATCCTCTGTTATGACTTCGTGGCCAGGAAAGCGGTTCCTTATTAACACTAACCTTAACTCCAAAACAATAATTTTATTCATTAATAACTTCACATGTCCCTTGCAGGCTAATTTGTTCTCAAGCTATTTAGTTAATGGAGGGCATAAAACAGAGTCAAACTTGAAGAAATTTAGCCTAGCGTTTTGGAGGATATCTTGGCAAGATGACACAAACGTTCAAGATTGTGGAATTTATGCCATATGCCATACAGAGAGATCTCCTAGAGGCTAAGTCTAGAACTGGAGGCTCGGTTTTTAATTTAACAAGGTAACTTGTACATTTCATGGTAGCACATAGAAGCTTTTGAATTATCCAGAATGTATGTTAATTATAGTAGTCTTTATCGTTCTAAAAGTGCACATTGTTATTGGGGTCCCGGGGGGTATCAAGGTAAGTAAGTTGTTACCAAGCCTTCAACCAAGCACGCTGTTAGGGGTATTACAAGTACAGTTTGTCTATACCTCTTATATGCATTACCTTAAACTTACAAGTTTAGGAATATATTCTCCCGTAAAATCTAGGACTCATTTGCGGCTTAATTTGTCTCTGCCTCAGCATTTCCTCTTCTGCACATTAGGTATTCTAAAAACACCTCACATTCTTCTTAATCAAAATATAGCACCAACAAGCTGTATATATAATAGTCCTTATGCTCCTTCCCCATTATCTCTACATTAGCCACTCATGAAACTGATGCAATGACTCCCCCTCAAAAAAAAAAAACACATGAACCCATGCAAACACCTTAAATAGACTAAAAGTATGAGTTTCAATCACCTGTAGTACTCAAATGACATTTGCAATCATATGGCCCCGCTGCAAGTAGACATAGAAATATTAGGCTATCCAGAAAGTATCCTGTTGTAACTTACTACGGACACCTATAGTAGAATAACAAAGGTACTTCACGAACTATATACCACACACAACAGCACTCCAAAAGGTTTCCATTCGGAAACCACATGTTTACAATGACAAAGTTGTGTCCATCAAACAAGTCAAGTCATTTTTTTAAGCCATAAACACAAGACTGGAGATTCAAAAACAATAGATCACAACATGTACATAAATGAGGAATTGCTCAAACCAATTCAAAGGTTTAGGTGTTTACATTTCGAAGCTTTAACGACAATCTTCCGAGATTAGGATGGCCTTTACAACGAGAAGCATCTGTAGCAAACTCCTCCCATATAGCCAGAACCCGAGTAGTTTCTACAAGCACCAACAACAAGCAAATCTCCAATTTAGACATACAGCTAAAATTGTGACCATACAAAAGAAAGACAAACTAATGTGGTACTTGGGTGACCAACACCGCCAAGTTCTAATTGGATATATGGTTAGCTCTCTGCAAAGAGGTAGAATATATGCCAGGTCAAAGAACAAAGAAAAAAACAGAAAACTACACTGTTCACCTAAAGACGTAGCTAGTCGACAATCTTCAACATGCCAATTATAAGCTTTTTCATAATGGAACGTCACATAACAGCCATATTGCCAACCAGTTGAACTCTAACTTTATGTGATCTATGTGCTATGGGTTGTGGAAACTCATCAATTGAAAATACACACACCTTAATCCTTACTGCATATGTAACAACACATTAAAAGAAAATAAAGTGTTGGATCGATTTTAAGCTATTATAACACAGCCTGTAAGTAGTGTCAGACTCAGCTCCAAACAGCTACACTAAGCTACCCTTACAATAGTAGGTGTCCCTCCCTGCATTAGTACCCATAAGATAAAATACTACTGGGGGCATTCTACAAATATCAAGACTTTGAGTGAAAAGATCAAGAGATGGCAGTGGAAACAAAAGAGCAACTCCAGTAATGCACAGGCAATATGCTGAATACGACTTTATAAAATTAAACTTGGTTGACATTAGACTGAGTTATACCTCATATAGGGACAGGTGCAGTGATTGGTGATCCCCAATGTGATTTATACGAAGTGTGGATGAGAATGTTTATGTATATTGATCCAATGGTCATACCTACATATTCTCACAAAATATTGTCTAATTTAATTTAGTTTCTAGCGTCTTTATCAGTCATTAGCATGTTCATTAATTAGCATGTTCACATAACTCTTGGTGCTTTAGATAATAAAGCATTTGGCATGTTAAGTAAGCCTGAGAAGTGAAGATTGCATCATCATCTTCACCATCATATGGATAATAAATAGCGATGTACCTACTGATGGTACTGTGATCAATAAGCAATGTCTTGGGCTTGCATGTGAGCTTCCCATCTGTACATGAGAGCTCTTAACATTCTTTGATTTCTCATGTTCATGTCTTATGCCTAGTGTCCCAGGATCTGTTTGAGGTAAGAGCTTGAGAATATTTTGATGTGTTCGTCGAGGCCGGTCAAAACTCTACCTTTCATTCATGGTCATTTTTCAATACCGTAGGTATACTTCATAGAATGGTGTGAACAGTGAACACCATTAAGTAGTTGCTTTCACATTGCGCTTCTATTTCCTTTTAATTGCTTCTCGCCTTCTGACCAGTTCTCCAGGTGACATATTATGTATTTTGAAATTTTGGTGATTATGTCCCATACATATGTCCAAACTGTAAGAAGAATTGTCCGGTATCTACGTTCAAGATAGGTAGCAATGATAATAGAAAGTGAACTCAATAGGCTAAAGGTCCAAACACTAGAAGTAGTAAAAAGAGAGTTCTAGCAAAGAGAAATGGTACAACAACAGCTCCAGCAGTAGTAATACTCTACTATTAGATCGTATATCATATTTTAAAAGATTGCTGTGTAGAGGATACAATGTTCAAGAACACAATCTATTTTGAATTATAGATTGTTTTGGGACACATAGTTGTTCAATTAGTCATCTGCCAATATTATGATAAAGCATAACATAAAATAGAAAGACTCATTATGAGCTGTGTAGTACAGATAATTTTGGTGGATGTTTACTCATTCATTGGGAGTTAATTAAATCTTTATTAATGACTGATGATTTATTGATGATATAAAACAGAAACGCCACCAAAATGGGCATATAACACCTCTCAATGGAGCTACACTTACATCAAACAGCCAACACATATAAACTGCTTGAGAAATCCATTCACATAGTTGCAAGTTGTTGCTGTCCAAGAAGACGCCATCTGTATTGGGTTTTTAAGAACAGTAAAGCTCCTTCCCAGGCTCACATGTGTAGTGTTCATTCCAGCCTGAAACGTAGTTATTGTACCGGTATGAACAGTGGGTCTTTTGCCTTTTCCCAAGTGTGGTTCTTTTGCACAGTGGGCCAGTTCATTTATGTTATTAGACGATTTGAACATCGTCTAATAGCTGCTCTTCTTCTTGGTCCCGAACCTTGATCCGTTCTTCAACTCCAGAAGTGCTAAATAATTCATTATACAACATGACAGAGTTCACTATAATACTCAAACATATTCAATAAGTTAGGATTAGTAATTTCCTAAGAAAAAGTAAAGTTCATTATACTACGCAATGTTGTTCATCAGGGTATTCAATGACATAATAGACCATAAATTCACAATTCAATGTAAGGCTAGGATGAATCTTGTGTTTCACACAATTTTTTATTAATGTTTGCTTAATAATAAGAAACTAAAAATAATTTATCCTTACTAACATCTAAAATATATTATAATACACAACATTTATTAAAACAAATAAAATTCTAAAATAAATATCAATAGAGTTATAATGATTAATTAATTTAAATATTAGTTTTTCACATGGTATTTTCAATATTGTTGGTTCATGATTTAAATATCATATTCTACATAAATTTTAAGAAAATAGTAGCGGAAAAAACCTGTAATCTATATGTAGTTGTTTGGAACAGAAGAATGAAATTATGACTTCGACTTTGATCATGTGAGTCATATGCGTGTATTACCTAAAAAATATGTATAAATAATTTATGAAATTATAATATATATTGAAAAAGCTTCTTGATCAAAATTTTGAATTAGCATGAGACTCACTTTAATTTTGTGGTAAATATTATTTTTTTCATTTATATAAACGTTACTCTTTATTGGGACAATTATGAAATAATTAAGCACAAGCATTTTGTTCTCGAAAGTTATTTAAATGTTGTAGTTATCAATAGTCAATGTATTTGTAAATAGTTAGTGCATTGTCTTATGATAAGTGCTTAAAGAGCACACTATTTTGAGGTTATTTTGTTACATTTTTAGGGAGAATTGAGTGCTTCATGTTATAATTTATATTAATATTCTCATTTTATGCTTGGGTATGATTCTTTGGTAATTTTTGTAGGATTTTAGAACATTTGATCCAGCAATTGACCTTCATTTGAGTGCATATTGGCCACCACGGAGGTACCCCAAGTCCTATGCCCATGGAGCAAAAGAACAACAGAAGATTTCGGATCCAGCAAGCACCACGGTCTGCCCGTTGTGGAGGCATAACTACTAGCCTGTTCGTTTTCCCTTATCGTGTGACTGAAGTTGATTGTGTTTCTCTATTAAAAAAAGGCCATTTTTGCAGCAAAACGCACAAACCATCATCCCATCATTCCATTTTCTCTCTCCGATTTTATCAATTGGATTAGGATTTAGATTAGATTAGAGGGAGAGAGAGTGAGCTGAAGTGCAGATTTGTGGATTCCATTTATGTTTTGTAATTTTGATTATATTTGTTGTTTGATTTTGGATTTATACTAACATTTGCTAATTTCTTGATCTTCTGTTGATATCATGTGGTACTTTGCAATTTGTTGGACTATTTTATCGAATCGTAGATGCTTATTGCCTAGCGAAACACTTTCTTGCATCTTGTGGGTATTGGGTTATGAACTAAAAGGTTAAATATAATACCAAAATCCTAGGATTTGACTTGATTGTGTGGAGTCTTGAGAAAGTCACATCAATTGAGAAACCAATGATGTGATAATCGCACGCTTAATTAACCTAAATAAATTGAGAGTCCTTAAGAAATTATAATTGGTTAGATTTAGGTATTTCACTTCACCTTAAAAGAGGGTTACAAAACTTCGATTATTGGTTTTAAAATAACCATTAGAGGAAAAAGTGCCAGTTTGATATTTTGGATTGGAAAAATTGCTTGATTTGTTTAATTGCTTGATTTTTATCCATTACATTAGATAGTTTATTATTAACATTTCAATCTCAAATTTGGGTTCACTTAGCCTATCTTGAGGGATTATAACCCAGTAGATCAACCGAGTCTCTAAGGGACCGATCTTGATTTGCTATAACGCCACCGTGCGCTTGCGACTCTATCATCTTACAATACACATTTTGCATATTCAAATTGAGTTGATTGTAGTTAAAGTGAGTGTACTAATTTACAGACAATTGTTAAAGGGGGCATTTAATTATTAATATTTTTTTGTTTTATAATGTTTGTCGATTAATGTTTATAATTGTCGCAACAATTACATAAAAGATTAGTACTTTTATTATTTCATTTCATTATATATATAGCAAATCCATTTTTTTTATTCAGAAACCCTACAAGTAAAGGAAAAGTGGAATGGGACATTAGGGATTACAAAATTGTGCACTACACTAGTCAATACTGTTCATTATACAACTTAGTGGTGATCACTAAGGTTTCTTGACTTCAAATAAACTTATCAAATAAACACATAAAAAAACACATAAAAATGTTCACTATACAAGTCAATGGTGTTCATTTATTTATCAATGTGGTTAACTATAAAATTCAAACATGTTCCATAAGTTAATAGTAGTAATTTCCCAAAAACACTGAATAGTTCATTATACTACTCAATGTTATGCATTAAGGTATTCAACGTCATAATAGACCATAAAATCACTCTTTAGAAAAAGATATTTAATTTTCATGGCAACCTTCATCATCTCCCACACTTGGCAACACAATAAGCCTTCTCCGGTTTATAGGCAATAATAGGGAACACATACCGTAACACTAGCCAAAAACTTGGGAGGGAAAGTGGCATGTGAGGTTAGTGATTAAAAATGGTTCACTGCACTAACCAATGTTGTTCATTACACAACTTAATGTGGTTCACTAAGGTCTCTCGAATTCAAAGAGACTTATCAAATTTGGAGAAATTATTTAAAATATGGAGAAACATATTATAATTAACGTAAGCATTTAATTTGACCCACACTTAACAACATAATAAGGTTTCTATGGTTTATAGGTAATTAACAAGAAGCACATTAGACAACACCATACAAAAATCTAGAAGGGAATTGGAATGGGTGGTTATGGACCACAAAATAGTTCACTAAACTAGTCAATGTTGTTCATTATGCAACTTAATGAGGTTCATTAAGGTTTCTCATATTCAAAGAAACCTATCAAATATGGAAAAATATTTAAAATATAGAGAAGTATATTATAATTAACATAAGTGTTTTGTTTGTCCCGCACTTGACAACATTATAACGTTTCTCCAATTTATAGGTAATTAACAAGAAGCACATTAGACAACACCATGCAAAAATCTGGAAGGGAAGTGCAATAGGAGGTTATGAATTACAGAATAGTTCACTACACTAGTCAGTGTTGTTCATTACGTGACTTAATGTGGTTCAGTAAGGTTTCTTGAATTCCAAGAAACTTATCACACATAGAAAAATTATTTAAAATAAGGAGAAGCATATTATAACTAACATAAGCATTTAGTTTATCCTGAACTTGACAACATAATAAGGTTTGTCCGGTTTATAGGTCATTAACAAGGAGCACGTTAGGAAATACTATTCATAAATTTGGAAGGAAAAGTGGAATGGGCGGTTATGGAATACAACATTGCTCACTACACTAGTCAATGTTTTTCATTATTCAACTAGTTGAACAACACATTAAGCTTTCTCTAGTTCGTAGGTGATCAACAATACGCACATCAAACAACACCTAACAAAACTTTAGACTGGGGGAGGATTAGACGAAGGAAATTATGACTTTGTGCATTATAATATTCAACTTTGTTAATTAACAAACTAGACAAACATAGTTTTTGTAAGGGAAAATAAGAGCAAATGAAAATCCAATGACAAACTTATGTCCATCAATCCCATAGTTTGCTTCCTACCACAACAATTATCTGAAATTGTAAAAAGTGCCCATTTTCAGGCAAAATTACACATTACTTACATCAAAAATTTTGAGACTGAGATAATGAATGGGGCATATAACAACTATAACTAAGTAATCCAAATAAGACACCCCTAAAAGAACCCAAGCCCGTGATGATGGATGAACCCATAACTGATGTCAGATTGCAACTATGAGTTGCGATGGCATAAATGACCTTGTAAAACTAGAGATAAGAATCCAAAAGGGGCAAGAAAACAAAAGGCAAACATTATTGATGAACATATGATATCACATATAATCCGAACTAAACTTGGATACAGTAGGTACTAAAAAAGAACATGAACACTATAATGTCTCCTAAACACAGCTCACAATGTCTCGAAACCTCAATCCATAAATTGTAATATCAGTACTGAACAACACAAATATAAATTGTCTTCAATTCTACAATAACACTTTTAATGCTTATCATTATGAGTAGCATGTGCAAGGAAGTTATAAATACGCAATTGATGGAATACTGGTGGAATCGTCATTGGTATAAACACAGAACTACCGTTGGATGGATCAAAATAGTATGTAGGGTGAAAAGGCATCGATGGAAATGCGCCCTATATGAAGGGGAAAAAAGCCATAAATTGCTACCAATACCTCAATAATAAAGCATACAACATCAACATTGTTGATCATAATTTTATGAAACATTTTTCACTATTATACTCAATATCATTCACTAATGTAAAACCACTTGAGCATGCATAGTAAATTGCTCAAAATTTATAACTAATAAAAGCACATGGAATCAATCAAAATGTTCACTATATTATTTAATGTTCTTCACTATAGAACTCAATGTTGATCACTAGCCTAAAATGACATAAACACCCGTGACCAATCAAGTAAATCTAAATAAACTCATATTTACCCGGTCCCCAAGGGTGTGGAATGTGTGGACTTGTAGATGGTTGATGAACCTCTATTTAGTCCCATTTTTAGCCCCTATTTGACTCATTTTCTCCCGCGTTTTCACGTTCAATCGTGTTAAGAAAGAGTCAAATCGGCCTCATTTAGCGCACTTTTTACTCATATAACTTCTTTCGATATTTTCAGGAACTTTATTGAAGAAACGGAAAGATGAACAATATTTAGCAGAAATGAGTGCCAAGAAGGCAAGGAAAGCTGCGAAAAAGCGCTGCATGGAAGTCCAACGGAACCGGACCCACATAGCACGACCAACCCAATTGGACCGGCACAAGTGGCCGGGCAGCCAAGTGGCACGACCGTGCCACTTGTGCGGTTTTGGGGTATTTCGGGTAGGGTTTTGGCACAATGTCCCCGTGCCTCGAGGCACGACCGTGCCACCCCCGTTTCTGTGTCGCGAATTAAATTTCCTTCGGGGCTGTTTTGAGGGGACATTCGGTTTTAACTTTAGTTTTTCCCTTCCCAAATGTTTCTAGGCGATTTTTAGGTTTCATTACAAAGTTTTATTTTGATTTTGGATTTGGCTATTGGATTGAAGTTTATTCTACTTTGAATTCATTCAAGCAATTTCAGGTTCTTAATTCTCTCTTCTCTCTTATTCTTGGTTGTCTTGAGGTTTGTCATGGTTGTTAAATTGAATGTTGTGTTTGTTGTTGGAAAGATGATTGTAGGCTAAATTCTCCAACTTAGGTTGGGATTAACGCCGAATATGTATGGTTGAATCATGAATTGGCCCAATCCCCGCCTCCCCTTTGTTTTGTAATTGCGAATTCTACTATGCACACCACATGCTCGATGAAATGCTCGAAAGAGCGTTCATCCTCTTTATTAGGGTTTAGGGAAGCATTGAGAGACGGAACCTTTACTTAGTGCGACTTAGTAGACGATTAGGATTTTAATATGAAAATAGTTAAGATCCTAATTGGGATTTGAGATTTTAGACCTTATAATCCTTCAACTTCTAGTCCCATGAGAATAGACAACTATAGTTCTAGGATTAGTCTTCTACCCTTGAGAGAGGGAGGAGATGGACTCAATTGGCAATCTATCCATTCGTGATGCAAGCTCGGGAATGCTTGGTAGGGCTAGTAGCTAATTCACTAGAATAGTCGTGTTGTTAATTCCAACCTAGGTGTTTACTCTTCTACTGTTTATTCCATCTTTTAGTTGTTATTGTTTCCCTTAGTTAAGCTACAAAACTCCAATTGTGATTGCCTAGCTTGGGTAGAATAATCTAGTTCTAGCAGTTGAAAGCAAAATTCCCTGTGGATTCGACCCGTACTTGCCGGTTACTAGCCACAGCTACGTCGTGCACTTGCGGTATATTTTTAACTCAACAATGGCAGGTTAAATGTCGGCATTGATCTACTATACAAAATGAATAATTAATTAATAACCCAACATATAACAAATATATGTATTAAATTAATAACAATATTGGTAATCTACCTATCGAAGCATTTCTGAGGAACTTGTGCCAGTATAAGAAGGAGCACTTGGAAAAGATATTTCCTTCTACATATACAATTAATGTAAAAATAGAAATCATTAACTAGTGTTAAAACACTGAAAAGATTGCAAATCTCCCTAATACTTGAATCAAATCAAAGAAAGAACATAGGTTAACCGACATATTTAACAACTGCACATGAATTTCACCAGAGATAGTAAACAACTACTTAAACACACATTTGAGTAAGATATAAAGAATGTTCCATTGATCCTTGTGATTCGATGTGACAAATCTATCCATGTGCAAATATAGAAAGCTAAATAAAATATCAATTAGCTTTGGTCATCATCAGATGTTTCCTTATTGACAAACTATTATATAATCAATCAGTACCAACAATGAAACCTTCACAATTTGACGATAACTTCAACAAAATTGGTGCAAAAAGAATACCTGGGGAGTTGTTGTAGAAGAAGCCACATCATTCATTGACAACTTCTTTATCTTCCTCCATTTAACTTGATCACATTTCTTTTCAATCATACTCTTAAACCTCTTTTTTCTTACCCCTTTTTGACGAGATCGATAAGGATTTAGCACATTTTGTGATGAATTCAAATTCTTCCCCTGGCCATCTTCCTCACAATGTATAGAACTTACATAAAATTCAATTAGTTTCTTGAGCTCTATAAAATAATTTTCACAATGAGCCCTCGTATTCATGTTCATTTGGCTAGCTGTAATTAATAAATTCATTTTTCTTATCATTTGCATCTTGCAAACAGAAGAGCAAACCAGAGGCTCTTTCCCAGTAGGTTTTCCTGAATCAACGTTTTGACCATCTTTTGTGCCCTTACACCACCTCTTGTTTATGTATTGATCTGGCACTTGTTTAACACAACAAGCATGTAGCACCCTTAAGCAATGGGAACACAAAACCCTAACCTCGGTAAACATTTTACAAATACAGTCAACAGCCCCTTGCTCTTTATTAAAAGTAACAATATGTCTGAACTCATATGGCTCTTTTCTATGAGATTCACTTGCAACCCTAACACCCCACACCTTAAAAGACCTGTTGCATATAGAATTGGCAACTTCTTTGTAATTATATGAAGTACCATCAATAAACTCCTTCTCAAACATCAAGAAAGCTTCAACTGTATTTATGGAAAATGCATGTTTCAAGATGTTTATTGAAGGAAATACCATTTCTGCAGTACCTTTGCTACATCTATGATCTTTACTATTCTCTTTGCTCCTCCACTCATATATAACATCACAAAAGATGTTATAAAAGTCACAAAGATTAGCTGTGGCACCCAATCTCCTTTTCAAATATCTATTTGTTGTTTCACTTCTTTGTGAAGATAATACTCCTCCAGAAAAATAAGCTTTAGAAAAAGTAGGGCATCATTTCTCTCACAAACTGTACGAGTTACAAAGTCATCGATTATCACTGCAATTATGCTTTATTATCATCCTGAAATTAACAGAGCAAGTCATAAGAACTACAATCCAAATTAAACAAAAAATATACTTACCTGTTCCATCATCATTATTGTATTAAAAATACTAAACATAAAGTTTCTTGTAATCTTACTAACAATTACACAATAGGATAGACCCCTTGTAGCAAAACTGATGTTAGCACACAAACAACTTAAGAGAGGCCAATAAAATAAAACAATAAACATGGTAGAGGTAGTTGCACTTAATTTTTTTTATTGTACCAATGGATAAAGGGAGATATTAGAGCACCTTTTTTTTAATAACTAGTTTGGACCCGTGCTTTGCACTGTGTATATTAAAATAGAAATTTCGTAGATATATATTATTAAAATGATAAATTAATAACCATTGTAGACATAATTGATATTACAATTTTAAAAAGATGATAACATAACTCACTAAAAAATATAATAGATAGCAGCTTCGTACATAACATTGGGATTAACAATTTAAAACCCTATGCTGGTAAAAATATGATGCAAGTATGAATGAGATAGTAGTTAATGAGTATGCTAAAAATCACGCTAAATGGCATGATGATAAGTTAATTTATGATGCCGGTGACGAAGAATCCATCTACTTTTCTCATACCTCACAGAAAATAAAGTTTTAGTAATAATTTTATTAACAATGATAGAATTGAAGTTTATATTTACACATCTACCTCGTGTACCTAATATTTGTATTTCGTAAGTAATAAAGTTCTTCCTCCGGACTGACTATTGCAATAAGAGTGATAGGAACTCTACTTCATCAAGCCTTTAGCCCATGAGTGTCTGACATAAGTGAGATAGTATGACATAAGATGAAGCACTTACAGTCACCCCAAAATAGAAAACAACAAGTATCACCATAACATGGTAGCATAAAGACTGCATATATACATGCAAAAGGAATAGTAAACCAATTGGCAACTACCCTATATGTAGGGTCGCTGGGTTGTTTATCTTCGAAGGCATGCTTGGGTGGATGTTGCATTGCTGCTGCCATTCTCCAATTACATATGGCTCCAGTTTCCACGGGTATAGTGCCATCTGGTTGGATCTCCACTAAATGTGTACTTCACACAATATTCCTCTTGTTTCCTACAAACCATGGTCAGGAGAATAGATTGTTGGTACCAAAGGTTCACTTGGAAAAGAGATAGCTAATCTCCCAATTCCTTTGTATAAGTTTCTTAATTTCAGTAGTCAAATAGCTTCTAACTCCACCTCTACTTATTTCACGGTAGCTTATGGCTTCATCAATGCTTGTTCCACCTTCATGCTTGAGTTTTTTTATGAGTGTTGGTTATAAATCAAGTCAAGTCTTGGGTGTTGTCCTATTCCCAAGTTCGTATATAATACTCTGTACACAATAAGAAGCATTAAAATGTAAATAATTAGTAGTAATTTACTCCAATCTATCTTCCTCATATAATTCATCCCCCCCCCCAACAAAAAAATAATAATACAATCCCCGCTCTCAATAATCCAGCTTCATCCCAAAGTTCAGCACAGAGCATCATCATTAATCCCTTTCTCATGGTTGAAAACATCAACAGTGATCTTATAATACTCGCTTAGACGGTGAATCTTCGAATTACCCCTGAGGGCTCACCACAAAATCCCTCCATTTATCCAATCAATCCCCATTATGTTCCATATGCAATTGAACTTATTAAACTTCACAGGTTTTTTTAGAGCCTATTAACATATTCTATTAAATGGCTTTAGGGGAGACAAACTATATTTTTGAGTGAAATTAACCTACCTAATATAGAAAGGGTTACCAAACATAAGCAACACAGTACCAAGATTATAAAAAGCCATCAGTGACCAACTTTTCCCTCCCAACTTAATCCGACCTCCTCCTAAGTCGCTAGACCTGAAAAACAATATATTTAATAGACAAAAGCAATGGGGGCATGAAACGATAAGAAGCTAATATGAAACTTAAAAATAAATCAATAAAGACATTAGATCTCCTCATAAAAATTATACTTAGTTCTTCCTCTTCAAAGTGGGGAGGGGTTAGATATGAGAAATAAATTCATCACAAAATGAATGGGATTACAACAAAAAATAGACTACAACAAAAAATAGAATCAGATAAATGAAAAATCATGTATCCTCCTAATCCTCTTTTATCTTTCATGTTGTGATTAATCATGTTCACAATGTGAAGTAGGTGAAAAATAAGAACACAGGACATTCTGATGGCACTTACAAAGGAATGTTAATTATCTTATTTGTTCAAGACACGCATTGCAACTGTTTTCCTACTTCAAGCATCATTCCAAATCCAATCCGAGAACTGAATAGTTGTTAGTAGTATTGACGATGGGGATTAGTCTCAATCACTGATCATAAAGAATGTCATCAACCAAAAAGAAAAATAAGAGGCTCAAAGTAATTTTGACCAACAAAGTTCACCACATATTTAAAAGAAAAAAATGTTTAAAGAAATTGTTAAGTGCTAAACAATTTACAATGAAAGGGGAAAAAAATTAAACCCAAGCTCCAACCCAACTAAACAATAAAAAGAAGACACATTGCTGAAATATAAGGCAGACGTTTAGAACTTCACTCCTCTAACAACCTAAATTGCTACATTTTATACCCAAGACTAAGAAGGTAGCATTCAAAACAAAGAGGAAGAAATAATGAAACTAACCTTACATGTCATAGTAATAACCTTGTTCAATTACTCTGCATGTACCTATAATAAAGACTTTTTGTTCCCTATGAACTCCTTAGAATTCTACATTTGTTGGGATCATGTAACTATCATCCATTGCCTGAAAGGAGGATGCAATGTCTTAGAAGTGAATTAAGCCAGTGAAATAAACGGGAAAAATTTCAAAAGTAAAGATCAGCATAACTCCAACAGGTAGGTGGTATGAGAAATTTCTCTGTTTTTCTACCATCCCTTTCTAAATCAGAACCCTAATTCTCAAAATATGATCCATCAATGTGGACAGTGACCAATGAAGAATAATAATTATACAAATTGGGATCCTTACTAAAATAACCAAAAGGAAAGAAACCCTAGTACCCTAAATGAACCCCAAATTAACAAATCAAACCAAATCTAAAAGACTATTGCCTATCATTATTCGGATGTTCATCGCTTAAATTTGTATTTCTGTGATGAAGGGGATGAGGATGACAAAAAATAAATCCCATCTTACCATGGCATGAGAGGAGCTCTAACATGTAGAAGACAATTTTGCATTTTTGGCTTTCGTTTAACTTGACGTAGGCCTTCCCCTAGGGATTTAAACATGGGGCATTTTTTGGGGTTGAGAATTTGAAAAATTGAAGGAATTTCATTTTTTTTTTGCTTTAATGTAGCAGGGCAAATCAAGGTGCTTGCAATGGAAGGGGAGGGGGGAAAGAAGTGGGCCATGGTAGGGAGAGGGTCACTGCATTGGGAATGGATTCTGTTTTCAAAGGAGATGGGGAAGGAGACGTGGGGTTGGGACTTGGGAAATTGAATCTGTTTTCAAAGAGGAGAGAATAGAAAAAGAGGAGAGAAAAGGAGACTTAAATCACACAATTACGTGGCCAATTATATATTTTCTATTTCGTAAAAATATTTTGCATCTAACGGTTTAAATCGATAGAATCATAAGTTTTACGATCAAGATTGCATTTAGCTCCGTAAATCAAGGTGGTTGCAGTATTTGACAGTTAAAACATAATTGCAACGCAAATCAAGGTGGTTGCAGTATTTGATAGTTAAAAAATAATTGCAATTATGGTAGTATAGATAGATAATTTTTAAACTTTAAAATTTAAACTAATTTTTTACCCATTTTGGCGGGATTAAATGAGAATCCTGGAATGAAAGAGGGAAGCATTCTTAGCCTCTATACATTTTTACATTTACAGTATAAAAGATTTGATTGCAGATTTTAAACATGCATCTTCCTAGTGACATACAACACTAAACTTGGTAGGGAGCTTAGTTACCTAGGAAAAGATTGCTCATCTCGAGGAAGCTAGTCATTTACAAATAACATCCAGTAGCAACAAATAATATTTGCGTTGAAAAAACCAAAGCAATGTTCACATGTAAAATAAAAAGTGAAAATAATATAGAAATAAGAATAAAGTAACACAGTAGATCTCCCCTTAATGTGATGGAAAAAAATATTTAATATATGAAAAAACAAATTATAATTAATATAAGTGTTTAGTTTTGCTATGCTCATGCCTAAAGTATGCTCTAAGCAAAGGTTCAGTATGAATAAATCACAATTATCATTTTCACCAAAAATATAATACTAGTAATAGTCTTCAACATTTACATGTCTTTCCCAAAAATGCCGGAACTCATCCACAATGTCACACTCTATCAAAACTCTATTAAAAATCTTAGTGAATCCTTCACTCGATCTAAGGCCTCCAATATTTTTCCTTGAGTTTTCAATAATATGCCAACAACACAAGCTATGATGAGCAAGAGGGAACACTACCTTAATTGCAAAAGCCATGGAGAATACTTGATCTGTCATAACGGTAATTAAATGCTTACCACCCATAGACTTTAAGAATGTCTTAAACAACCAAACAAATGACTCAATCTTCTCATTCATTAAAAACCCACAGCTAAACATAACATTATTTGAATGGTGATTCATCCTGACAAATGGTGTACATATCATTTCGTACTTATTTGTTCAATATGTTATGTCAAAAACAACCAAATCTCCAAATAATGTATAATAATCCAGCATCTGCTTATCACACTAAAAAAAACTCACTAAACAATTATTGGCATCAAGCTCAAATGCAGAAAAGAAATCAAACTCATGCTTCATACGACTATTACATATTTCAATTAGTGAGTGCACATCTCTACCATAAAATGTTCTATCTTTTAATTAACTAAGCTTGTTGTATACATCTCGTAAACCATACCCCAGAGATGGAGATCCTCCAACTTGTTTCTTAAGCACACGATATGCATCAACAACTCCTATTCCCGACTCCTTAAGCTGCTTAACAAATAAACTATCCTCCTCAAACACTTCTCGATATGAAGGCAACAAATGTCGCTTAATTGGTCTACACAATGCATGATTATGCTCAATGTCATGGCGAGTAGTTATCTACTTGTCATCCTCGTCTATGTGAAACTGAGTAACCACCTTGCAACTTGTCCTTACATCTACGTTCGTATGATTCTTGTGATTTTGACCCTTATCTTGCTTGAATCCTGCTTTCCAACAGCAAAACTAATGCATGTACAACCCTCCTCCTTTGGATTTACATCTATAACGTATCTTCGAATAGCGAACACTAAAGCCAACTTTATATGCATAATTATTGTATATATGAAACGCTTTACGTCCTTAGCTAGTTGTAGCCCCAACGAACACTTCTCGCAAATGTTGAACTTCAGTAATGTCCTGATTTTTGAACCCAAGTCCTAAAATACAGGAGAAAAAAGTGAACAATACTGCAATTAGTAATGAACTATGATGTGAATAATAGCGAACAACAACAAAACCACAAACTACAAAAGTGTCAACACTAAATGTGGACATGAAGTCCCTTAAAATTATTGAAAAACTACTACAACAAATTCATTGATCAATGTTATCAAATAATATGTATATAAAATGTATCCAATCAACAACATTCCACATCTACCACTAAATTATAAATGGAAAGGCTATTTGATTAAAGTTATACTTAAGAAGTATGAATAATCACCCATATAATTAAGTAATAACACTCAAAAATAAATTTGCAAGTTATAATGGATTAAAAGAAATACATCTTCTAATACAACACCTAGATAATGCAAGTGAGGAAAATCGAACCAATCTATGAACAAAACTAGAACTTCCAATCAAGCTAAGATATCATACCCACTTGACATCGTTGTTTTCTCTTTATCCAATGCATTCCGAGCGCATTGTTGATTCAAATATTGGGTTCCTCGACAAACAAAGGAATGACACATAGATGCAAACTTAGAAAGGGCAAAGAGAGCATATAACAACGATACGTTTGAAGAATAATGAAAAATATTTAACTAATTTGTAAATAAGGACAAAAATATTAATAGACAATTAAAGAAATTGTGACTACTTATTATTTTTAAGAAAACCTCCAAAGCTAAAAAATGAGTACTTAAGCACAAAAAACCAAATAATTAGACAAATATGAATTATCATAATAGAAGAACGAGAAATCATAAGCAATATTTAAATAGTCTATTGACAATAACAATCACCATTAAAAGGACTGATGGTGACTTCAAAGAATACTTCTCGCAAAGGTTGAACTTCAATAATTTCTTGATTATTGAACCCAATTCCTATAAAAAATGGTCATCTCATAATAAGCGAATAGGTCAATAATACGACCACTACAACCTCAATTCAACAACCAAAAAAAGAAAAAAAAATTGTAACATGTGTTAGAAAACAACACCATACATAAATTCGTGAAATGTATAATTTCTTTCTAAAAAATTTTCTATATAAATAACAACAATAAAAATAAATCAATAACATTTGTAAATTCGCTTATAGCAAAACAATAAATCTTGACCATATCATAATAACCAAACATACACAATAATCAATAATACAAGCACTACACCATCAATTCAACAACCAGCTGAAGAAACATGAACACTATCCCAAGCGGCAGCGAACAACATTATAAATAAAGTCGTGAAAGCTACAAATTCAGTATTTTAAAAAGCAAAGTAAATTATCAATAGATGATAATAAACAAAGATAAGCTAGATAAAGAACAATAACACACTTTTTTAAAAAATTACATCATAATTAGAGTAGTAAACAAGGATAATGAACAGAAAGAAGCTTGATAATGAACAATACCATACTACCTAAAAAGGTGAACGTTATAACCATAATAATGAACAAATAACACATGCGAAACATATTACACTCATCGTACATGTCTTCATCTCCCTCATTAACCTCAATATCCAAATATTCCGCATTAAACAAAGTTACGAAAAAAAGGGGAAAAAAACTCATCAATAATGTCTCTTAACAACAAATTCAAACATATAACAAAATTAAGCCATTAATATACATACGAATCAAACTTTTCGCAACTTTAAATTCTTCAACTTCGTCTTCTCTACCTTCCACAATGCTCGTGTCCATCTTAAAATTCAGAATTCTGACAAAAATTTGAGATCCTTAGGGCCTGTTCTTTTCGTGGGTAAATTGGGTGGGTCAAAAGGGTGAAGTGGGTTGAAGTTGGTTGAGGTGGGTTGAGATAGGTTGAAGTTGGTATTTTTTTTTTAGGTGGGTTGAAATAGGTTGAAGTGGGTTGAAGTGGGTTGATGTTGGTTGAATTAGGTTGAAGTGGGTATATTTTTTATGTGGTGGGTTGAAATGGGTTAAAATAATGAGAATATAATTAATGTGTGATAATTTATGAAGTTATCAAAATTTTGTTAAATTTTTGTTTTTTATTTTTTATTTTTTATTTTTTTGATTTTTAATTTTTAATTTTTAATTTTTAATTTTAATTTTTTTTGTTTTTACTTTTTTATTTTTTTGTATTTACTTTTTTTGTATTTTTGTATTTTTTATTTTTTAGTTTTTATTTTTTATTTTTTTTATTTTTTTTTGTTTTTTTTTTGTTTTTATTTTGTTTTGATTTTTTTATT
>JACYFF010010365.1:78479121-78498899 GCA_017589665.1 Selenicereus undatus | reverse complement strand
TAAAAATAAAATAAAATTAAAGATTAAAAACTTAAAAAATAAGAAATAAAAAATAAGAAAGAAGAAAGAAGAAACTAAAAAATAAAAAAATGAAAATAGAAAATTAAAAATTAAAAATTAAAAATAAAAAAATTAAAAATTAGAAAATTAGAAATTAAAAATTACAAATTACAAATTAAAAAAAATAAAAAAATAAAAAATAAAAGATTAAAAACTTAAAAAATAAGTAGTAAAAAATAAGAAAGAAGAAAGAAGAAACTAAAAAATAAAAAATGAAAACAAATGAAAAAAATGAAAAAAAATAATAAATAAATAAAAAATAAAAAAATAAAAAAATAAATAAAAAATAAAAAATAAAAAATAAAAAAGTAAAAACAAAAAAAGTGAAAAATGAAAAATGAAATATAAAAACTAAAAATTAAAAATTAAAAATCAAAAAAATGTAGAATAAAAAATAAAAAACAAAAATTTCACAAAATTTTGATAACTTCATAAATTATCACGCATTAATGACGTTCTCATTATTTTCATCCATTTCAACCCACCACATAAAAAATATACCAAATTCAACCAACATTAACTCACTTCAGCATACTTCAACCTATCAACCTATTTCAACTCACTTCCAAAAAAAAAATACCAACTTCAACCTACCTTAACCCACCTCAACCAACTTCAACCTACTTCACCCTTTTGCCTACCTAATTTACCCACGAAAACAACAGGCCCTAAATCTCACATGATACTTTACAAATTATTAAAATTATGAAGGGGTGGGTTGAAGTGGGTGGAAGTTGGTTGAAGTGGGTTGAAGTAGGTTGAGATAGGTTGAAGTGGGTTGAAGTTGGTATTTTTTTTTCAAGTGGGTTGAAGTAGGTTGAAATGGGTTGAAATAGGTTGAAGTAGGTTGAAGTGGGTAAAAACGGATTGACCCACGAAAAGAACAGGCCCTTAGTTGATAATATAGTAGTAGTAAACATAGAAGATGGTAATAGCAATGAATTGAATAACATTACCAAAGCCAATCTTCTAGACAACCCTTGAGAAGGTTCATCCAACAACCCATTTCCGTGAAAGCCCAAACCAGATTGTGCGAACACAAAGAATGCTGCAAGTGCCAGTAATTGCCACCCTCTTTTTTTTTTAAAAAAAATTCGTTAGTATCAAATGTATTCCCGAAAAACAAAAACCCTTGCTGATGTGACAGTTACACCTGTCATTGACATGCCTCAAGATTTACAGATGTACATAATAATTTGAAAAAAAAAAAAACCCTTCAAAATCAAAATTTGTTTACAACAGGAAACTTGTACAGGTGCATCCTGCCCTGGTGAGCACGTTACCTTCATAGCTTCATTTAGGTGTCTTCAAGGAAATAATCCCAGCGCAGAGCAGAGAGAAGAGAGAGAGAGAAAGAGAGAGAGACGTGATCTTGGCAATGGAGGGCGGAGGAGCGGGGACGACGTTGTCAGAGGTGTATCAGAACGCGAAGAAGTTGCAATTGAAGATCAGGGACGGCCTTGAGAGGTTGGAGCGCCTCGAGTCTTCCACCTCCGCCGGCGCCGCTGCTTCGCCGGAGTTCTCTTACGAGATCAAGAAGGACATCTCCCATCTTCACTCTCTTTGCGTCGATATGGACCGTCTTTGGCGCTCCGTCGCCGTCAAATCCCAGCGCGATCTCTGGAGAAGGTCCTCACTCTCTCTCTCTCTCTCTGTCCTGGTGTGTTGTATTGTTTGTTTCTGTTTCCTGACTTGAGGGACTAGGGTTTAGTTTAGCCTAATTATGTGGGATTCTGATTTTCGGAAGCTTTTAGTTTTGCCTGAGTATTGTCTTGCATTCGTCGTTGTTTTCATGTATTTGTAATGTAATTTAATTGCAATCTTAATTGAATTAATGGATCTTGGGGTTTCGTATGAGAAACCTTTTAGCTTGCGCATAACATTGCGGGTGCTTACGTTGTCATTGATGACTGGGGGGATTTTGTGGAACTTTCAATCTGGTTTGCTAGCTATGAAGTTGTACTTGAAAACTAAATGTCTTTTTTTTGGGGTTAAGAATCAATCTTAGCATTGAAATGAACAGAAAAGGAATTATCATCTAATTTAATGGTTTCTCGAGTACATTAGTTAATTGTGCTAATATCAGTTTTGAACAGAAATAAGAACAGCCCGAAGGAAACAAGAAACAAGTAAGAGAACAGAGAGAAAGGATTTAGGAATTTGGTTATTTAGTTTGATAAGAAACTAGAAACAATGAAAAGGAAACAATCATATTTTCCTTTGGGTGCTTAACTGACTGCAAAGAAAAGGAAAAGATCGACCCTTCTATAATTTCTAAGTTTATTTTCCATCCAAATCCTATCAGTTTGGCATGGAAGAAAGGAGAAGTTCTACTAATGAGTCTTTTCCCTAAGTACCTTTTGTCATGGAAACGTTGTCGCTTTCCATTCCCCTTACCAATTTCTATGGTAACAAATGGTGAAGCTCAAGTAGGATTTGAGACAGTTTCAAAGTTATGATTATAATGGTTGAATTGTCAAAATATCCACGTCTGTGAATGTGGGATGCCAGTTACTATTATCAAGGTGGTCAATGAGGGAATAACAGAGGAAGCAGGCTTTCTGGGAAACAAATCAACAGAAAAGTAAGGCGGCTGATGCCAGCATGTCTATCATCCATTAGAAACTAAGAATTCTAAGATGACACTAAACTTACTTGACATCTACATCCAATCAACCTCAAAATCTTAATCTTGAAATCTTTTGCATAATAAATTTGTTTTCTGTATAATAGATGTTAATTTGATTAGCAGAGTGATAGAATGCATTCCTTGGTGCTATCCTTTTAACCAAGGTTGTAAATGAGGCAAATTTAGTTAGTTGAGACTTTGCTCAAAGGTCATTTTGGCTGGAACTCAGCTTTGCTTAGCCTTCTTTTGCCTTAAATGGTTGCTGAGCTGAGCATGAGCTAAGTGACCTAAACTGGGCTTGGCGCAACTCAGTTGACCCCCTCCCCCAATTAAACATAAGGCATTGTCCCTAGAATGGGTTTGCTTTATTGATTATGTGTTGAATTGGATATATATGGGTTTGATATTAGCACAAACACGCACTACCTTTGATGGAGTGATAGTTTTTGAGAGCCAAAAGTTTCCAATAAACTTTGAGAATATGGAAAAAGGGTCTAGCCTCAGTGCCTGAGCTTGAGTCTCAAGCTAAGTGAGCTTCAAGCTGAGTTGCATAGGAGAGAGGAAGTTTGGATAATGAAGAAAAAAAAGTATACATGAAAACATTCCGCCACTAAACCAAGCTCTATTTTCATCTGTCTTAGATGCATCATGCATTGTTCATGAGCCAACTGGACTTTGCAAGCACTTGTTAGAGCTCCTCTTGGTCACAGTTTAGGCTCAGCTTTGATGATTACTGAAGTAAGTTGAGCCAAAGTCAGGTGAGGCTTGCGTAAAGCTTGGTTGCACTTGTATTTCTAAGGCTGATCTTATCAATCACTTCCCAGTCAGTGGTAGAAATGTAGATGGGGACATGAATCACATGATTTATGGAAAAAGATATGCTTGAGATCCATTCTCTGTTTGTTTGTGTGTTTAATTGAATGCATTCATACTTGTGCTAAAAACCATCCTGGGGGTGGGGGGTGGGGTAGACATGCGTGCATTGTCCGTGTTTTTTGACCATGGATGCTTCCCTGTGAACATCTAGGCTATATGATTTTAGGTTATTTCTAGATGACTGCTCTATATTTGTATTTCCTAATTTTTACATCTGCGATATATCCTTTCTTTATTAAAAAGAAAATCCTATGTATCGTTTCCTTATTGGAAAGAAAAATTCTATATCAAATGTCTTTCAGTTCCAAACCTCACTTTAGCTGGCGCCCCTTCTTGACACAGTCAGGAGCACCATACTGGATGTACAGAGTCTTTTTTAGACTGGAACCATCCTTTGAGTTCATATGCAGCATTGAATTTTGCAAATTCTTTCACTTCAGCTGATCTATAGTGTTTTTTTCCATTCTTTGGTTTTTTTGGGGGATTTTTTTTGGGGGGGGGGGGGGAGGGTGTTTGATTGGGTAGGTTTGATTTTAATTCTATGCCTAGCTGAAATTCCAGGGGTAAGGTTGCCTACATTTGATCTTTGTTGATCCTAGGTGGTGTTGTTTTGTTGTTGGTCTTATATGAGCCATTAGTTTATCCCAAATTGTGCCTACTATAAAAGTTTGCTGTTTTAATAGGACTTTGTGCATACCGCATGATTCAGTTGTTGAATCTTCAATTTGCTTGACAGAAGCTTAGAATTCCACCAGTTTGGTGTTGCTATGATCTTAGTTTAAAAAAGCCCGCCTAAGGCACGCCTCGGCGTGAGGCTACCGGGCCAGTGCCTCAGAGGGGATTAGGTGCGCCTCAAGGATGCGAGGCTATATTTCCCCCCTTTTTCTTCTTTTTCTTAGCCTTGCCTTTACTTTTTTTCTTCTTTTCCTTCATTAGGAGCTAAAAGGTGAGCTAAACTTATACTGTAAGTATGTGCATTAGGGAACTACAATGATAAGATAACATATCTTAAGGTTATTTGCGGTATTGGTAGTCATATTGATGTCTAATCACATTTTTAATGCATTTATTTAACTTGTTTCTACAAAATATGCTTTGTGAAACATGAAATACTTTTAAAAAAATTTGCATAGAAGTGCGCCTTGCATCCATGATGCGTGCGCCTTCGCCTCGCGCCTCGCGCCTCACGCTTTGGGACCCTATGTGCCTTGCGCTTTTTTAAACTAAGGCTGTGATTTTTTATCTCATGGTGGATTTCAGCCAAATGGTCAGTATAAACCATAGGTACTTCTCCTGGGATGTTAGGAAAGTCATTAGTATATATCAGCCAGTAGGGATTGTGGAAAGTTGAAATTATTATCCTTTGTTTTAGGAGCTTGCTTATAAATCTCTGTTTTAAGAGGTTTGATAAAATGGCTGTCAGCAACACTCAGAATCTCTGAGAGAAAGTTAGGCATGTTCGCCATTGGCTTGTCAAAAATCATTTGCATTTTCAAGTGAAGCACTATCTATACATGGGTGTGGGTGAGTAAATTATTGCGAAAGTAGCATTTCTAATTGAGTTTAGTGTTTCAAGTAGCATTTAAATTATATTTTAGTGTTTCAAAATTGGCATTTCATTTTTTGTGTCAACATGCTCTTCTTGCCAAATACTTGTTTTAATTCATAATCACAAAGATAGCTCCTACTAACACCTGTAACATCTATTTGTCGCTGATTGCTGGCTATCTGTAGTTGGTTTTGTTGAACAAGGCCATAGTCTTTCGCTTTGAACACACCAACTGAAAAAGAGGAAGGACGACGAGGGTGGCTCTGAAGGCCAATGTATGATGGTCTGTCTATCTAACAAACTTCAATATGGGATGACTTTCCTAGGCTCTGTTTAGTGTACAGTAATTGATTCTGTTGATTCCAATATAATTGGTTTTGCTTAGAATATCAGCAGATTATAAAATTCGTGGGGCTGGCTGGCTGGCATAATGGGTTTTTTGCTTTTATAAATTCTTAATTAGCATTCTCGATTCTGGTTTCTTGTTATTGTTGTTGTTGTTGTTGTTCTTCTTCTTCTTCTTGTTTGGGTCTTCTTTTCTATCCTTAATTCAGAAGGGGCTGTGAGCGGAAGTCCTTTGGGGTCTCATTAAGGCATAAACATTATGAGGGGATAGAGAAGCATAGTTAGAACTATATAAGGCTCAGATGTCTGGTCTAGGTGTTCTGTTGACACTTAGGTGGGTAGATGACAATCCATATTGATGAGGTGCTTTGGCTGCCTCCTTTTTCTGTAGTTTGCTTTCCTTTGACATGAGTGAGAGCTTTATTTGTTTAGAGAATAAAAAATTGAGTTAGATTCCATAAGTATTAATAGTCCTCTGATAGGATAGGACTCCCTATGAGACAAGGGTAAAAATGAGGAATTTATTGTGATCGTGCACGGTCACAAGTACTTAAAATTGGGCATCACGTCCACAAAGCGTGAATTACATCACACCATATATTTCTGGCTTAGATGTGAATGACTCAACAACATACATTTGTAGCTTACCTATTTTCTTTCTTCATCGTGGATTCGTGGGCTGGTGAGCAGCTGCATGCATTGTCTTGAATTGTCTTATCTATTTGAATCAGTCAGGTCGGCTAGCGTATACTGGAGTCTATATATGTCTCGTCTTTAGCTGATATATGTGCTATCTTAGTCCTTTAGATGCTATTTGTGCTAAGCATATATATTAACATGCCCTTCCTTCTCTCCCTTTTTATTTTAATGTTTTTTTTTGGGAGGGTGGGTGGGTGGATCCGAATACAGGAAGGTGGAACAAGTTGCTGAAGAGGCAGACTCTTTGAAAGAAAGCTTAGACAAGTATTTCATGCAGAACCAAAGACGAATACAGGAAGCTAAAGAGAGGGCAGAGTTGCTTGGGAGGGCGGTATGTGATCTCCTCTTGGTCCAGAGGTTATGAACATCTAGCGGTGTTTTTGATGTTGATATTTTACTTTTGTCTCTGATGTGATTCTCTGATATTTTAGAATGGAGAATCTTCTTATGTTCTGAGAATATTTGACGATGAAGCACAGGCGATGCAATCAGCCCATAATTCTTCTAGGATGTTGGAAGAAGCATATTCAACAGGAGTGGCTATCCTTGGCAAGTTTGCAGAACAAAGAGAAAGCATGAAGGTATCTTAATGTACATTGTTGGGTTTGGCGGACTTCATCACTGGGCATATTGCAGAGCATATTAGGTTTTGATCATAGTAGAGCCAAATTGGCAATGATCTCATGCAATTTAACATGGCATATTTCTCTGGATAAAGTCTTTTTTCAAAAACATTTTTAGCTGGTAAAGAATGTGATTGTCTTGGGCTTAGATGTAGCTTGGAATATGAGGGGCTGTTGGGTTAGTGCGAGGGGAAGTAATGGAATGAACAGAGGGGATAAAGTAATATTTGTTGTTTGTCAAGCGAAAGGAAATCTTGTCATTTGTGTGGTTAAACTAATAAAGACCCATTCTCTACTGACCACCCCCCGAGAGGAAAAAGAGAAGAACACTAGCAGCTACTCTCTTTCTTGTCTCATTCCCCATCATCATCATCGTAGTGTCCTCTCTCCCTCACCCTCCTCATTGTCTTGTCATGTAGGCAGTTACCACCAGTCTCTGCCTCACTCCAGCATCACCATTATTGACCATTCCCAGGCTCACTTCCACCATCCATTGTACCAGGGCTTCCTCTGACAACTTTCCAAGGACAATTATATAGTGCATTAAGTCATTAAGTCTCCCCTTTCAAACCTTTATAATTATGCTTGGTGAGTACGCCCCCAGATGTAGAGCCTTGTAGCTTAATTTGGTCACCTTTTTTCAAGAGTTCTCATATCCTGGTGGTTATACGACATGACCTATGCCCATGTGTATGTGCTTGTATGGTTGCATGATACATTTTTTTGATAAGGAAAAGAATAAATATACTTCATTCACAAAAGGGTGGATGCAAAGCTAGCATCCTACAAAAGGCTATACACATCCTATAGCACACTATCCACAAAATCTAAAAGATCAAGAGAAGAGTAAACTTTGATGGGGTGAAATGGAGGGGTCGAGGGAACATTTCTCAAATCTACGGCTTGGAGGCATGGTAGTCTAGTTGAAATAGCATGTACTATGTTCTTCTGGAGCTGTAAACTTGTAGCTGACATTTTCTTCTTATACTACTGCAAGCACATCAGCCATTGGTTTCTGTGCTTAGTGGTCGGTCGAATGTTCTGGTGGTAGTACTTTGGGCAGCCGGGAATCAAGTTGATATGTGAGGTTTAGTGGTGTGCTAGCTGCTGTGGGCAGCAGTGATAGGTTAGAGGTTGGTTTTTGTGATGGTCAATAGTTGGCCTGGTGGCACCGGGGCACAGGTGCTGCATTTGGTTGTGTTATCAGTCTGTGGTGTTAGGAGCTGGTGGATTTTCTTCCAAAACCAAGCTGTGTTCGGTCCATGTCGAAAATCCCTTAGATCTTGCTTATGAATCCATTTAAGCCATAAAACAATGCTTGTCCAAGGCAGTGGTCCAATTGTGTTTTGCTGTAGTTGTTTTACTCCAAATAAGGTTCACATTTCAATCCCAAATGATGTGCAAATCTTCTGGTAAGTACAATCCATGCTATAGTGAGACCTCTACCAAGGGGGTGGAAGGGAGGGATTGAAGTTGAAGTCACCATTGGTGATGTTGCTATAGTGAGGAATGAGAAGTTTACGTAACTGGGTTTGAATGTTTGATCATGCACGACAAAGGAGATATCAATGATGATATTGTTCACCCAAAAGCTTCATCTGAACCGGTAGACTCCAACCAAATCTATGCTTCAAACACAGCAGGTTGAGCAATTTGAGAATCTCAGAAGAGGAACACTCTGAATTGATCATATATAAATGATTCTTGGATGAGTTGGCCACTCTAATTGTGTGACCCAGAAATGTTTTTAACAACTATACTCGCCTATAACCCCCCTTCTCCTAAACCACCCCTCCCTAACAAAAGAAAGAAAATGAAAAAGGAAAAGAAAAATATTGTCAACCTTTTGTTGGTTGGAGTCAGCTTATTCAATTAGCTGATAAGTTGTGGAGAGAAAATGCCTACAAAATTTGCAGTTACAAATATGTAAAAATAATCTAGGTGATGTAGGACGCTCTGAGGGCAATTGCTATAGGAAAATTCTCACACATAGAAAGAAAAACTCACTTAAATTAATCAATATCATTCATAATCTGCCTTTTCCAATTACATAAAGGGGTTTATATAACCAAGAGGCTAACCAGCATTAGGAAACCTAAATAATAAGGTATAAACTAGAAAAAGATAAAAATATATAACCTAATATTATCCTAATAGATTAGAAAACTAAATCTTGATAAAATGTCACTAAATATCCTTATTTTGGCTACTTTAAAATATGCTTAAAAATAATCAACGAAAATAATAACAAAAGATCCCAAATGTCAAAATATTCTAATTTCTTAAATCTTTTTACCCATTCTTTACTCTAAATCCTACATCATTCTCCCCCAGTTGTCAAAACTCGACCTCGAGTTCTGACATGGGCAGGAATTGCAAATGAGGAAGAGAGAATTGATTCAACTTCCTTGAACATGTTATAAATTGCATGCTTAAAAGTCTTCTCAACCATCAATAATCATCTGAATAGTGGATAAACTTTAGTTTCCTGAAAGAGCTTTTTGTGGATTAAAAATCCAATATCATGCTCAACAATTCTTGGGATGATACAAGTATCTTTCGACAACTCTTTAGCATCTCGAATGTTGGAAATATTGCCTTCATCAATGTTGGAGTGTGCAGTCGCTTTTGCTTGACCATGCACAATATCTTGACCCGAAGAGTTAATGCAATCAACTATGCAATCTTATGCAATCTGCTGCGTGGTTTACCTGATCAAAAGAGTTGCCCTTAACATCAATTATCATGTTCAAATCTAAAACTTCTATTCCTGGGACATGCACTCATGTAGGCTCATTGAGAAAAGTTGCCTTTTGATTTCCCCAATGACAGGTCCCCCGTCATGTGCTTCTAGGTATGCTGGATTTGTCTCTTCCAAATAAGAAAATAATTTTTTATTAGAAAACCTTAGGAAAGAAGCCTTATAATCTCCTGCAGAGTGCTGCCAAGGTATTCTAGGAGTTCTGACGTTCACAATTCAATTTGTAGCTAGGAATATATGGCCTACGACGACAAATGAATTCACTAGCAAAATAAGGATCCAACTCACAACAATCTTCGTAAATTTGACGCCCTTGAAGCCTGCGAAAGGCGTTCATAGCATCTCTTGGGCAACGAAATTCACTTGAGCATAAAAATCACCCATTGTTTGGAATCTAGCAATCTTTTCCACTTTGACATAAGGGGAGAAAAGTTGGTGCAAAACATTCTTCGTAGCCGGAAGTTCTTCATCATGAATGATCACAAATAAAGCTCGATGATGTTTTTCACACCAACCTATAGGTGCAGCAGATCGACAGTAACATCAAATAATAACACGTGAACAAAAATGGCAGTTTTTTGAGAAGAATTTCACAAGTAGCCTAGTTGGCAGCAAAGGCAATGGACAGAAGGGGGTGATTGGCAGGCCTGGCCACCTGGGTGTTGGAATAGGTGGTTGCTGGTTGGATTGCACGTTGGTTAGGGTTTGGGCCATTTTTTCCCCGTTTTTTCTGCATGACTTGGTAAGTAAAAAAGAGGATTGTAGCAGTTAAGCTAGGATGGCTCTGATACCAAATTGTTGTAGGACGTTGTAAGGACAATTTCTTTAAAGTGGAATAATTGATGTAGTATGCTCTAAGAGCAATTCCTACATGAAAATTCTCACACAGAGAAAGATAAACTCAAATTAATCAATATCATTCATAATCTGTCTTCACCAATTATATAAAGGGGTTTATATAACTAAGAGGTTAACCAATGTTAGGAAACCTAAATAATAAGATATAAACTAAAAAAGGATAAAAATATATTACCTAATATCAATCTAATAAATTATGAAACTAAATCTTAATAAAATGTCACTAAATATCGTTATTTTGGCTACCTTAAAATATGCTTAAAAATAATCTACGAAAATAATAAAAAATACAAAAGATCTCCAATATCACAATATTATAATTTCCTAAATCTTTTTACCCATTCTTAACTTTCATCCTGCGTCACTTGGAGTGAAAGAAATGGATTTTGTTATGTGGTGCTGGTTTGTTGTTGGTTTAATACAACACTTGGTTCTATTTGCATATTTGGATCTCAAATGTCAAGGTGAATATTCACCCACAGTATAACATTTTCACATAAACAAATTTGCCGAAATGTTTTCCATTCATACTGGTTAACAATTGCTGCATGCTAGCGCCCCTGTTGGTTATTCCTTCTGGTAACCGGTAGGTCAATGACTGGTAATAGTTTGTATGAGCTACATCTGTGTTGAAACTTGACATTGTCATTTATTCATCAGTCTATGCGAGAGAAGATGAAAAAACAAATTATCTTTGTTTTCATATTATTGCTGACTATCTTCAAATGCTGCCTTTTTGCAGAGTGCACAGCGCAAGTTGCTGGACATTCTGAATACAGTGGGCCTGTCCAACTCAGTTCTCAGGTTAATTGAGAGGCGGAACCGTGTTGATACATGGATCAAATATGCTGGAATGCTTCTCACTTTCATAGTGCTGATTATGATGTGGAGGTGGAAGCATTGAATCCCATCCCCGTTTTACAGATCGCCTGTTTGTTCTGCCTGACTTATCTTGAGGAATTATGCTCAGCCAGTGACTTGTGGTACCCGCTGTATACATTGTTGCTTGCGCGTATGCCAGTGACGCAAATGCTGTGTATGCTAAATGCCACCTCTATGAGTAGGTGTACAATGAAGAGATGTGAAATTTTGGGGCAAATGATTCAGTATCGTCAGATATTGGCAATGTGGAAGTGTAAATATGCAGTTTTTGCAACGGGGTATATTAACATCGACTTGAGAAAACTTCCATTTCAAGTACATTTTTTTGAATGTTTTCTTTCTGTTTTCTGAAGTGCCATTGTGTCACCAGCCACGTAAAGGGTGAACAAGTTTGTAGGTTGGTTGTGCGTGGTCACGTACTTTCCAACTCCGATGACCAAAGTGTAGTAATGTGTTGTTGTCCCCTCCCCCCTTCAAAAAAAGGGTAGGAAAACTAACGCTCCAGTTGTCATTACCTTTCAATGAACGGCCTGCAATGAGATTTATTTTTATGTGATTATGTTTTTTTGTCGATTGGCTGTAGTCGTGTCAGCTCATACTTCATCAATTGATAAAGTAATATTAATGACAATATTATTTTAGTTAAAGAACTTGCCCATGCCATAGCAAAGTGTAAATCTAAGAAGAAACATCTGGCTATTAAAATCGACTTAACAAAAGCCTATGATAGCATTGAATGGGATAAGCCTATGATAGCATTGAATGGGATTTTATTGCAGACACCCTAGTGTAGCGTTTGGTTGAAAGTAATGCAATCACTATGCAATGGAATCAATCATGTAATGCAATTGTTAGTGTAATGGAATGGGATAATAATTACATTACAATGTTTGGTTACAAAGTTTTTACAAGGGTAATGGAATGAATTCATCTACAAACAGTACTTAAATTTACACGTAACGTAAAGTACTTGCAATTCAATTCGCATTTTGATTTTGCCTATTTTAATTATTTGTAGCTTTGTTGATAACTATCATCTAATATCTTATCATCATGATTACGATGTTTCACATGAGACTTACTTCACTCTATTTCTTCTAGATTACAATAATGTAATATTGTTTAAGTTTATCAAGTAGAGATAAGATGATGGTGATGATGACGACGTGAGAGATAGACATGATGTCTAGAACGTATAAAAATATAGTTACAATAATAGGAACATAGTCTAGGTTAAACTTTATCTAATATGGAGAGGAGAGAGAGGGGTAAGTGGAGCTTTAAAATTTTTAAAAAATGGTGTCAAAGTAATAAGAAAGGGGAAGTAGAGGAGAGACAATGGGGAGAAGAGAGAGAAAGTTTTCAAATATAATAGTTTATAGTTGGATAGACTTTGATTCAAAGAGATGCAATCACAATTGTTTAGGAAAAGTCAAGTAATTGAAATTGCATTGATTGAGGTAAATGTGATTACAATGCAATCTTGATTACATTCCTTAATGGTAACCAAACATAGTAATAGAATCACTATTACCATTTTAATTGCATTACCACTTCGATTACATAGAACCAAACAAGCCATAGGTTTTTTTGGCTTTCCCTCACATTTGATACAAGTCATCATGGCTTGCATTACTTCTTGCTCTATGCAAGTCCTTTGGAATGGGGTTCCTGGTTCTGAATTTTGCCCCACTCACGGAATCAGACAAGGTGCCCCCCTGTCCCATTACATTTTCACCCTCTGTATGGAACGATTTTCTCGAATGATTGAAACTGCTGTAGCTAGTAACGAATGGACACCAATTCGCATTCGTCAATTCCAGGCTTCTCATGTCTTTTATGCTGATGATGTTATCCTATTTGGGTTGGCCACCCTTCCTAATCTTCATAACATGATGAAGATTGTTACGGACTTCGGCCAGCAATCGGGCCTTACTATTAATACTCTTGAGTCACGTATCATTTTTCCCAAATCCCTTCACCATCGGTTACGACGTGTTTTGGCCCATTCTGTCGACTTACTTTGCTCCACCTGCTTCGATAAATACCTTAGCACACCCATTTTAGCCCTTCGTCCTAAACCCACAGACTTTGATTTTATTCTAGATAGATTTGCCAAGAGATTAGCTGGTTGGCAGTCCAAATATCTGAATTTTGCAGGCCGCGCCACCCTTATCAAATCGGCACTAGCGCCTATCCCTGTTTATCACATGCAAACCACCCTTCTTCCTAAAAAAACTCTCTATTCCATGGAAAAATTAATGCGTACTTTCCTTTGGAATAAGACAGCCCAATCACGTTATTGGGCTCAAATCAGTTGGTTTAAAATTTGCCAATCGAAGCATCATGGGGGCTTAGGGTTTAGGGATCTTGAAGCCTGGAATTTGCAGAACCCAAACCCCATCATTCAGCCCTTTGGAAGTCTTTGCTCTCTCAAAAACAATTGTTGTTTGCCAATTCTTGTGTCAACATAGGTAATGGTCGCAATACTTCCTTTTGGTATGATAAATGGCTACCTACCGGACCGATTGCAACCCAGTTGATCTGGGACCCCCCAGATTGGTGTGCCGCGACTAGAGCAAGTAATTTTATTTGGAATGGCCATTGGAATCTTCACTCCCTCAGAACTTGTATTCCCCTTGACATTCTGGCTCAAATTTAGAAATGCCCAATTTGTTCTGACCCGACAACTGCAGATAGCACGAAATGGTTACCTACGTCTTCCGGTTCCTTCACTGTTCCTTCTTGCTATCAATGTCTCAAACCGCGACTAATGCCCAAAAATATATTGTGGAAAAAAAATTGGAAGCTTCGACTCCCATCTAAAATGAAATTCCATATGTGGCATATGGGCCATGAAAGCCTCCCTCTCGCAGCCAAACTGATGAAAATCATCCCCTCTTTTGACCCCCATTGTGTCATCTGTCTGCATGCTTCCGAAGATCACCTCCATCTTTTTAGGGATTGTCCTTTAGCCGCTGCTACTTGGACACGATTCTTACCTATACAGGATCCTACCTTTTATGACAGTTTTTTCCAATCCCATTGGCTTGAGTGGCTGCATCTTAATTTATCTTCGAAGATTCATAAGCGGTGGGCTCTCAAGTTTTACTCTCATTTGTTGGTATCTTTGGTGTTATAGGAATGCATGCGTTTTTCGCCAGGTATGTTCTCATACTAGAATTTTTTGGAAAAAGACTGAATCTGATATTATCTTCTTTTGCCACTTCCAGGACTCTTTGTTCCAGCAAGAACACTCTATTATTTCATGGAAGCCACCTTTGGCACCTGCATATAAACTCAAAGTGGATGTGTGTAAGGCCTCTGATGACTCCTTCTACGTTGGGGGAGCGGTTATACGAGGTGCTGATTTCAAATGGTTTCTTGGGATCACTCATCGTGTGTCCACACAGTGCGTCCTCTCAGCGATTTTCCAAACCCTCAAGGAAGCACTTATCAGGGCTTGGTCTTATCACGTGGACAATATGGAGATTGATCTTGAATGGACATTAGTCCAACATCTTCAACAGAGTCCCCTTCAACAGAGTCCCCTTCGAGCACCTCCTCATCTTAGGGAAGTGATTGTGGAACTTCGAACAATGTTTGAATGGAACTAAACTCCACCAAGACCAGTCTCACTCAACGATGATTCATTGCCGACCTCCGAGGGAATTCAAACTGTTTTGGACCTCGATGAAGCCACCATCAAACTTGAAAAGAAATTGCGCCGAGAAATCGCAGATAGAGAGTAGGTAGTCATCCTTCTCCACAATGTGGAAGACTTTTATTTGGGTATTTTGGATGCAACCCACCCTTGATGTGTTTGTAATGGGCACGACTTTCATATGTATCTCGCCGATTAAAGCCTATCTGTAACTCTATGTTTGACTTCATGGTGCTACTTCAATAATATCTTACGTTTGGTTTCCAAAAAAAAATAATTGATAAAGTAATCTCAATAGAAAGGTCTATTACACGTTGCTGTGTAGAGCTTTCGGTGAAATTATTGTTCCATGCGATTTCGTAATCCATTGAGCTAGTAACTTGATTTCGTATAGACAATTCGGCTTGACTATTATGGGCCCAACAATGTGACTGTTGGTTCTTGATCGGATTCCACAATTTTGCAATCTTGTACTCAGAAAAATAATTTTGAAACCTTGGTGATCATGACTTGCAATATGCTTCTTTTTCCTTCATTTACAGCCATTCCAAGGAAAATGAGTTCATTCATGTCAATAAAAATGTAACGCTTTGATGGAAAAAAAGGAAAAAAATATGTAACACCTATGAAAAGGGGAAGACATGATGCCTAAGATTTTATTATTATTTTTTTGTTGGGGTCTGGGTGGGGAGGAAGGAGAGATGGGGAGAAAATAAGCACTACCTGACCGTACCAAGGGGACAGAGAAAGAGTGAGAGAGGAAAATGAGAATGACGAGCAAAAGAACGCATAAGACTTTTGTCGAGCCCAAAAAAAAGTCTAAAGGTCACCCTCTTCTGCACAAATTTTGTTATGTGGATTGACTTTAAATTCCCACTTCGCCACTTTTAGTCTGTGAACCTTTTTAGATGCCGCGATGGATATGTATTGTAAGTGGTCTAAATATTAAGGAATAATCATACACATTGTGCATGACACGCAAAAGGGCACAACATAGAAAGGATAGAAATGCGAGAAATTTAAATAATGGATCACTAGTGATGCAGTGATCGATTAACTTAGGTTTCTTAGGATCGAAGTAGTCATTCGCCGATGGAGAAGATTTCTAACGACCTAAGTTCACTTAGATGAGTAGAGACATATTAGAAACTTATTAGAATACTCATCTTGATAGAGCTCTTTGGAAATCAGATTTCAGTCTTTTAACAATCCCATTAGTTGCACCGAGGAATCAAATCCCCTGAAGTGTAGGTTAGACGTCTGCCTGCTTTGCAATCAAATCGTTGACCTTAATGTACACCTTTCAAATTTGTTGCTACTTGGATGTCACTTGATAACTTCAATGAGTTTGTGGCGTCTCACTTGAATCAGGTCATGCCCTCTCTTAATGAATTTTTGGAGTTTCCTCATAACTTGCTGAGATACTTTTTACAAGAAGAGAGCCCTTGGCATCATAAATCAAGTTAAGACTCAACACGAGATAGAGACTCCAATACTTCTTAGTTTCATACCTCTACAGTAATCCAAAGAAGGCTTAACATGATAGAAGCATTGCAAAATGATGAAGTCCATTGGGTCACGAATGAAGGATGCTTAAGCAAATGATGACTGAATTATTTCAGAACCTAGTCACTGAAGAACCCCCCACCCAATGCTTATGAGGATCATTTGACATTTGAGCTCTTCTCTTTTCTTTCAAATCAAGATTTGACATTTATACTAACTCCACCTCCTTGGGGTGTGGTGGAGATTTGTGACAAGTGTCACAATCTTACAATGCCTATTATTATATATCTTACATTTTTCCTAGAATTTTTCTAGTAGCTGATACAATATCTTAGATTTTCCTAAGACCTGGGATAATCTAAGTAAATATCTTGGAGATCTTTACAAAAGTCTAGAATATCCTAGTTAAAAATATAGATATTACATTCCTAGGATTTTTATATATTATATCTTCCTTCTAGAATATTCTCTTACTTATAAAGTGGGTGATGATTTTTATTTTTAACACTCCCCCTTAGCACCCACTTTTCCTCAATGTTGTTCTTAGCACCATCCCCGAGGCTTGCTCGCAACTCATTTAACCTTGCACAACTGAGTGTCTTTGTGAAGATATCAACTACTTGGTCTTCGGTCCTTGGGTACTCCTTCTTTTGATATGCTTCTTCAGAGGTGCTTGGTTCCTTAATGTTTGATCCTTCTACTAATGCTGCATTTGCATATTTAGGATTTGGTTTTTGTGTCCTCTTAGACCTTCTTAAGTGTGGCTTTGAGGTTTCTTCTTCCACTATATCTTTAAGTTGACTTAGCATTTCTTCTGCTGGAGATGCATGATATATACTTGTTTGCCACGAACTCCTCTGCTTGTTTGATGTCTCAACTTTATTTCCTTCTTCTTGTGGTGCTCCCTCTTTGTTTGATTCTTTCTCTTCATCAAATACCACATTTCTTGATGTATAGCGATGTCCTGTTGTTGGGTTACAACACCTCCATCCTTTTCTTTCATTATCATAGCCCCACAAAGATGCAACAAATTGCCTTCTTGTGGAACTTGCTTCGTAAGTGGTATGGTACGAAGACATAACACACACTCCCAAAGACTCTGAAATAACTTACCATAGGCTTGACATTCCATAACTTTTGATATGGGGAAATGAACCTAAGCCTTGCTTGTGGTAGTCTATTTATGACATACACCGCAGTCTTCATGCACTTAGCCTAGAAATATGGTGGCACAGTTTTAACATTTAGCATGCTTCTGCATGTCTCTACGAGATGTCGATTCTTTCTTTCTACTACTCCATTTTGTTGAGGTATGTTAGGATAGGAAAACTGGCGTCGTATTCTATGTGCTCTTAAGTATTCAAAGAACTCATCCGATGTATATTCTCCCCCATTATCTGTACGTAGGCACTTGATTTTGTGTCCTACTTCACTTTCAACCTTATTTTTGAACTCCTTAAGCTTATGAAGTGCCTCCGATTTTTCTTGCATGAAGTCTACCCAAACATATCTTGAAAAGTCATTAACAAAGGTAATCATGTACTTGTATCCCGTGATAGATGGTTGCTTCACTTTGCCAAAGACATCGGAGTGCATGAGTTCAAGTGGCTCCTTAGCTTTGAATGTAGACTCCTCATACAGGAAATATCACTGTCAGGTACTTTGCTTTTGTGAAAATTATAACTAGGGGACTATGTTATTAGAATATATTTAAAAGGGTTAAATTCTGTAGAAGCTATTTTCAGGAGATCGTTCACTATTTTTATTTCATTTTAACCCTTAAACTTTTCATATTTACATTTTAGCCCAAGTCCTTACAAACTTACTTTCGAAAATCCAAAATTTGTGCTAATTTGTTCCTCAAAATCCATTGATTTAAGTATGTATTCTTGCTAATTTTCAAAGAGAGTTTTCTGTCTCAGCCATAATTGTTTATTTGATGATGAATCATGTATCTGCTATTTTGTATTGCTGAATCATAGTGAATGTTTGTATGGTGGGTCACCCAAATTCAAAGAGAGAAGGTCCAATTACAGCATGGGTAAGGGTAGTGGAATTAGGTTGGTTGGGCCCAATTAAGTCAACCTTCAGCCTGGTCAAATTCGAATTGGGTTTGTTGGGCTCAAAAATTGCAAGTTTGTTGAGTAGGGTAGTGAAAGACCTCTTTATATAGGTGTGTATATTAACAAGGTACATGGGTATGTACCATAGACTCATTGGGGGGGGGGGAATATTACCTTACAAACGTATGTACCTTGTTAGGTACATATGCTGCGCGTACAGTGCACAACCCCACACTTACAGTAATTAAAAATAATTTAATTTTACTTGTTGGCATAAAAGATTTACTGCAATTGGGGAAAAGTTCCCTGCAGTTGGAAAAGGATTCACTGCATTGCATAAAAAATTCATTGGATCAAAATTAAGATGTAAAACTGTGGAGTAAATGTTGGTGTTACGTTGTCCATATTTCACTGTTGCCATTATCGCACCACAATCGCAATGCGGCTTATATATGCTTATGTAGCTTAATGGTGTACATATGCTTATGTAGTTGTGTTGATATGCAGATATTCTTTACAGTGTTTCAGAATGGATATTACTTTGTTGTGTGATTCAATTTCATGGCAAAGAAGGTGGAGATTATCCATTCTGTTAGTCATAACAATGTGGACAATGGTGCTATTCTTATTTATGTCAGCCTCGTGGTAATTTTTTATATAACTTTTCGTCCTTTTGATATTCTAATAGTCTAATATTTGAAGTTACCTATTATAAATGTACATTACTTTTTTTCCCTAGGTTCAGTGCTTCTCAAAGTATTTTCCTGATAAAATTCCCAAATCAGCCAGGGGGTAAGGCTATTTCTATGGAGAGCTTGCAATTGGAGCAACTGAAACTACCTTGGATGGAAGTTTCAAGAAAAGCTTATCCTGACTCAGGGGTGTATGCAATGCGACACTTGGAAATGTGCATTGGAAATGTTGAGAAATGGAATATCGGGTTTAAGAAGTTCAATGTCAGTTCCCTTTTTTTTTTCTCTTGTTATAATTAAGTGAATTATATCATCAAAAATTTTGATAAGTTTTTTGCTCTCAACAGACACTCTTGTTGAAGAAGCCCATCCATCCTGTCTACTTACCAAGGGTCACGCCTAGATGGATTGAGAATATAATTACATATAGTAAAGGTCCATATATCTAGTTACATAGATTAGCTATGTATCGAACAAAAAGAAATATGAGTTGAGGCTTGAAATCCTTAGGATCCTCCTTGGAGAACTCCGTATAGCTCTATAATGCCTTATCTTTCAGCAATCCTCAGAG
>JACYFF010010365.1:78447978-78459979 GCA_017589665.1 Selenicereus undatus | reverse complement strand
GTTTGGTTGAGGAATTTTATCAAACATACCTCCAGCATGAACTCCTAGTGGCTATAACTCTTCAATAAGAAAATTTTCTGCCTCAGCTGTAATTTGTTCCTCAAAATCCATTGATTTAAGTATATATTCTTGCTAATTTTCAAAGAGAGTTTTCTGTCTCAGCTACAATTGTTTATTTGATGATGAATCATGTATCTGCTATTTTGTATTGCTGAATCATGGTGAACGTTTGTATGGTGGGTCACCCAAATTCAAAGAGAGATGGTTCAATTACAGCATGGGTAAGGGTAGTGGAATTAGGTTGGTTGGGCCCAATTAAGTCAACCTTCAGCCTGGTCAAATTCGAATTGGGTTTGTTGGGCTCAAAAATTGCAAGTTTGTTGAGTAGGGTAGTGAAAGACCTCTTTATATAGGTGTGTATATTAACAAGGTACATGGGTATGTACCATAGACTCATTGGATGTATAGAATGTAGAAAAATGTAGTTATAATAATATAATCATGGTCTGGGTTAAACGATATGGAGAGGAGAGAGAAGGGGGTGAGGGGGTTTTAAACCTTTAGAAGCATGGTGGTGTAGTACTAAGAGATAGGAACTAGCGGAGAGACAATGGAGAAAAGAGAGAGAAAGCCACAAAATAATATCTTATAATTGGGTATACTTTGATTCAAATGTATGTAATCACAATAGTTTCGGAAAAGTTAAGTAATTGTATTTGCATTGAGGTAAATGTGATAACAATGCAATCTTAATTACATCCCTTATTGGTTACCAAACATGGTAATGGAATAATCTATACCATTTTGATTGCATTACCACTTTGGTTGCGCATAACCAAACGAGTCATAAATCTGTTATGGAGATTTTTTTTCTCCTTTCTTTATGATGCATTAGTGTAGCAAATTTCGTCCCCTTATCCCTTTTCTTCCAAGCTTTTAGAGTCTTTTTAATTTCTTGACTTGCGCATTGTAGAAACATTCCTCCGAAACTCCGTGATGTTCACCTTTGTGTAGGCCAAGAGCTTGTTGCCTAAATGATTGTATAGAGTACTATGCATAAGTTTGGTTTTTTCAATCACATCATTATTTTCTTGGGAACTACGACCAAAAACAAAAAATAAATGTTTTCCAAAACTTGAGACGACCTATTGTTCAGTTTCCGATGTAATTGTTTTCGAGATTGCCAATAACATGGAATAATCCTAGTGAGTGTCTATTAATTCACCAAAACTCACCTTTGTCTTCTCGTCTAGTCTATGCACTCGAAAATATTTAGAAAAATTGGTAAAATTTTTTAAAATTTAAAATTAACATCAGTTAGTCAAAGTAATTACTTTAAAATTTGTGAAGGAACTGCTTCAACTATTCAACTTTAAAATTTTTTCCATTTTCACACACTTTTTGTGGCTTCCTTAGTTCTTATTTAAATAGTTCCTATACTTCATAGGGCCTGTTCTATTTCGTGTTTTAGATAGATAGATAGATGTAAGGAGATGTAAGGAGCTGTAAGGAGTTGTAAGAAGATGTAAGGAGCTGTAAGGAGTTGTAAGGAGATATAAGGAGCTGTAAGGATAAATTTAAGGAGTTGTTGAATGTTATAGAAAATCTATATGGGATGTAAGGAGATGTAAGGAGATGTAAAAAGATGTAAGGAGATGTAAAGAGTTGTAAGACGATGTAAGAAGCTGTAAGGATATGTAAACTCTTAGCTAAATCCTAAAAAACGCAAAATAGAATAGGGCCATAGTCAAGGCGTTAAAAGTTTCAATGTCTTCCATCCCTCAGCGTGAAAAAAGGTTCGGGGCACTACATAGTACATTGCAAAATTTCACCCCTCCATACTCCCGTATAGAGGCTTTTGGTTCAATTAGTTGCAGTAGTTGACCAATCCTAACTCTAAAGAAAAAAACAAAGGAAAACTATACTCATATGTTACGCACTAAAAATTTGAGTATAGTGGTTTCATCAGCTAGTGCAATTCTTTCACCATGTAGACTTATTTCTAAATCACATAGTAAAACAAACTTATAATATAATGAAAAAAGTTATATATTGCCCTAAGGGCAATGGGTAAGCTATATTTAATATAGGCATTTAGATGGTCCGTGCACAACTTTCAGTATAAAGTTGCAATCAAAACTAAATATTTTAACTAATCAATTACAGCGACTATACAACTTCCTAAATGAATTAATATTCTATTTTTTATCTTTGCAAATTGACCCCTGCCTAACTCCCTTCCATTTTCTCTCTCCTCCCGATCAACATATCCCCAACCTGGCATTTACTCTCCATGACCTCTCTCATCACTTGCCTTTAATCTTTACCTCACTCCTCACACAACTTTGACCACCACAACCTTTCTAGCTCCTCGTCATTCTCGTTCTCAACATCAAGTCCCCAATTACTGCCATGTTGAGGCCCGCAAATTGATGGCAGGGGTAAGGTTTGATTTTCTTTGATTTTCCTATCAATTAGATTATTCTATCCAACCCTAATTTAACCATTTATACCTAGATGTGGTGCTTTTATTTTGGGGTTTAGGGTTCAACATTCTTGCCTGCGAGGCCGACTTACCAGGGTTTCTTTTAGTTTCGCCAGCAAAGCTGGCGAAGTTTGGTCGGAAAAACGGGATTTGCCAGGAAACGGGTTAGCGTCATCCACGTGTGAAGTTTTGATGATGGTTACAGTAGTGGTGCTAGTGATGGTGGTCCAGTAACGGCCGGTGTCTAGTGGGAGGACATAATGCATTTATGGTGACCTTTTTTTTATTTTAAAAAAATTATACCTTTAATTCGAAGGGTAGTTTTGGAGCGGTAGAATGTTCAACATTTATTGTAATTATATTATAAATAAATTATTTTTAAAATTTTAATGCAGGATATGCATTTATTACCTCTTAACCATTGCCTTAGGGTAATGGTTATCAACATCGCAAATAGTCAGTGTCCCCCCTATAGGCACGAAAAATTTAAGAGTAAGTGTCATGCTATAAAATAAATATAAATTGATTATTTTGGGTTAGATTATTTAATTATTTTAATTTATTTAAATCAATTGGGTCGACTCGACTACCAAGTCGAAAGTCAAATTGGTTATCAAGTCAACGATCTAAGAAGACAACCAAGCTGTAAACCCTAGTAGGGTTTCCCTATAAATAGAACATCACTCTCTCATATTCAAGGGATGAAAAAACTCATTCACTCCAAGGCATTCTGAAGACTCAAAGGTTTAATTTCTCTGAAGGAAGACTATAGGCACTTCAAAGGCGTGCTGTCTACTTTCGAAGATCATAGAAAACTCTTCTTGATTGAGATTAAGCTTCTGAGGCTCTCTCTCAAGATCAAATTTATCCAAGTTCATTCAAAGGAGTCAAATCTGTCAATTCAATCAAGATTCAAGCCAATCAACCTTCTTTAAAATACAAATTGGAGATCAAATTAGAGGACTTTTTATTTGTTTACTTGTAACAAATACACAGAGATTGCACCCGTATATACAATATCAATACAAAAAATTAAACTTGTCCATATTTCTTGTGTAATTTTCATTAGCCTCGAACTTTGTGGTTATAAATTTTGGCATGCTTGGTGGGACATCTCTGCCTCTCATCTCTTTATCCAAAAGACATTTTACATCCCTTTGAAGAACACATGTTCTCCAAGAACACCATCCGTCAAGCTCGAAAGGTTGCGCACATCTCCAAATATAAATTAGAGTCCTTTAATACTATTGTTGTGCTTGTCATGGTGATAGGGGCTTTTAATCTAGAAGAAGAACTGGAAAGCATGAAGGCCACACTGGAGACACTTTCCAAGGAGAATGTAGAAAAGAATGCTCAAATAAAGTGTCAAAACAAGCAGATTGCTAATTTGACAACGAAGCAGGGGAAGCGGTGACCTGAGGCCTCCAACAAAGGCTCAGGTGGTGAAGGTTCTGACAAAGAGTCCAATCACAACAAGGAGTCTGATGATGAACGTAAACCAATGAATGATTCAACCTTAAACTCAACGACAATTGAGCAAATTCAAAACTTGATAGCTAATACGGTAAAGGCTCATCTGGGAGGGGATTCTCATAAAATTAACTTGTATAAGAAACCTTATAGAAAGAGGATCGTTGCACTTCGTATACCTCATAGCTATCAACCACCTAAGTTTCAACAATTTGATGGCAACGGTAACCCAAACAACACATCACTTACTTCATTGAAACCTACAGTAATGGTGGTACTAAAGGAGATCGATTGGTGAAATGGTTCGTGTGATCCCTCAAAGAAATTGCATTTGACTGGTATACAGATCTAGCCTCTGAGTTAATTGATAGTTGAGGGTAAATGGAAAGTGAGTTTTTGAATCGCTTCTATAGCACACTCCACATAGTTCGCATAATAGAGTTGACTAACACAAGGCAAAGGGATAACGAGTAAGTTATTGATACCATAAGCCGTCAGTGTGCTTTTTCTCTGAAGTGTAAAGACCATTTATCTGAATCTTCAGTTGTTGAGATATGTATTATGCCTTACAAGTGAACAAGCCCAAAACATTCCAATAATTAGCAACACGAGCTCATGATATAGAGCTTACAATTGCCTACTATGTAAAATGACTCAATGATGATGAATCGAAGACAACATGAAGAAATGACAGCAACATGCTTAGAAGCTCTAAAGAGAAGGAATGCCCTTATTCTGAGCTTGATGCACCATAAATTCTTAATAAACTTCTCGAGAAAGGGCTTATAGAACTTCCAGTGTCAAAGCATACTGAAGAAATCGGAAAAACTAATGATCATAAATACTACAAGTATCATAGGATCATTAGTCATCCTATAGATAAGTGCAAGACATTTGAGGGGCAAATCCTGCAACTTACAAAGGAAGGAAAGATCACATCACATTAGACGAAGAAGACACCGAAGAATCTAATTAATCATATATGAAGATTGAAAAATGATTTGGAAGAAGTATAACCTAAAATGAGCATTTAGGGAGCAAACTTCCAAGTCACTTAAAGACTATTAAGTCAAACATTCAGGACTCCTAAGTTAACATAATTGTATGCTTACAAGACATATCTAAATACTTTCAAGTTATCAAGTTGAAGACTTTCAAGTCACTCCTGAAGACTCCCAAGTCACAAAACAATTTTGACACTAAAGTCACCCTTAAGACTTCCAAGTCCAAGCTTTTGGAATATCAAGTCAGCACAGACTATCAAGTCACCCACAGGATGCTCAAGCCATCAAAATCAAAGACTTCAAGTCACCTAAAGACTATCAAGTCAACAAAATTACTAGCTTTGAATGAGCTCAACGGCGGTAGTTTCTCAAGTCATCAAAGACATTAGCTCTCAAATAATTAAAATTTAAAGATTCCCAAGTCATCTAAGTGATAGACTCATAAGGCAAACATAGTTGTTAGCTCTCAAGTCATCGAAGACTTTCAAGTTAGCCTACAGACCATCAAGTCATTGATGTTACTGACTCTTAAGTTTTCAAAGTCAAAGACTCCAAAGTCTCCAAATTTTAGGATATCAAGTCACCAAAATTAAAGGCTTTGAAATCTCTAAACTTCAAAACTATCAAGTCACTAAAAAATTTCAAACTCCTAAGTCACCCAATTAAAAGACTATCACGTCACCAAGGTTCAAAGAATGCTAAATCATCAAAGTTACTAGACCTCAAGTCACTAAGTAGGCGACCGAGTTTTCAAAGTTAAAGACTCACAAGTCTCAAAAATTCAAGTCTTCCAAGCCTCCCAAGTTCAAGAATCACAAGTCATCGAAGACAAAGACTCTTAAGTCATCGAAATCAAAGACTCTTAAATGTTCCAAGTTCAAGACTCTCAAATCATCACAAATAAAGACTCCTAATTCATCAAAAGTAAGGACTTTTGCGCCATCCAAGTACACTTTAAATTGTCATCAAATTTGTAGACCCTCAAGTCATTAAGCTTCATAAGCCTTAAGTCATCAAAGCTTGTGACCCTCAAAGGCACCAAGTCAACTATTCCATTGTTTAAGTTGCAGACTCCTACGATTCCATCAAATTAGGGGCAACGGTGATATATGCATTTTCCTTGAAGTTGGTGATAATGGCGCTGGAGCTTCCTCTTTCAAGTCATTCACCTCTTCTTTCGATTTGGCATCAACAATGACATAGGCCTCACCCTTCAAGTTGGTAGCAATGACAACATAGGTTCCTCCTTCCACTTGGTAGCAAGAACAACATAAGCCTCCTTTTTCAAATTTTGGGGGGGGGGGGGGGAGGCGATGACAACATCTTAGTTCTCCTTAAGTCAGATGCTTTCATCTTCAAATCATAGGTCACCCTTACTCAAGTTGGTGACGACAACAAGGTGGCCTCCATCTTTATAATAGGAAAAGCTATCCAATTTGGACCTGTGTATACAAGCTATCCAAGGTTGAGAAAAATAGTCAAAGTCACTTAAGGTGGACCTAATCAAGGATGATAAAAAATTTCGCAATGCTTGCGGAAAGTCGTAGAGAAAATGATCCCTTTAGTCCAACGCTTAAACCATCCGACATTTCAAATGACAAACCTGCAAAAGAATGAAAAAAAAAACATTAGGCAATTACTTGGTATGCACGACATAACCTTCTTCAAGTTGATAACATAGGCGATGCACATGTCCTTGTGAGAATTCAAGGTTAACCCATTGATGTACTCAAAGGTGTTGAACATTCAACTATTAACCAATAATTAAATCAAATTTGCTATTAGAGAATTTTTGCTTGTGAGGAAGTTCACCTTTGGAGGATTCAATGTTAACCTATTGATGTACCCAGAGGGGTTGGACATTCAAAGATTAACCTATAATCAAGTCAAATTTTCCTTTAAGGAAGTTTACCTTGAATCCTTTCAAGGTTAATCCATTGATGTACCCAAAATGGTTGGATATTCAAATGTTAACTAATAATTAAATCGAATTCATCTTTGAAGAATTTTCGCCTTTAAGTAAGTTCACCTTAGGAGGATTCAAGGTTAACCAGTTGATGCACCTAAAAGAGGTAGCCATTCAAAGGTTAACCAACATAAAGTCAAATTCACCTTTGAGGAAATTCACCTTAGGAGGATTCAACGTTAACCCATTGATGTACCCAAATGGGTTGGACATTCAAAGGTTAACTAATAATTAAATCAAATTCACCTGTTGAATATTTCTCGCCTTTGAAGTAGTTCACATTCAAAGAGAATCAAGGTTAACTTGTTAATGTACCAAAAATGGTGAAACATTTAAAGATTTACCGATAATCAAGTCAAGTTTGCCAGAAAAGTGGAAACATTCAAGGATTGTTAATACAACCCTTAGTACTAATGATGTGCAATTCTTTATGTTCTTAGAAAAATTAAAGAGTTCCTGTGATGAAGTCCTACAAGAAAAGCAAAGGCATAAAAAAGGGTAAAAAAAAGAAGAATCAAGGGAAGATCAACAAGAAATCGCACAAAAGGACAAAAAGAAACTTAAAAAAAGGGAAAACAAATCTTGGAATTTCGTCTAGATGAAAATAGTCGTGGTGAAGGATTGATTGATAACAAAATTTCTATGAAGTGTTGTTCTCATGGTTGATTACAAGCAACACGTCACAACTCAATGCGATGTCTCTTTCTAATGAGAAATTGCAACTTGCGGAGATTTGCTTTGCGAAGTTTAGGAGAGCAAGCAAAGCCTTCCCCAGTAATTAATCTTGTTTACACTACATGGTCGAGGTACCACATCATTAAAAAATAGAAAAAAGTCGAGAAAAATCATTAATCACAACCCTGTTGAATTTGCGCCGAAGAATTACTCGAGGGCTCCTAGAAAGACGTGATCTAGTTATTTTAAATCAAGATGTTTGGGTGTCCGTATTAGACTAAGGACTTCTTGACAACCGAATGAATATTTATAAGAAGTCATTTAACAAGCGTTGGAGAAAATGAGCTAGTTGACCTAGTTTCCTATTTTAGCTAGGTGATATTTTAGATTTTGTCGTTCCTCTAAAATGAATGATTAGTGCAATATATATGAAATTCTTCACATCTAAAGTAGGCTACTTGAATTTTAAATGAATTAACCATGAAATATGATCATGATTCGAGTGATTTTGAAATCGATGTGTCAGCTAAATATATGGATCAACATAATAAAGGTCCAAGACTTAAGGAACTATATGACTCGACAATTCTTTTCAGATACCTATGACCAAGGTGGTACAACAAGCTAAGTTGCATGGTAATCTTATCAACTTTCATATTTCGAGACTCGACTGTACCAAATACTCCAAAGTCATGGGTGCAGCCAACTTTAAATGGGGCAATTTATAGGCACAGAAAATTTTAAAATAAGTGTCATGCCATAAAATAAATATAAATGGATTATTTTGGGTTAGCCCATTTAATTAATTTTAAATCAACTGGGCTGAATCGGCTACCAATTAATGGCCCAAATGACTACTAAATCAAAAGTCAAATTGGCCATCAAGTCAGCAGCCCAAGAAGACAACCAAGCTGCAAACCCTAGTAGGTTTTCCCAATAAATAGAACAACATTATCTCAAATTCAAGGGGTGGAAAACTCATTCACTCCAAGTGATAAGTGAATAAAGTGTATATCATTTTGAGGTCATTCTGCTCCATTTCTAAGAAGAATTGTGTACTTTATGTTATAATATATACTCTTTTTGTTGTTTTATGCTTGGATATGGTTCGTTTTTGTATTTTACAGGTTTTTGGACCATTTTACCCCAAATTTGACCATAAATGAGTGTATTTTGACTCCCCACGGATAGCCCTGAGTTTTCATGCCCATGGAAGGAAGAAAGAACAGAAGAACGCTAAGCCAGAGCTGACCACAGATGGTCCATGGTGATGGCCATGGTCCATGGTGCCCTCATTTCCCCCGAGGCTTTTTGTTTTCTCGTGGCTTTTTGACTTCCAGGCTGTAACGTCTACAAAATGCTAATGACATGATTTATGGAAAATTGCAGCGAAAGGCTTAAAAATAGAAGGCATTACCGCCGTCCTGATAAGGATAAGGCTCACTGAAACCATTTAATCTTGCAACTTATGTTCACAATCACAAAATCTATTAAACTGAAACACTTCAAGACCAAAGTCCATAATAGTTCAACTTCAATACCATTGACTTAATCATACCATGTACTAATTCGCATTCCACACTACATAAGTATATTGAATATATACCCAACTTGACCCTGAGGTCGATCCCAACATTCATGCTATGCTGAATCCACTGTGAGCATCTGATGACTTCCCAAAAGGGCTTGCTAAAAGGAGAAACAGGTGATGCTTCATCCCCTAAAATGTAAAACATGAAAACAATTCGAAAATGTTAGCAAAACTCAGCACATGCATTCCTGTATTGTAAAATGAGCATAGAAACACTGTTGATGGGTACTCGTCTTTGCAATTCATTTAGTTGGCAATAACAATGAAAATGAAAGTAATATAAAACTGAATTTCTCATTATTATCTGGATGTGAGCCCCTTTCAGTGATATGATCTATACATAGGTGTACACCTACCAATCTGATCAAGAGTTTGCCTGAAGCCGCGCGGGTAAATAATGGGCTGACGCCCTATAGATGATAACTGACGGGGTCACAAGTTAAATGACAAATCACTGTATAAACGGATTCATTGATAAACTCATTAAGAGTTGTAACTTGATAAGCATGTTCTGCTTTCTGAAGATACAGGCAATGGACGTACCTTGAATCTTTAAAAATATCATCTGACTTGATAAAAGTCAGGTGTTTCATAAATGTCATCTGACTTTAAAAATATGTTCTGACTTGATATTACTTATGTATAATGGGGAAGGATAACTAGGCCTCAACTCTATTTCATACATGTCATTGTAAGTATATGTAGTCAGTAAATGATCTTTACTCACATAATTGAGTAAGTAAAAGTATGCGTAACATAAATTGAGTAATTAAATGGTATACATAACTTGGGTATTTCAATATAACTTCAAAAATGAATTGGTGAAAGTAATTAAATTTGATATAAAATAAATGAAAGTAAAATAGAGAACAATGAGATAAATGAGATTACAAAGGAAAAGGCCTTGATGGTGACAAATGAGGGAGTAGTTGTGGCCTTTTCTAGGATAGGTTGTTGATAGGGGTTTAAGGCTCGCTGATGTATAACTTGGTTTAAGATAACAGTGAGTATACCAGATTGGCTTGATAAATACATTGATACATTTTGAATTGAGTAAGTAATAAAGGTTTGAGACCAAGAGAGATATATCTTGGTTCAAAACAGCATAAACTGCAATAACTTGGTCTGATAAATATGGTTTCTGAGTCACAACTCTCCCTACTTCTCATATTTAATTCATAAATTCATTAGGTATAGAATTCCATCCCAAATGAATCATTGAACTCAAAAGAAGCTATTAAGCTCACTAAGCTTGGTATTTTCTTTGTAAAATCCATAAATAATTCAAAGCTCATAAACAAGCTCCCAAATTGTATACTTATCTTTTTCTTTCTCATTGATCAAGATAAAAACTCCATGAAAGTCCATGAATATTCATTTTCCCTGTAAATGACCTTACTTGGCCCAAATACACACACAAAATGAATGCATTATCAATCTCACTCAATCTTTATTATTGTTCTTTATACAATTACTCAAAATGCTTCCAAAAATCACCAAACTGAAAATACTCAACCAAAATTCATGCAATCTTATAGTAAATTCGAAAATAATATGAAAAATCTACAGTAACATTTTCTGAATTTTCATCCAAGTATACGCTGCACAAAAATGACAATAACAGCCCAATTTGCACTAAAGCAGGCCAGTTCACTTCAAAAATTCATAACTTTCACCCTAGACCTCAAATGGAGACTTAAAACCCCAATATGAAAAGATTAAGAAGTCCCCAAAAACTTTAATTTGCAACACAAAACATGATTCCCACAATAGGGTTCCCAAAATGGGGATAAAATAGAAGTGTGTTAGTTTTTAGTCCATTCTGTATAGTTTTGGTAAAATGACCATATCTTTTTCCGTAGACCTTGGATTAAGGCGATTCAAGAGCCATTTGAAAGCTAACATGTGAAATTATCTACCCACAAAAAATCATAATTTTCCCATGGCCCGATCGTTACCAGTTTAATCCCGAAGTCTGCCTTGTTTTTCTAAAATTTCCAGCATTCACTGTTTTAGTTTTCTATTCCTTTTTCACATAAATCCTCACTTGAAATCATTCAAAATCACCAAAAACATCATCATAATCATCAATAAAACTAAAGATTATAAAATCAAATACAAATCAATCCATAAACATGGTTTTAACTTAAGCTTGCATGAGCATTATCATCCCTAAGCCCTAGCTTGATTCAAGCTCAACTTTACCATGATCAATACCAAAATAACTCTTATTTTTTATCAAAACATCATGATCAATGATCACAAACATCAAAACAAGAATCAAAACTAAAATAAAAATCAAAACCAACAAGATCAAGTTTCACGGTTACTCACTATGATTGAAAATAAGTAGAGATGGAGTTGAGGTTTAGTGATTTTGATGATGCAAGATGATAGCTTGAGGTATTAGGATGTCGAAAGGGGTCAGAGATCATCGTAGTTGGTCGAAAAAGTGGCTGGAAATAAGCCAGAACAGTGATGGTTGCTGCTGCCATAGGGAGGAAAAAGAAAAAGGAGAGAGAAGATGAAGTTTTGGATTGAATTGTGTTTTGTTGACTAATCTAACTTTTTGGCTGAGTTTTTAACTGGAAAATGACTATTTGACTAACCATAGTTAAGCTTAATCATGGTAATTAGTTAGATTAATAAGCAAACTTGTTGGGCTTCAAATTGGGCAAAAAAAAAAATGGATTCGGGAATAAAACGCTTCGTGATGAGAACGATTTTGCATAACTCAAAATCAAAATTTTGCAAGGTTGTAAAAATAATAATAATAATAATAATAATAATAATAATAATAATAATAATAA
>JACYFF010010365.1:78387562-78447968 GCA_017589665.1 Selenicereus undatus | reverse complement strand
AATAATAATAATAATAATAATAATAATAATAATAATAATAATAATAATAACAACAACAACAACAACAACAACAACAACAACAACAACAACAACAACAACAACCACCACCACCACCACCATAATAATAATAACAATAACAACCACTATAATTCACTCGATGTTTAATTAATCAACAAAACTTGAATTAACAATCAACGAAACTTGAATTGCGAAATGGGACCCAAATGAAATACCCCCCAACCGAGATGATTAAATACGATAAATGAAAGTGAAAAATTTAAATGACATAAGGTAATTCAGTAAATATATAAATTGAGTGCAATTGAATTAATAAACATGATTTGGTTAAGCAAATAACCGTGAGTGAATAAATCCATAAACATGGCTTAGGGTCGGGTTATTATACCGGCAGTTTTAATGTCATTATTTCTCGTGGCTGTTTGGCTTGCAAGAGTTTCTTTATAAAAAGGGTGCTTTCAACCTCATTTCCACATGCCCATCCATTTGCATTGTTCCTCTCTTCAAGTTTATCAATTAGGTTGGGACTTTAGATTAGAGAGAGAGAATTGAAGTGAGGATTTGCACGGACTCCGTGCTGGGTTTGCAATCGACGAATTCAAGCGCGTTAATTGGCTGAGTATTTCTTTTCTCTTCTCTTGTCTTCTCTTCTCTTTTCTCATCATATTTGGATTTATGTTTTGTAATTTTGATTATTACTTTGTTTTGATTTTGGATTTATGCAAATAATAGTTATGTTCTTGATTTGCTGTTTATCTCATTTTGGACTTGTTGGACATGTTTTATTGGATCCTAGATGTTTATTGTCTTGCAAGGAATTTGATCACCTTCTTGCATGTTTTAGGTATTGGATGAAGGACTAAAAGGTGGAATTCGATACTTGAACTGTATGATTTGACTTGATTGTGTGGACTCTTAAGAGAGCATACCAATTGAGAAACCACGAATATGATAATCGCATGTTTTATGATCCTAAACAAATCAAGTGCCCTTGAGAAATGGTAATTGGTAGATTTAGGTATTTCACTTTACCTTGAAAGAGGATTGCGTTACTTTGATTATCGGTTTTAAAACAACCAATTAAGGAAGAAGTGCTGGATTGATGCGTAGATCAGGTGATTTGCTTATTTTGCTTAATTCCAATTATTATTTATCCATTAGAGTAGATAATAGACTAGTTTAATTTCAATATCAAGTATTGATTCACTTAGGCTATCTTGATAGAATATAACCTAATAAATCAACCAACTGTCTGTGGGATCGACCTTGATTTGCTATAATACCATCGTGTGCTTACGACCCTATCAAGTTTTTGTCAAGATAGGCAATGACGCCAAGTAATCCACTCAAGAAAATACTATGCCTCATCAACACTTTTAGCAAGAAAACCCCAGTTCTCTAAAAGAGTACGGGTTTCACAATGCACACCATCATCAACAATGTCCAACATTTCCCATCTACCAACAAAATAATCACATTGAGCAAGAAAGGCATTTAAATGTTTAAAATACCTCCAAAATAATTCATGTTCGAACAGGAAAAATGGAAAATTCCAATTGTTTTTTTTTCTTTTAAAAATATTTTTAATTTTTTTTATTTTTAAATTTTTTTTTTTGGTTTTTATAAGAAAAACAAAATGCCTAGTCAAACCTCTTGGAAAAAACCCAATATTCGACACTAGTCCCTTGCAACGGTGCCAAAAACTTGATAGGGTCGCAAGCTTACGGTGGTGTTGTAGCAAATCAAGGTCGATCCCACAGAAACTTGGTTGATCTATTGGGTTATGTCATGTCAAGATAAACTAAGTGAATCAATCCTTGATATTGAAATTAAACTAATCTATTATCTAATCTAATGGATAAATAATAATTGGAATTAAGTAAAATAAACAATCACCTGATCCATGCATCAATCGAGCTTTTCTTCCTTAATTGGTTGTTCTAAAACCGATAATCGAAGTGTCACAATCCTCTTTCAAGGTAAAGTGAAATAGCTAAATCTACCAATTACCATTTCTCAAGGGCTCTTGATTTGTTTAGGATCATAGTGCATGCAATTATCATATTCATGGTCTCTCAATTGGTGTGCTCTCTCAAGACTCCACACAATCAAGTCAAATCCTACTATTCAAGTATTGAATTTCACCTTTTAGTCCTCCATCCAATACCCAAAACATGTAAGAAGGTGATCAAATTCCTTGTAAGACAATAAACACCTAGGATCCAATAAAATAATCCAACAATTCCAAAATGAGATAAATAGCAAATCAAGAACATAACTACTATTTGCATCAATCCAAAGGCAAAACAAAGTCATAATCAAAATTACAAAACATAAATCCAAAGATGATGAGAAAAGAAAAGAGAAGACAAGAAAAGAGAAAAGAAATGCTCAATTAATTAACATGCTTGAATTCGTCGATTGCAAACCTGGCATGGAATCCTTGCAAATCTTTACTTCAGTTTTCTCTCTCTAATCTAAAATCCTAATCTAATTGATAAACTTGATGAGAGGAAAAATGCAAATGGATGGCTGTGTGGAAATGAGGTTGAAAGCACCCTTTTTTATAGTGAAACTCCTGGAAGCTGAACAGCCATGAGAAATAATGACATTAAAACTGCCTGGAAGTCGAAATGCCGTGAGAAAAAAAAAAGTCTCGGGGGAAATGAGGACACCACAGACCGTGGCCATCACCATGGACCAGGACCATCCATGGTTAGCTCTGGTTCGACATTCTTATATTCTTTCTTCCCTTAATTGGCATGGCAACTCAGTGGTGTTTGTGGGGAGTCAAAATATACTCATTTATGGTCAAATTTGGGGTAAAATGGTCCAAAAACCTGTAAAGCACATAAAAGAACTATACCTAAACATAAAACGTGAAATGGAGTATAGATTATAACATAAAGTACACAATTCTCCAAAAAAATGGAGCAAAATGACCCCAAAATGATATACACTTATCACCAAGGTATTTAGAAGACTCTAAGGTTCAATTTATCTAAAGGAAGACTACAGGCACTTGAAAGGCATGCCATCTACTTTTGAAGATCAAAGGAAACTCTTCTTCATTGAGATTAAGCATCTTAGGTCCTCTCATGATCAAATTCATCCAAGTTCATTCAAAAGAGTCAAATCAGTTAATTCAATTAAGATTCAAGCCAATCAACCTTCTTTAAAGTACAAATTGGAGATTGAATAAGAGAACTTTTCATATGTTTACTTGTAACAAATACACAGAGATTGTACCCATATATATACAATATCGATACAAAAAATTAAATTTGTCAATATTTCTTGTCTAATTTTTTTTTGGCTCGAAACTTGTTTTTACACCCCCTCCGCCCGAAAAATTGCTATCTTCTAGACACAATTTAATGAAAGCCCACTATGTTGTGAAATAATATTTACACTTAAAGATATATTGTTATAGTATAGTAATAAACATGTTCTTTATACGTGTACTAGAAAACATACATTATTTTGAATAGTACTTTCCACAAGATCCTATTGGCCAATTTATTTACATATTTATTTATTTCCATATTTTCTCACCGTTGTGAATTATTGGATCCAAATTTCAAAATCGTCTGTCATATAGTGTCTATCAACATTATAGTGTTGTCAACTAATGTTATGCATTTATGTACAAGGGTGAACAACAAAAATAAATACATTCTATCTAAACTAACAAGAAATCATATCTATTTAAAATGATGTTTTTTTTCTTCATGTTGTATATTGGTCAACTAATAAGTTTTAAATTTGAAGTTTTTTGTTATGTCTAACAATACAAACAAACTCAGTATATTTTTCCTAGGCTTTAGTGGTCTTTGAGATGGTCAAGAGAGTCACTTATAATCCATATCGACAATGTGATGATGTTTCCTTTGGCAACAATGTTTTCTATTGTGTATATGGTATTGATTTGGGAAAATAGACGCTTCATTGAATTAGATGAACAAAGCATGGCGAGTCATCATACTCTTTTCTAGTACCATCACTTTGAAGATACAGGATTTTCACATTATGACCAACCATTGAAAAGCGTAGAAAATCTTGTGTAGGAGGTGAAAACTTCTATGACAAATCAGATGGTGCCATGTGTAAAAAAAAATAATAATTACACCAATTGCAAAGTGCCATGTGTTAAGTTGACTTTAGTAGGTTCGCTTGGTCAAAATTAAACGTGGCCAACATTCAGCCAACTAAAAGTCGTGATGTGTCATCAATGATGCACAAATTAGTAATTGTTTTCTTTAAAACTAAGGAAATAATTATTGGACCTAGGCTCAAAGGTCGACTTTAACCCTAGGTGGCAAAGCCTATAAATAGGGGTCCTTCCCCCCTCATTTTACACATTCAGCATCGCAAAATTCAGAGGCTCAAACTACAAGTAGCATCTAGCTATCAAGCGAGAAGGATCAAACTTGAAAGCTTCAAAGTTATCAATCAACCACTTGCAGATCGAGATCAAGAACCATTTCAGAGTTCTTTAGTTGATTCTACATCAATCGAGATTAACCGGTCAAGCCTTCGAGTCAATTCAAATCACTAGGAGATCAAATCAGAGGACTATTTCATTATTTTCAATTCAGAGATTGTACCCATGAATACAACATTAATGCAAAATTAAATTTGTTCCTCAATTTCTAGTCTAATTTTTTTTAGCTCGAAATTTGTGTTTACAAATTTTTGGCATGCTCAGTGGGACATCTCTGCCTCTCATATCTTTGTCCAAAACACTTCTTTGAAGGCAATATGGCCCCCAAGAACGTCATCCCTCAATCTTCAAGGAAAGCTATTTGATTAACATATCAAGGATCAACAACTACTAGCGCTGCACCTGACAGTGTCATCATTAGGAGTACGGCAAAAGCTGCTGCCGCAATTGCCGTAGAGTAATCAATTGTGATTATACCATCGCAGTCACGTAAGATCCAAGACCTCGGATCCAAGGTGTCTGATGGAGTCAACCAAGTTGCTTCAAATGCTTTGAAGCAAAAATTTGTTGCTGGCTTCATCATGTCACTAACAATTCTGCGTGGGATGGATTAACTTCAAACCCACACCAACCTTGCTTTCTAACTCTTCAATTTTGAAGATGATGGTTGTTCAAGCAGCAATTCCTTTTTGCCATCCGCAAAGGGATCACTTTCCTCGTATGTTGAAGTTGAATCATCTGACACTATCATCGTGCCAGTTATGGTGACAGAGGCTGCCAACCTCGAAGAGCAATTGGTGAGCATGAAGGCTATCCTGGATAGGCTCTCCAAGGAGAGTGTTGAAAAGGACGCCCAAATCAAGCGTTAGAACGACCAAATTGCTTAGCTAATAAAGACGTTGGTAAAGAAGTCCTTTGAAACTTCCAACAAAGGTTCAGGTGCTGAAGATTCTGATAAGGAGTCCAATCACAGTGAAGAATCTAACGATGAGCATAGGGTAAAGAAGGATCGCTCTTTAGGCTCGATGTCTGTTGAGCAGATTTAAAGCTTAATAGCAAATGGATTCAATGCTCAGTTGGGAGGAGGGTCTCACAAGACTCACTTGTGCACACAGCTTATACAAAGAGGATTAACGCTCTTCATGTGCCCCACGGCTACCAGCCTCCCAAATTCAACCAGTTTGACGACAAGGGCAGCCCTAAGCAGCATATCGCCCACTTCACTAAGACGTGTAACAATGCTGGCACAAAGAGAGACCGACTGGTGAAGCAGTTTGTCTGGACTCTAAAATGGATTACATTCATCTGGTACACAAACTTAGAGCCAAAGTCCATTAATAGCTAGGAATAAATGGAGATGGGGTTCCTGAATAGGTTTGCAGTACTCAACATGTTGTTAGCATGACAGAGCTGACAAACACCAGACAATGAACAGACGAGCTAGTTCTCAACTACATCAATTGTTGGGGGTCTCTCAGTCTTGAGTGCAAGGACTGTCTATCAGAAGCTTCAACCGTTGAAATGTGTGCCCAAGGTATGGAGTGGGATTTAGTCTACATCTTGCAGATGAGTAAGCCAAGAACCTTCTAGGAATTGGCAACGAAGGCTCGTGATATGTAGATAACAATTGCAAGTCACAGTGGCAAGCCTTCTTCCTCATCTGATTCCAAAAAGGACAAGGGTGAATTCAGGAAAAATCTTATGTCCACAAAGTCTTCAAACAAAGAATTCATGTTTGTTTCAACTGGGGAGCCAATTCAAATCTTCAGAAAGTCCAAGTATGAAAACAAGAAAGGTGGGTTCTCCAAAGATACTAGAAAGAAGCGTCCTACGTTGAAGGAACTGCAGGAGAAGAAATATCCATTCGCTGACTCAGATTTGCCATGAATGCTCGATGATATCCTTGAAAAGGGGTTATCAAACTTCCAGAGCAAAAACGGCCCAAAGAAGTTGGAAGGGTTACCGACTTAAGATATTGTCAGTATCACAGGGTCATTAGTCACCTTCTTGTGAAGTGCATTACGCTTAAGAAGCGCATTATGCAACTTGCCAAGGATGGGAATATAATATTATATTTGGATGACACTGCCGAGACAAATCATATTTCCATTAATTGAAGTGTTCTTCATCACCCTAGCAGCAAAAACATACTTGACCTTATGGTAGAGTAAACACTAAAATGATTTCCTCCCATAGAGACAAATTAATTACAATTCAATTTCGGAGCTTGGAGCCTATTGTATTTCCAATTGAATCCTAAGGACCTTTGACAGAGACCGATATTTTTGTGGATGTCTCTAATAAAGCTAATGATGATGAAGAGGGATTGACTCTTATCACTCGCCGAAGGCCAAGGAAGCAAAATCAAGTTCAATCACCATCTCTTCACCGCAAAAAGAGACAAGGTCAAAAGAAGAGCCCTCATCATTCAAGATGGTAAAAGAAGTCCAAGAACCTCAAAAGGCATGAAATTTTGCTTATTGACCTACTTAAGCACGAGCCACTTATTCCTGTCACACTTGAAGAGTTCTGCCTAATACGTTTCTTCAAAAATGTCATGGTCAACAAGACCTCATGTTCTAAGCTCGAAGAAGAGGAAGACGAAAGGAGTAACAGATAAGAGAAGTCTCCAAGAGCAGCGGACAAGACCTTGACTGTTCTAGAGGCTTTGCCAACTCGTATGGACTGGATACAAATCTTTTGATTTCTCGATGAGATGCGCTAACATATTGTTGGCTTCTTACAACACTTAGAACTTTACGCTGACAAAGGAAAGGATGTGGGAGGATCGACAGAAAGCCCTGTTCAGTGTGCCTCTTGCAACACCGCAGTCACTTTCAATGAGGATGACTTATTGTTGCGATCCAAGGCTCACAATCGTCCTTTATTTGTGACAGTCTACATTAGGGTGTAGAAAGTTAAGTGTATTCTTGTAGATGGAGGGCCAGTCGTCAACATCATGCCTAAGTCTGCACTTAACAGCCTAGGCATCACAGTGGAAAAACTTTCTAAGAGACGAACGATGATTCAAGGGTTCAACCTTAAGGGCCAGTGTGCAATCAGCATGATCTGCATTGAACAGATAATGGGAGACTTGTCAACATCCTTAATCTTCCATGTAATCGACACTAAGACTTCCCACAGGTTATTACGTGGGCGGCCATAGCTTCGTGAACGTGGGATTATGGCTTCTACTTTACACCAATGTCTTAAGTACTATCAACATGGAGATAAGAAAATAAATGGGGATGTCAAGCCATTCACTAAGGCCGAGTCCCACTTTACACATGCAAGGTTCTTCAAAGAATGTACTGCACCTAACGAAACCGTGTCATCAACCATTTCTTCTATTGGTAAAGGTCGTACACAAAATGCTCTTCAAGCAACAAAAGATGATGCTCCTAAGCAGCAACATGAGAAAGAAAGATCTAAGCAAGGAAACACAACCTCTCCTATTGAACAAGTTGCTAAATCAGTTGCTACTTCAACGGGCTCAATGCCACCAGTTTCAAGTTATATACCTAGGTCCTGTCGTAAGGAGGGTGAATCACCCTTTAGCGAGTGCACAAACAGATGTTTCGATACCAAGTCTACTAAAATGGATGATGGAACTAGCTAACCACCATAAAATGGACTATAACTATTCCAACACTTAAGATGTGGTAGGCTTAGGTGAGTAGGCCCCCACTTTTTGGGTTTGTTGTTTCTTCTAAAGAAGGCGATGACTTGCTAAGTGCACAAACTAAAGAGGGCTTTGATCCGAAAGCATACAAGCTTATGGAAACGACTAGTTATGACTTTCAAAGTCCAGCTACCTTAGGAAAGGTAGTCAAAGCCAAGCCTCATTGTTTTAGTGAAACTTAGAGAAATATCCAAGAGCAGGGAGGTTTTTTAAGCATCTCTAAAGTTGGACTTGGTTTCACGCCATTGCAGCCAGTCAGAATCTCTGGGCGATGGAAGGATAAGAAGTTGGTGATTCAGCACATCTCGGCTGAATAAGTAGATAAGAGTGAAGATGAAAATGCTCTGCCTAACTCAAAGCCTTCTGTGTTTGGTAGGCTATAATCATCCATTTTGAAAAAAACGCCCATCAGTATTTAGTCGTATAGGGAAAGGGAAAGATCATAGAATCTCTGTTTTCAACAGAAACAAAGATGATCCCCAGCCAAAGCCTTCAATTTTTAACAGAATAAAACTTGGTGAAAAGTCCTCAAACTCACAACTTCAGCGGGAGAAAAGTTCTGCATTTAGCCGGGTAGGAGTGATAAATGAAGCTCAAAGCTCTATCCCTTCTCATATAAAGCGTTTCTTCAATCTGGATGTTAGATGGACAGTTCATTAAGAGTAAAGAGGTGTACTGTGGTCTTCACAGGTCAACAAAAAAGCTCTAACTTTAATGAGCAAATGAAGAAAGAAAAAGTTGTTTCTTCTAATCATATGACAATCCATGAATGTGATAACTCAAACTCAGAGATAGAGCTGGCATAAATTCCTAAGACTCTCGAAGACGGGGGGGGGGTTGGCTAAAATTGATGATTTAATGGAGTTGAATCTTGGAACTAATGAAAAGCCTTACCCTATCTTCGTGAGCTCCTCACTTACAACTGAAGAGGAAAAGCAGTACTTTGAACTCTTATCAGAGTACAAGGCTGCGTTTGCCTGAAGTTACAAAGAAATGTCTTCGTTAGATCCAAATGTCGCAGTCCACATCCCGTCTATCAAAAGGGGTGTTTTGCCTAAGAAGCAACCTCAACGATGTTTTCGCCCAGAGTTGGAAGCGAAAATTAAAAAATAGGTCAACAAACTCAGATCGGCAGGATTTATTTGTGAGGTCAAGTACCCAACATGGATCGCGAACATTGTGCCTATTAAGAAAGAAAAAACTGGCAACTTTCGGGATCTCAACGACGCATGTCCAAAAGACGATTTCTCATTGCTAGTTCACAGAGCTCATAATCAACTCAACTACAGGGCATAAAGTGTTGTCATTCATGAATTGCACTACAAGATACAATCAGATTCAGATGGCACCAGAAGATCAAGAGGCCACAACTTTTTGTATACCTAAAGGCATTTTTTGCTATAAGGTGATGCCCTTCGAGTCTTAAGAATGCAGGAGCAACTTACCAAGGGGCAATGGAAACAATTTTTGATGATATGCTCCACAAGACAGTCGAGTGTTATGTCGATAATTTGATGGTCAAGTCCAAAAAGAGGGTGGATCATATACAAGATCTTCGTCTAATCTTTGAGCAATTACTAAGATGCCAGTTAAAGATGAATCCACTCAAGTGCACATTTGGTGTCACCTCTGGAAAGTTCGTGGGTTTCATCGTTCATCGTAGATGAATTGATATCAACCAATTGAAGATCAAGGCAATCCAAGAGATGCCTAAGCCTATGAATGGGATGAGTGGACGAGTCGTGTCACGCGGCTTTTAAGAAAATAAATAAGTATTTGTCCCATCCTTCTATGTTATGGACACCAATCCTTGGCAAACCTCTCATATTGTACATTGTAGCTCAGGAAAAATCCCTAGGAGCATTATGCATACCGAAAAATGAGAAAGGAAAAGAAGTCACCCTGTACTGCTTAAGTTATACGTTGATTGGCACCGAATTAAAGTATGCTCCCATCGAAAAGATCGCTTGTTGCTCGTCTTTGCCATTCAGAAACTCAGACATCACATGCAAACTTATAAAGTGTAAGCGATGTCTAAAGCTGATCCCATCAAGTACATCTTGTCCAGGCCAATCTTAAATGGATGACTGGCAAAATGGGTTGTAATCTTAAAGCAGTACTACATTGTCTATGTACCACAAAGAGCGATTAAGGGGCAAGGGTTGGCAGATTTCGTAGTAGATAATCCAATTCCTGATGATTAGGAGCTAAATGAAGATTTGCCAAGCAAAGATATGTTACTTCATCGATATCTCCCTCCATGGGAAATGTATGTCGATGAAGCAGCAAGACGAGATGGCATTGGAGCAGGAGTAGTTTTTGTCTCCCCCAAAAAGCACATCCTCCCATATTCATTTATGCTTACTCAGTAATGCTTGAAAAATATGGTAGAGTACCAAGCGCTCAGCTTAGGTCTTCAAATGGCTATTGAGATGGGGACTAGAGACCTCAACATATATGGTGACTCCCAGTTGGCCATCAATCAACTACTTAAACAATATGAGGTTAAGAAAGAAGACCTTGTTCCATATCACAAGCATGCATTATGATTGCTAGATAGGTTGGACATAGTCAAGTTAGAACATATGCTGAAAAGTGCCAACAAGATGGCTAACGCACTTGCAAGCCTCGTAGTCACTTTGGCATTGGGGGCAGAAGAAGGAATGACTATCCCAGTATGCAGTGGTTCGGTTGTTCTGCCTAATGATAAAGACTCAAAGGAAGACATCAACACGATATGTGTTCTTGAGATAGATGTAGGAGACTGACGCCAACCTATAATTGAGTACTTAGAAGATGGGAAACTTCCTATTGACCCAAGACATAAGACGGAAATACAGCGGAGAGCTTCATGCTTCCTTTAGTATAATAGAACGCCTTATTGACGTTCTTTGCTTGACCTTTGGTTATGATACTTGGATATAGAAGAAGAAAAGCAAGTGATGGCGAAAGCTCATTCAAGCGTGTGTGGAGCACACCAATTAAGGCCTAGGCTACATGATCGCATTAAGAGCATGGGTTACTATTGGATCATTATGGTGCAAGATTGCATCAATTATGCAAAGAGGTTTGACGCTTGTCCATTTCATGCCAACTTCATGCATCAACCTCGAAAACCTCTCCGACCAAAGGTTACATCTTGGCCTTTTGAGGTATGGGAGCTTGATGTCATTGGACCGATCATGCCTAAGTCATCTGCTGGCCACTCCTACATCCTGCCTACCACTAGTTACTTCTCTAAATAGGTGGAAGCAATTCCACCAAGGGATGTTAAAAAAGAAAACGTGGCCAACTTTATAAGGACGCCCATTATCTATCAATATGGTGTGCCTAGGTACATCATCACTAATAACGGTAAGTCCTTCTTCAATAATATGATGACTAGCCTGTGCGAGAAGTTTAAGTTTGGCCAGCACAAGTCTTCTACGTACAATGCTCCTGGAAACGGTCTGGCAAAAGCCTTTAACAAAACACTTTGCAACTTACTCAAAAAAGTTATCGCAAAGTCTAACCGAGATTTACATGAAAGACTAGGGGAAGCTCTTTAGGCATACAATTGGAGCTCCAAATCCCATCACTTCGCATCACCATATAGGAAGGCTTGACGCAAGAGGAAAATCATAGTCTTCACTTAGCTGAGCTGAAAGACCTTGACGAGAAAAGACTTCAGGCGCAACAGAAGTTAGAATGCTACTAAGCTCGTCTATCAAGGGTGTTCAACAAAAAGGTTCAACTGCGCTTATTCCAAGTTGGAGACCAGGTCCTGGCAGTGAGAAGGCCGATCATTGTCTCTCACAAGTTTGGAAGCAAATTCACCTCCAAGTGGGATGGTCCCTATGTGGTCAGAGAAGTCTACAAAAATAGAGCCTACAAGATAGTTGATGCTAATGGAATGCACTACTATCCTTGAAATATGATGTTGTAAAGCTCCTAAGTGAGAGCCTAAACTGCTCGTTCTTTCAAGTTAAATTCCTTTGTAATACTCTTGGCCCGCAAGGGTCAAAACTGTGAATGACAAAAGAAAAATAAAATGTTATGTCTTTGAACTACGTATGGCTTGATCCTTTGAGGTATTACATTCCCTTTAGGTACGTAGCCAACTTGGACATATTCCCCAAGAACAGTCATGAAAAAAAAATGGTTAATAAATTTTATTAGTGCTCGTTGGTTTTGATTGTTTTCTATTGCTACATATTATTGCGTAAATTTCAAATTAAGAGATTCATCTCATTGTAGTATATTAAAGTCAATCCCAATAAAATTGTACTGAGTCAAAGCAAAAGAGAGAGAGACAGAGCAATAAGTTGCATAGTAAAAAATAAAAAATAAAAAAATCAAGGACAAAGCCACTAGACATAGTCTAGGCATCCAGTGTGTCTAAAAGTTCTTGGGCACATTTTTTGCTACTTTAACTTGAGCTGTTTCTTCTACGGTAATTTGGGGGTCTGCATCCAAATCCGCAACCTCTCTTTCAAGAATAGATATGTCGTCTTTGCCTTTCTTCAGTGAAGCCTCAATCTCTACTAATTTAACTTGCAACACCAGCTCATTCGCTTTTGCTCGCACAAGATCAGCCTCAAGTAACTTCCCTCACTTATAAGCTTGGGCGATAGCAATGATTGCCTCTTCAAACTGTGCGCCAACCTTTTCCACTGAAGTGTGTGCTTCCTCAAGTTTATCTAATAGAGTAACTCGCTTGTTTAGCACATCTTCGGTAGGAGTCCAATCTCCTAATTGGGCTTTCAACTTCAGGTACTGCCCAGCTTCATTCACATATGCCTTGACAGTTTTCTTTAAACCCAAATAATCTGCCTAGAAGGATGTTAAGGTTTATATATCTGCTCAGCTTCTTAGCGGATGTTTATAATGTCAGCTTCTACCTTTGGGGTGAACGTTTTCAATTGCTGCTGAAAACGCTGCTCCACACTCAGGGCCAGATCATTAAACATGCCAGAACAATTCTCCCAAGAAATTAGGTTGAAATGAAAGGAGTTGGAGACTAGTACGGTCTGCTTACTTCACTGGCAAGGGCATTATCTCAATGGAATCATCCTCAGATGACTTAGCAGTAGGCACAGTCAAGGTGGCTTTACTATCTTTGTCACCAGATGCAGCCTTAAGTCTATCTCTGACTTCAGGAGTTGCCCCTACGTTCAAAGGACAATTACATTAGCCAAAAAAGGGAAAAAGAAAAGGGAAAGAGGCAATGATAACGAGAGACACATCTCTGTTTGCTTTGCTCTTTAATTTTAGTGAGTTCGTCGCACTATTAGACTTGCCCTTAGAGTTGGGCAGCTTGGTTACACTGTCTGGTTTGCTCTTTGAGCCTGACAAATTCTTTACTCCACTAACTAACGACCTAATTCCTAAGCCTCTCAAGGCTTCAATCTTCTCTTTCCTAGGGGACCAACTCATACTTTTCTAAGGAGATTTGTTTTCTCCCAATGAGGAACTATCGCCTCCTTCTTGTCTAAGCTTAGCCGGGAGTAGAGCATGCTCATTACGTTTTTGCATGGTTGGCTTATGTGCACTTGTTTTTCCGAAAGTGACAATTAAGGCAGATGTATCATCAGCAACTCTTTCTTTAAAAGCTCTTCGTGGTTGCATAATCTAGACTCTAGGATATTTAGGCCTTTAAGATCACCACCAACTAGCACATGCCATGGTGACCAGTGTAAAATTTTTATCAGGGGAAGTAGGAATTGTTATGTGTGGATATAAAAAGTAACCGCAAGCGCACGACGTCTAACTTGTGGTATAGTCCGACGACATACAGGTCGTCCCACGAAGATGATAGTAACAAACTTAAGCACTTAATGTGCTAAACTATTAATAACAATTAACCTAAATAAAATGACTAAATACATACACAAACTGGTTATAATATATGAAATAAATAAAATGAAGAAAATTAATAATGTAAATAAAAATTTACAAAAAAAACACAACCACTCGACTATACTAAATAGTAAAGATTAGATAGATCCAAGCTCTAAAATCAAAGAAGAAAAGTCCGCACCACTAACGATCAAACTTATACGATGAAACCAATTTAATCCAAACTAAAGTAGTAAAGAGGAATGATATCTCAAAATGAATGATGTCACTGGTAAAGCTTAAATCAAATTAAATGGTCAAGAAAAAAGGACACATTGCTTTAATGTTTTTGTCATTTTGTGCACATGCCAAAGGCTCGTAAGTAGCATCAAGAAGATAAAGAAGACATGATTGAAACTTGAATACCCAAGTGCAAACATGAACTACTAAAAACTAAAAAAGAAAAGAAAAGCTGACACTTTAAATAAACAACCCTGGAAGCTAAAGCAACCTACTGTAGAGATGAAGTTGTGAAACAGGGCATGCAAAGCAAATGAAAACAGAGTAACAAACTGGTTAAAAAAGTAAAATAAATTTTGGAATTGGAATTAATCCATATTAGTTGACATAAATCAGAACAAAAAGATGAAAAATTAGCATTCAATGAGCTTGATTGTTCGACAATGGCTAGCTTCTGGGAATCTTGAACCAACAATGGAGAATACCCTAGAAATTACTAAAATCTTAAACAAAGAATGAAGATAATTGGAGATCTAGATACACTTCAACTATGGCTAATGACTGACTGCTGATGATCTTCTGCCTACGCATCCCTTCCTTTTTATACATGAAACTTCCAGCTCAAATTATTCTCCAAAACGCATAAATTCGGATGTCTTCCTGGCCCTTCATTACCCACGTCAACGTTTATAAGATTGGGTAGTTGCAGTTGTTGCTTACGGATGATGATGCGCCTGGGATGAGATGTCGTAGCGGCAATCCTGAAAGGAGGGGCGAAAATCACAGATGTGGGGAAGATGGAGAAGATAAGGGTGTTGATGCTGATGAATCGTTGATGAAGATGACTGGGGAAGGAGGGAGTCAGTGGAGTATAGAAGGATAAAGAAAATAAATTGGGGAGTGGGGACTTGCGTTTTATTCTCTTTTTTTTTCGACTGAAGAAATAAAGAGTTGGGCCATGGATTTTTTTTGGGCTACATGTTCAACTTTCACTTCTCAACCCAATTTTTATTTTCCACCATTTCTTTCATTTTTGTTGATATGCAAAATAAATAGATAAATAAAAAAAATTGAAATAAAATTCTAAAATAATAATGATTTTGAGCCAAAATCATAAGTTCAGGAGCATAAAGTTGCGTGATTTTTAAATTAAACAAATACCCCCATACTTAGATTTTGCTCGTCCTCGAGTAAAACAACTAAACTACCTAAAAAGAAATGGAAAAGTAAGAAAAAGAAAATTCTAACTCACTTTTGTAGGAATCACGGTTGCATTTAGCATATGCAACAAGCCCTTTAAACCCCCAGGTTCCCCCTAGTGGACGAGTAAGGTCTCGTAAGGGTTTGCAGAAGATGTACCCACAAAATCTTTATCAGGAAAAAGAACAGAATAAAAAAAAAAGAAAAAAAAATGAAAAAAATAAAATTTTACACAAATATAAAAGGGGAGATAGTATAAAATTTCAACAAGACCTATCACCGTATTAACCAAGATATTAAGCTGTATATAAAGAAGGTGTACACTTCTAGACTTTAAGTCCTCATGACTGACATCTAACTCCAATTTTTCACCCCGAAAACCAGCATAACCACATATCCATCCTAGTGCACTGTGTGTACGTGTACCATCACCCTAGGGATTAGGCTAACCAAAGTTCGACTCATTCCCCCTTGACGAAACACAAGCTACTTTATTAACTCATTGACATAGGAAACAAGTTTTCCCAGTAGTAGTATTGTGTCAAAGGATGACACCCAGTAGCGCATGCCTCAAAGGGTACTTATAATTCCCAACTTATTACTCACCTTTTTTTTGGATGAAAAATTGAAAGCAAAACCAAAATAACTGTACACAGACAAGTGGGAGAGTAAACTATAGAGGCCTAATCTCCTGCGATAATGGTGATTTAAAAGTAATGATTGGACTCATAATTATAATGGAATAATAAGTTTAAAAGTGGGGTACAGAATATCATGTACCTCCCACCTATATACAACATAATACCAATTTACGAGGAGTAAATCTAGCCAAAATAGTATACATTCCCCAAAATAAAATAAACCGAAAGAGACGAAAGAAAAAGAAAAGAAAAGAAAATCTTTTTGGCATTCTCAAATTTTTTTTCCAGAAATTCAAAGGCCCACCCCCACACTTAAACAATGCAATGTCTCTATTGCATGTAAAAGTATTAGAATGAGAAGCACAAAATAAAAAAACACAAAGAAAAGAAAATAAGATAAAAATATATACAAAATAAGATTTATACGAAGGAACAATAGTACCAGGTCGAATGTTGGATGCATCCAAGCTAATCTCCACATCTCAATTTTTGTATTGTGGTTCATAGAGCATGAGACACTCTACTTCTCTCTCTTCTATGGGTAATTCCAGAAATGGTTTCAACCTTTGTCCATTTACCTTAAAATGCGTACCTCTCTCGTGGGATCCTATATCTCTATAGCACCGTGTGGAAAAACATGAGAAATAATGAAAGGACCAGTCCAATGAGATCTCAACGTACCTAGAAAAAGGTGTAGTCTAGAGTCATAAAGCAAGACCTTCTGACCTGGCAAAAACTCTTTCCTGTGAATATGTTTGTCATGAAACAATTTCGCTCTCTCTTTCTACATCCTGGAGTTCTCATAGGCCTCAGCTTTAATATCTTCTAGCTCACTCAACTGTAACTTCCTTTCAGGTTCAAAGTCTTTATAGCCCACATAGCCCAATGCTCAAGTGTGGTGACAAGGCTTACCAAAGACAACCCAAAAAGGAGACATGGCTAAAGGGGTCTTCAAAGCTGTCCTATAAGCCCAAAGAGCATCAATGAGTTTATTTGCCCAATCCTTATGGTTTCTACTCACAGTTTTTCCAGTATCTACTTAATTTGCCTATTAGAAACCTCTACCCGGCCACTAGTATGGGGATGATAAGCGGTGGCTAAATGATGAATGATTGAGTACTTTTTCAATAATGCATCAAAAGAATGATTGTCAAAATTAGTACCCCGATCATTAATAATAACCCTAGGCATGACATACCTGGATAAAATATTTTCTCGAAGGAACTTGACAACGACTCTAGTCTCAGTTGTCCTGGTCGACACAGCCTCCACAAACTTAGACACATAATCTACAGTAAGGAGAATATATTCATTCCCAAATGACGATGGAAATGGTCCCATAAAATCAATCCCCTAAACATAAAAAACCTCAACAATAATTATCGAGTTAAGGGGCATCATATCTCTCCTATTGATTTTCCCAAACTGTTGACACCTAGGGCAGCTTTTACGGTACAAGTGGGCATCTTTGAACAAGTTAGGCCAGTACAAACCACACTGAAGGACTTTGGCGGCTGTTTTCTTCCCACTAAAATGCCCCCCACATGCTTGGTCGTAATAAAAAGAAAGGACACTTCTAATCTCATTATTAGGGATGCACCTCCTAAAAATCTGGTCAGAACAATATTTAAACAAATAGGGGTCATCCCAATCGAAAAAAATTACTAGAGAAAAGAATCTGCCCTTGTCATGCTTATTCCAACTTGGGGGTATCTCTTCAGTCACCAGTAGTTGACAATGTTAGCATACCATGGTTCATATTGAATCATAAGTAGTTGTTCATCAGGAAAGCACTCAGAAATGGGGATTTCACTCTTATTTTTCACAACGAGCCGAGATAGATGGTCAGCCACCAGGTTCCCAGAACCCTTTCTGTCCCAAATCTCACAATCAAATTCCTGCAAGAGTAAAATCCATCTAAGCAATCTAGGTTTTGCATCCTTGTTGGAGAATAGATGCTTTAGAGCAGCATGATCAGTATGTACAATCACATGAGAGGAAATCAAATAGGGTCCAAATTTTTCAAAACCAAACACAATTACCAAAAACTCTTTTTCTGTCACAGTGTAGTTCAACTGGGCCTCTTTCATGGTATGGCTTGCATAATATATGACATGAGATTTTCTATCTACACGTTGTCCTAAGACAACCCCCACAGCATAATCAGAAGCATCACACATTAGTTCAAAGGGCTCTCCCCAGATGGGAGGGTGTAGGAGTTAGGGCCTCCTTTAGCCTATTAAATGCCTTTAAACACTCCTCAGAGAAATGAAAAGGCATATCTTTGGCTAAAAGGTTGGTCAAGGGCTTAGTAATTTTACTGAAATCCTGAATAAATTGTCTATAAAATCCTGCATGCCCTAAAAATGACCTCATGTCTTTCACACAAGTGGGAGGGGGGAGATTAGCAATCAAATTAGTTTTTGCTTGATTGACCTCAATCCCATCACGTGAAATTACATGCCCTAAAACAATTCCCTTCTTTACAATAAAATGGTATTTTTTTTCAATTCAGAGTCAAATTCTTTTCCTTACATCTTTGCAAAACTCTTTTTGGATTGGTCAAACAGTCATCAAACAAAGAACCAAACACAGAAAAATCATCCATAAACACCTCAATGCACTTCTCAGTCATATCAGAAAATATAGAAATCATGCAACGCTGGAAAGTGGCCGGAGCATTACAAAGACCAAATGGCATTCTTCTAAAGGCAAAAGTACCAAATGGGCATGTGAAGGTGGTCTTGTCTTGGTCCTCAGGTGCTATGGAGATTTGGGTGTAGCCAGAGTATCCTTCTAAAAAGCAGTTGTAACTATGTCCGGCTAGCCTCTTGAGCATTTGGTCCATAAAAGGCAAAGGGAAGTGGTCTTTCCTAGTGGTTGTATTCAGTTTCCTATAGTCAATACACACACACCACCCAGACTAGACTTTAGTGAGGACTAGCTCGTTCTTATCATTCTTAATCACAGTAATACCAGTGTTCTTAGAAACGACTTGAACTGGATTGACCCACTCACTATCAGAAATTGGGTAAATTATCCCATGATCTAACCACTTAATGACCTTTTTTTTGACGAGTTCTTGCAAGGTAGGGTTCAGACGTCTTTGGTGGTCTCTATAAGGTTTAGCATTCTCCTCAAGATGAATTCTATGTTGCACAATGAAAGGACTAATACCTTTAATGTCACCTAAGGTTCATCCTATGGCCTCTTTGTTTTCCTTAAGTATTTTCAGTAATTTCCTTTGTTGGTCCTCATTTAGATCAAATGCAATAATCACAGGTAAAGTCTCATTAGGACCCAAAAAGACATACTTAAGAGAATCAAGCAAGTGTTTCAACTCTAATATGGTATCAGGAGTATGTGCCAAAGAAGGGGGATAAGAAGAATTAGGGGAGAGAGGATCAATCTCATCACATATATCATTATCAATCAAACCATCAACATATGAGTCATCACAAGCATACACATCAAGCCAATTCACAATATCAAACCCATCAAAGATAGTAGGTTGTCTTTGCAAATTAAAGATATTCAACTCAATAGTCATGTTTCCAAAAGACAACTTTAGCATACCATTCCTACAATTAATCAAAGCATTAGAAGTAGCTAGGAAAGGTTGACCAAGAATGACAGGTATTTGGGTTTCAGAGTTAGCAACAGACTTGGTTTCCAGAACAACAAAATCCACAGGATATGTTAACTTACCCACTTTAATTAAAACATCCTCAACGATTCCCTTAGGAGCTCTAGTGGAGTGGTCGGCTAACTAGAGAATCGTTCTAGTGGGTTTTAACTATCTCAATCCCAACCTCTCATACACCGAGTATGGAAGCAAATTAACACTAGCCCCTAAATCCAACAATGCTCTATGAATAGTCTGGTCCCCTATGACTATGGAAATGATAGGGCAGTCGGGGTCTTTGTATTTGGCTGGGATTTGACATGAGATAATTGAGCTCATATTTGAGGCTAAGAAAGCCTTCTTAGGGACATTGGTCGTTTTTTTAGTGGTGCATAACTCTTTTAGGAACTTGGCATAAGGAGGCATCTACTTGATAACATCTAGAAGGGGAATGTTGATTTTAACTTGAGAGAAAATCTCTCTAATCTTATCAACATGTGTCTGGTCCTTCTTATTCCTTAGCCTATTAGGAAAGGGTGCAGTGGGTTCATGAACCCTCTCAACAGTGGAAGGCTGAGGTGTATCATCTCCCTTCTTGGATTCATCTTTCTTAGTCTGTTTGGGGTCAACTAAGTCAGTAGGTTGGGAAAGGTCAATTGGGGTGCCATCAGTACCATCCCTAGAAGCAGAATCATTATCAGGGGGAGATGGTGGAGATAGAGATGGAGAGAACCGAACAGGAACATCCACAAGGTCTTCTAAGTTATGGTCAATTAAGCGTCCTGACCTAAGTGAAGTTATTGCATTAGTCCTTTTCACATTATCCTCGACTGGTGCGCACATTGAGGAAGAACCTACATTCGGGTTAGGCTCTGTTTAACTAGGAAATGTTCCTTTTTCCTTATTGGCTAACACCAGTTGAGACAACTGTTATGCCATGGTTCTCATTACCTTCTCTAGGTTATTTTGTGATCTCTCTAGATTGTTAAATCTTTTATGAATCTCATTATAGCCAGAAGGTGATTGGGTGTGGGCAAAAAGGGGAGGAGGTAGCCTAGGTGCTTGATAGGGCTGGATAGAAGTGTTTCCATGGAATATTTCGGTTTGTGTGCTAGGACCTCCTAAGTTCTAGCCTTGGCTCCAGGAAAAATTCGGGTGATTTTGCCACCCTGTATTGTTGGTTGGTGCAAAAGGGTCATTTCTTGGCCTTTGGTAGGCCATGTTCACTTGCTCAGTTCTTGTTGATAACTTGTGAGCATAGAAGGGACAAGCACTCAATGTATGGTATGGGGATTGACAGTGAGAACATGTAATGGTGGCACTTTGAAAGTCCATGGATTGCTAAATAGTCAACCCCTTTAACTGGTTCTCTAAAGCTGTAAATCTCGACTCTATATGGCTCAAGTCTGATACTGCATGCATACCCCCTTGGCACTAGCGATTCTAGAATTGAGGCTATCATCTCTAGTGGTCTCCCACTGCATTGTCTTTTCGGCTAAGTCCTCTAAGAATTCCAAAGCTGCGGTAGGACTCTTGGATAAGAATCCACCTTGACACATAGACTTTAGTATAGTCCTAGTTTGTTGGTCTAGACCCTCATACACAATTTGGCATAAACGCCACTGTTCAAGGCCATGGTGGGACACTGGGCTAACAAGTTCTTAAATCTTTCCATGTACCTCCAAAAAGATTCCTTATCAAACTGAATAAACTGATTTATTTCATTCCTTAGTTTAACGGTTTTGCCATTATGAAAATATTTTCGCAAGAAAACTTTAACGAAATCATTCCAATTTGAAATAGAGTTAGCATGCAAACTATACATCCATCTCTTGGCATTATCTTCTAAAGTGAAAGGAACAAATCTCAGTTTAACCACATCAGTATTCACATTATGAAAACGTATCATATTACATACTTCTTCAAATTCACTTAAATAAATAAGCATCTTCAAGTTCAGTGAATTTAAGAAGCATCTAAATGTAATGTGGTTCCAATTTTCGGTTCACATCAGTACCTAAGACATGTATATTAAAGCATGAAGGTAAGGTTGAACGCTGAGGGTAAAAGATATCATTCAAGGCCTTTTCAGTTCTTTCTTGTCCAGCAATTTTTTCAAGTTCAGGTTCTGGTTCCGGTTCGATCCTAATCAGTCTTCTTCTTTTAGACTCCCTAACCCAAACAATCATACAAGTCCCACAATCGTATTTTTGGTTTTATAATAAATAAAATAAATAAAAGTGATCTAAATAAAAACTACTCAAATAAAGAGAATAAATAAAAAATAAAAAGCTAATAATGAATAAAATAAAATACAGAAACTAATAAAAGACACAAATATCGAAAAAAATAGCAAAGTACTAAAAATTGGTTGATTGAATACGTACAATCCCCAGCAACGGCGCCAAAAACTTGTTGATATAAAAAGTAACCACAAGTGCACGGTGTATAACTTGTAGTATAGTCCGGCGACATACGGGTCGCCCCACGAAGATGATAGTAACAAACTTAACCACTTAATGGGCTAAACTATTAATAACAATTAACCTAAATAAAATGACTAAATATATACACAAACTTGTTATAATATATGAAATAAATAACATAAGAAAAATAATAATGTAAATAAAATTTTTCTAAAAAAAAAACACAACCACTCGACTATACTAAATAGTAAAGATTAGACAGATCAAAGCTCTAAAAGCAAAGAAGAAAAGTTCACACCACTAATGATCAAACTCATACAATGAAACCAATTTAATCGAAACTAGAGTAGTAAAGAGGAATGATATCTCAAAATGAATGATGCCACTGGTAAAGCTTAAATCAAATTAAATGGTCAAGAAAAAAGGACACATTGCTTTAATATTTTTGTCATTTTGTGCACATGCCAAAGACTCGTAAGGAACATCAAGAAGGAAAAGAAGACCTGATTGAAACTTGAATACCCAAGTGCAAACTTGAACTACTAAAAACTAAAAAACATGAAAGTTGGCACTTAAAATAAACAACCCTCGAAGCTAGAGCAACCTACTATAGAGATGAAGCTGTGAAACAGGGCACGCAAAGCAAATGAAAACAGAGCAACAAACTGCTTAAAAAAAATAAAGTAAATTTTGGAATTGGAATTAATCCATATTAGTTGAGATAAATCAAAACAAAAAGATGAAAAATTAGCATTCAATGAGCTTGATTGTTCGACAATGGCTAGCTTCTGGGAATCTTGAACCAACAATGGGTAAGACCCCAAAAATTACTAAGTCTTAAACAAAGAATGAAGATAATTGGGGATCTAGATACACTTGAACTATGTCTGATGACTGACTGCTAATGATCTTCTGCCCACCCATCCCTTCCTATTTATGCATGAAACTTCCAGCTCAAATTAGTCTCCAAAACCCATAAATTCAGATGTCTTCCTGACCCTTCGCTACGCACCTCAACATTTAGCAGATTGGGTTGTTGCGGTTGTTGCTTACGGATGATGATGCGCCTTGGATGAGATGTTGCAGGTGCAATACCAAAAGGAGGGGCAAAAATCACGGATGTGGGGAAGATGGAGAAGATGAGGGTGTTGATGCTGATGAATTGTTGATGAAGATGATCGGGAAAGGAGCGAGTTAGTGGAGTGGAGAAGGAGAGAGAAAATAAATTGGGGAGTAGGAACTTGGGTTTTATTCTCTTTTTTTTTCGGCTGAAGAAATAAAGAGTTGGGCCATGGATCTTTTTTTGGGCTGCATGTTCAACTTTCACTTCCTAACCCAATTTTCATTTTCCACCATTTTCTTCATTTTTGTTGATCTGCAAAAGAAATAGATAAATAAATAAATACATGAATAAAATCGAAATAAAATTCTAAAATAATAATGATTTGAGCCAAAATCATAGGTTTAGGAGCATAAAGTTGCTTGATTTTTCAATTAAATATCATGCTGAACCTCGTAATGTGTTCTATCAAGTTGAACCAATTACGGGCTACATTCTGTAAGGTGCCCTCCCGAACAATCATTCGTGGCTTACTTAGTACATTTTGATGGAAGCCAAACTATTGCCTAAACTTGTAGAAGAAGTGTGGCTCAATCAAAATTGTTCTTCCTTGTTGCAAGGTCAAAAACCAGAACGAAGGCAAATCAAATATGCTCTCCAACTTGGGGATAAATTCTAGGTGTCAATTAAGGTCATCGATGTATCCTTCATCAGAGCATTAGAGTACATGACGGACGGATCCTTACATTTCAATAGCTCTCGAGTTTCTTGAACATCAGGGGTCTGATTCATCTTTTCACCCGAGAACCTCACTATCTTGGGGTGGCTATGCCGATGATAGGGATGATTAAAATAAGTTTTGAAGTAAGTCTCTAACCATCCACAAACGCAGTAAATGGGGAAAATAACTTCCAACTTATTAAGGCTTCGGGCCATAGAAATTTTGTTCAACCCCTAACAAATGCTAGGCAAGGCAGGAATTGCTAGGTTTAGACATTCCCCATGAGCATGTTTGCTTGCAGCTACGAACACAGCTAGTCGAATAAGGCACACTACTTCAGTTGGTAGTACAAAGGAGCACAACCAACAGGAAATAAGGGTGACAACGTAGGTTTCTTCGATCAGAGCCTCGGGAATGTTGAGTGTCACAAAAGGATCCTTATCCCTCTTAGTTCGCGTTATGCGAGTAGCAATTAGTCCAGATGGACAGGAAGTGTTTGTTGGAGCTTTAACCTGCTTTCTATTGTCATGGTTGGGAGGAGATGTGTAAATCTGTTGCCCTTAGAACCAGAAGCGCATCCACTTAGAAGCAGGAAGTTCAGCGATGCCATGAAGATCTTAGCATAGTCTGTGAAATGTAGAGAAGATGAAGGAACAAGTCGCAAGAATGTCATTATCTCCACGTCCCGCAGAAAGGAGTTCTCTGGCAGATGGAATGAATTCTTCGTAGTAAGCACTGTCTGGAAGTCCACTTATAATCTGCAAATCCTATAAGGAGATTGACATGTCGCCACTCTTTGTGCAAAGTTGTTGGTAGCATGGCCACAGTTCGCAGAATGCTTTAAAAACGGTGAAACTCATGTCCTAGGAGAATAAGGATACATACAGTCTGTCGTGAAGTCTCATTCCATAAGTTTCTCTGTGTTGCAGCTAAGAGCATCTTCGAGCCACTCTAGTAGCATGGTATGAAGAGGTTGTCAGATAAACAAGGTGAGAAATTGCCCCAAGACAGTGACCCATCCATGATGCGATGACGGAGTAGAGGTGCTGCTTCTTGAAAAGGGTTGAAGATGCCAAAAATGGTGAGCTGAGCTTCAGGACTCTCGCAGATGAGATGACTCCGTCTGAACTCTGTATGTTGTGGATAGATTCTACACTCCAGCATGAGTCTGCAAGGTAGTTGTGAAGCAAAGAACGGCTGGACAGTAGGGGTGTTGGCATATCTACATGAAGAAACACACCTTCTTCAATTGGATCATCTTCTCTGCACAGGATGGTAAGAGTTGACTTCTTTAGGTTCAAGAATGAGTCTAAAAAATACACCATGGAGAAAAAGGAAATCCAAGTCGACACCGATAAGATTAGGTGAGGGAATCTCCTACGAAGAATCGAATCTATAGGAAGAAACGATTCCCCGTCTTAAAAGTCGGTCTCACTTCGTGATCTAATTGGAGTAGTGGCCAGAAGAAATCGTAGTCGACCTCACTTCGCGATTTAATTGGAGGAATAGTCGATTCAACAGTTTCCTAGAAAGAAGAAAACAACATTAATTTAAGGTCTCGAAAAAAAATTGTGAAACAAAAAAAAATTCAAAAGACAATAGTAAATTGGTCTGCTCATAAAACAAACAAATGGGCCGTAGACACGTGGGGGAAATATCAAAAGCCTTAAAAAAAGGGAAAATAAAAAAATGAAGCAAAATTTCAAAGGCACGAATTCTGGGCAGTGCGCCAGAAACACCCAAAAATGTGGTGAAATTACCATGAGGTGTTCCTCACTAGGCATTAACACTTTGGTGGCATCTTGCGAAAGAAAACAAGTCGGAGTGCTTGACATCGCCATTGTTGCTTGAGGAAAGAAAAGCTCTGCATAAAACCCAAAAAAACAAAATTTGTAAATAGCTCATCATCCATTTTTGTTTCCCCCTAGCAAGCATGTCAAAGATGAATTTTATGGATTTATCCATAAAGCTAGAAGTTGGAGTCAAATACTAAGGAAATTATCAATGGCAAATATCCCTGGCTTCCCCCCCTCCCCCCCAGCCTCAGGGGGTTATCCGCTTTTCAATTGCCCCAGAAAATCTAAAGCGTTAAAAAAAAAATAAAGAATTGATGAATTAAAAAAAAAAAGAAAAAAAGAAGAGAATGAGAAAGAGGAAAAGGAGAACACTGTAGCAGAAATATCCAAGGAGGAGAAATCTAACCAATCTGGAGAGGGGGAAAAAAAAGAGAACGATGAATCTGTAGAAGTATGAACAGGAAACTGCAAAAGAGAAAAGCAGTCAAGTAACAATGATCCGACACATAGAAAGTCATTAATCAAGCTTATGATTCAGGATGAGCTCACAAAATTAGCCAAAGAATTCACGAGGAATGAGGCAGGTTCTGGAAAGTAGCCTCTAGTTGGATTTATATAGCATGGCTAACTCAAGCTTTCTACGCCTACTCCTATACAATCATGATAAATTCTATCCTTATCAATTTACCATGAATCTTATCATATGTTGGGGATAGAGGTGTACGGCGGCAAAACTCCGGGTGTTTTGCTGATGCCAAGACTCCAGGAGTTTAATTTGCTACAAAACAAATAAAAAAAGGGAAAAGGTAGCCTACCACATCAAATATGGCACCTGTAGGTCAAAACAAAAAAATAAAATAAAATGTCATTGACTGATGACTACAAAGCAAGCCTAAATCTATTAAATGTGGGATCCTTTGTAAGACATGGGCCATATACCAGCCCAAAAGGAGGAAAATCAAAGGATCATCAAACTTCCAACAATTTGCATTTGTCAAGTGTTCGAGACTCAGCTGCTTATAAAATAAAAAAACTCAAAGTTTGCACACGTGGCCGACTCTCAAGGGGGCATTTGTAGCAGGTAAAAGATTCTTAGACAAATAGGATGGTGTCATGTTTAAAAAAAATAATTCGACCAATCGCAAAGTACCATGTGTCAAGTTGACTTTGATAGGTCCGCTTGGTTAAAATTAGATGCAGCTAAAATTCAACCAAGTAAAAGTCGCCACATGTCATCAATGATGCAGAAATTAGTAATTATTTTCTTTAACAACAAGGAAATAATTAGTGGGCCTAGACCCAAAGCTCGACTTTGACCATAGCTAGCAGAACCTATAAATAGGGATCATTCCCCCTCATTTTACGCATTTAGTATTGCAAAATTTAGAGGCTCAAATTGCAAGCAACAGCCAGCTACCAAGCAAGAAGGATCAAACTTGCAAGCTTCAAAGTCAGCAATCAACCACTTGTAGGTCAAGATCAAGAGTCATTTCAGAGTTCTTTAGTTGATTCTGCATCAATCGAGATTAAGCAGCCATGCCCTAGAGTCAATTCAAATTACTAGGAGATCAAATCAGATGAATTATTTCATTGTATTCAATTCAGAGATTGTACCAATATGTACAACATTAATATAAAATTAAATTTGCTTCTTAATTTCTTATCTAGTTTATTTTAAACTTGAAATTTGTGTTTACATCTTGATTTTCTTCTGACTCATTTTTATTGGATAAATCCAAGAGTATCGAGAATAGTTGTCAACAAATAAGATATAATATTCATAAGTGTTGTTGGAATAAACGAGTGATTGCCAAACTTTATTGTGAACTAAATATAACGGAGAATATGCATAATTGTTTAGGCTCAAATTGTAACATTTACACCTCGTTTCATCTAAATTTTAGCTATTAATAATTGCTAAATTAGGCTTTTTATTAGTGTTATAGGTAATAAAGTAAAGGTGATCAAATGGAAAAAAATTGGATGAAAAAGTTATGGATGGTTGACAAGAGAGATTGGGATGCTAAAGCTTGAATTTGCTACTTTTCCACAAGCACTCGGAGCACTCAAGAATGCCACAGATGTCCAAGAAAGGATGTGGATCATCCATAATAGGTTTTTAGTGGGTTTAGCTTAGTTTTTAGGGTTCGTAGATTAGCTTATCAGTGGATTATTGTAGAATTGGATTAGTTTGTAGCCACATTAAAGTTGTTTACTCATTGAAATTAATTATTTAATGATTTCTCTATCTTATTTACCATCTTCTTCTTGGAATTTCATTGCTTTGGCTTGGTTTTGTTTTGTTTTAATACTTTGAGTTGTTAGCTTTGGGATTGATATGCTTTTTGAATTTGGAAATTAAGTTCTCCAATCTCATTCTCTTTCTCTTTTCTATGCTTAATCTCTCTAATTTCTCTCGATATGTTGCAAATTTCTAACTTTCTCACTCTTCTCAAGTTAGAGCTTCAAGACCTATTTCTAGAAAGTTTGAGTTTTCGGGGTTCCAATGTGTTAAATTAGGGGTAGCTAGGTAGATTAGCATTAATAAGTCGAGGTTTATCACCAATGTCAATTCTCTTGCTATATGAATGAAGGTCTAACCTCTATTGTTGAATTTCAAGCTTTTCATATATCACTGTTTTCAAGTTCTTATCTTAACCATTAGATTTAATCCTTTCCTAGAAAAATTAGATGCTTTATTAGCTTACTGTTAGCTTTTCTTGATTTTGTTAATTAATTATGCTCTGTTTTAGATTAGTTAAAACTTTTCGTTGGTATATATCAGGCACAAAGGTCAATGTAGGTAGAATTTGAGCCGAGTCCTTGGTAACAACTTCTTCAAAAACCTTAATCAACTAAGGTAATTGACACCCATTTTAAATTGGTTAAACTAATGATATATATTTAGATTAGAATTACTAAGTAATTGGTTTAGTTAATCATGTTTAATTTTATTAAATGTTTTGATTAGTCTAGAAATTTGTTGGAATAGTTAATAAGTGATCAAGTTTCAACAGTCTTATAGGACAACAAACTTTTCCTTTACTCCCCAATTATTATTCAGCAATACCTCTAAAAAAGGCAGGTTTGTAGACTTTCCCAAGCAACATGAAACATAATCATGAAGAGTTGTAACTAACAATCAATTTACCAGAATCTAAAGAATCTAGAGTCTTAGAATTGCAGTGCCTAATCCACGATGCCAGGTATCTGTAGGCTAATGAATAAAAAAGTTGGTGACCAGAATGGAACATGGTCAGATAGGACAAAGATCTCCATTACCTGCAACCCAAACTAGAGGCATCCTCGATTCCCTATTCTGAATCAAAATAAAGGATTCATCAAAAACAACTTGACAGTTATTAAAATGCATGGCTAAACATTGAATAGAAATTGAGTTTTGTTTTAATGCGGAGACATGAAAAACAGTATCTAAATATAAAGGCTTGCCATTAGTAGCAATGCAATCATTGCCAATATGTTTTATAGGTAGTCTAGCACCCTTCCCAACTACGTTTTTTGTGGTTCCATTATAAGCGGATGTAGAATTACCGCATGTGTCATAAGGGGTCATATGTGTAGAAGCTCCAGAATTAGGACACCACAGCCACTCTTCTCCTTTACCAACTGACACTGCAGTATAAAAGGGAGCCAAAGAATCAGGTGTAGGACACTGCAGGACGTCCAATGAGAACATTAAAGGGGAGAATAAGTAGAAGTTAAACAAATCTAACAAATAAGGTTAGTGAAGTTCAAACCCCAGATACCTAACTTAGATGAATTGCCTACAAAAGAAGATCTGTTAGAGCTAGCATGTATGGCCACCAGTAGCAAAGCATGATAAGATTGAATTACCTACACAAGTACGTTCTTGTATATGTACTCATGTTAGACCTGGTTGAAGCCTGCTTGGTACGAGGAAAGGCGACTACAGCCTTTACCATTCCCATTGTTGTTACTATTCTTCTTGTTATTTTGCTAATTACCTTTAACTTTGCCTTGTTATTACTTTGACAATTCCCATTGGTAGAGGTATTGGTCTGTGAGGAAGAATGTTATAGCTGGCAGCTAGGGCAGGGTGCACACTAGTTCATTAAGCTCTCTAAGAGGACAGATATATTGCTCTTGAAGTATTTGGCATGGGCGAAAGTCATCAAATGTAAGTTGCATAGGAATATGAGTAATAGTTGTAAGTAGGATTTCACATTCAGAACCAAGACCGACTAAAGTGTAATGCACATCAGATTGGGGGGACAACGTAGTTAATGAAAGCAAGATTGCCAATAATTGTTTCAATTTTTCCTTGAATAAGTTTTCATGGATTGGGATTTAGATTTCTTGATATTCATGAAAAGCTCCATAGCGCATGCCGTACTTAAATTAATGCATAAAACGATGAGCAAGCCTATCCGATATACACATGAAAAGAAGTAGGGCAATGAATATTAATCAATAACTCAGGAGAAAGAGTTGAAAAATCCAAGATCTTACACTGTGATCAAGCTAAATCTAGTCTTGGAAATCAGTATTGATCGAAGACTGACCAGTGGGAGTGGAAACCCTGCCTAGAGGAGAATAGTTTGAGCCATCTACTAGATCAAGCAGCCGATGAGAGATGAGAACAACCAAAAATTGAGTATGCCATTTCAGATAGTCTTTAGGAGATGGCAAACAAACTATGACCAGATTGTAATGTTTGGGGTGCCAAGAGTAATAACAAGCAAATTCAGGTTCAGTAGTGAGCGTATATGAAAAGGAGATTGAATCCCGGGCATAGTTGCACTTCATGAGTAAGGATTGGAGGTGCTAAAGAATCTATACATAAACTAAGGCTTTGAAAATGGGCTACGTACGTACCTGTTGGATTGAAAGAAGAAAACATGGTCCTATACATATCATTGAAATAAAGAAATGGGGTCAGCATTAAGTTTGGATAGTTGTTGAAGTAGAAAGGATATGTGGGAAGCCTAGGATTATGCATCAGCGACAGGGGAGGCATGGATGAAGGCATGCCTAGGTTTGCATGGGAAAAGAAGCAGACATGGATGGTGGAACCACGTGAGCTGTAGAAGGGACATCCGTCACGCCTGGATTCTCATGAGGAGGAGGAGGCGGCAAGCGGATGTTCTCCTGTGTCTTGCGGTCATGCCACCACTGTTAGGTAATGGAGCGGAGTACCACGCTAGGTGGGAAAGGTCATTATGTCCAAGTCAGAAGGTGGACGAAGTTCTACCATTGTCAGCCTACGGTAAGATTGAGAAATGTTTTAAATTATGTGTTTAGGCTAGACCCTCTAATATTATGTGACGGAATGAGGCAATCTACCCCTTTAGGGATGCCTGGGTGTGTATATATAATAAATTAAAGTTACAACGTTTACATCATACAATGCCGCCTTATAATAATACTAATATGAATACGTACGTACACCATTAAACACCTATGAGCTAAAATGCTTTGATGACTTGATAAAATTAGTTTTGTTCAAAATGATTTATGTTTTTTAAAATACCGTACTATGCTTATTATTCTTGCATAGTTGCTAATTAAGCATACATAGGTCAACTTGGTTGGCTTTACAACAATTACAACGAACCCCATTGTTGCTACGGAAACTTCGTTGTCTATCATCATCATTCTGAGAGCCTAAGTTATTTTTTCAAACAACATTATTCCTCAGCAAAATCACAAAAAAAACCCCTATATGTCAGCAGTATGACAAGCACTGCCTGCTAGCCATATTATGGCCACAACGTGGCTCCCACCATTAAGAGCCAACTAGCGCATGAGTTGATTTGCAAAAGCAACGTGGCTGGTGCGACTAATCTCTTCGTCATCGTCCTCTGGATCTTGAGGGGTTCTAGGAAGTTGCAAAAGATCGAAGCTATAAGAAGATGGAGGCGCACCACCCAGAGGTGCAGCAAAATTGTAACTTGGGTTAATCAGAGCCGGACCATTCTTGTTGAGGAGTGGGTTGTTTGATGTTGATGAGTTGTTGTTAGAATAGGCTGGTTGACACTGCATCACTTCAAATCTTATGTTGTTGGCGTTGTTAATGTTGTTTTGCTGTTGTTGTGAGCTTTCAAGGGCATTTGCGACGGCCAACCGGCTGCTCATGAGCTGACTCTGTACCATGGCTAGCTCCGTCTGTAAGGCTGCGACCTAAAAATTTTATGCGTGGCAAAGAAATCAGTTGTCTTTAAATCAAGGGTTTCTATACCCACAAAACCAGTCAGCTACGTTGGCAACCAAGAAATAGCTCGTACATACGATCATCAGAGGTAGTAATTACATATATCCGTCAAATTAAAGACGTGAAAAATGATGCGTAAGGAAACTAAAAGACTAATTTGGTACTAGTGTAGTGGGAAACAATATCAAAGATACCATTTTGGTTTAGATAATCAAAAGTAGAACCACCATAGAATTTGTAAATAACCTCCGAATATGCCTGGGTGGAGCTGATAGGGTTTCTTCTTTTTTCCCCTTTTTTCTTTGTTGGCTGAAAATGCACGAAAACTAGAGGTCGGGTGCGTTGGTAAAGAGAGGCATTGAACGCCATTGGTGAGGGGAGAATGGGGGCGCGTGCTGCTCATGTAACCCTTGGTGCATGCCGCAGCGTATGGCATACGAACCCAGGGTCGCCAAGGTAGCCAATATGTATTATGTACATCTTGGAGTATATACTTCCAGGTCCACGTGGCAAAACAATTACAATGTGGCAAGTGCTAAAAAAAGAAAAAAAAGCATAATTACATCAAAGTCTATATCATACACTTGAGAGTGTATACTCCCGAAAGTCACGTAAGTAAAATATATGTTAAAGACTGCCTTTAAGACAAATACACGTTGAAAATGTGTGTATATGTGGCAATAGATGTACATACTCTCAGGTGTATATAATAATTTGTTGTAGCATAAATTATGTGCGACATAGTAAGTATGCTTGTCAAATCAAATAAGGAAGCAAATTTTATGCCTGGCTCTTATGGGAAGAAATGGAACTTCATAGTTTCCTATATGCAGAATTACTTGCCTGCAAATTTATAAACAAATGTGAAACAGTAAGAAAATTCAAATGTAAAATCTACTTAACACAGTTGTCAAATTTAAACAACGAGTTCTTGACACCATCAAATTGTCATCCTAAAACAATATAGATGTATGACATAAATTTAGTTTAGTATGTCGGAATGGACTTTTCTGAACTCATCCTTCTCCTAGAACTTAAGTTAAGTGAAATATTGTATCCAAAATAAATGAGAAAAAGAATAACATTAATGTGAAGCATAGATTGTGTAAAAGAAATCAAGCTATGTTAATGGGTTTTTCTTTTGCACTTAACACCCTTTAGGTTTTCGACATTAATTTTTTCAACTCTGGTATTTTCCGCTTAATTTTCACCACCCTTGACCGTTGATGCATATTTAATATGGGACCCAACTCTGATGAGACAATGACATGGCTGATAAAGCACACTTGAATTGCCTTAACTACCTCTTCTGTAAGTTGTTGGAGGTTTGGTATGGTACTTTGAAAATCACTTAAGCAAATTTTTAAAAAAGGCCTAAAAAGACAGAGAAAAGAGATGGGAGAACGAAGTTTGAGTGCAAGAGTGTTTTTTGGTGAGAAGGTACGTTGATAAAAAAGGGTCTAATACCCATCGTTTCATCACGCTAAAAGACATAAAAATACGATTGTTCAGATAATAATATCAAATGAGGGTAAAACGATCATCTATTATGATGTTTTTCAAATTGTGGCCAAAATATCACTTAAATTATACAATATTGAAAACTCAAAGGTGGTCAAAATTAAGAAGAAAATGTTAAGGTTGAAGAAACTATTGTGGAAAACTTGAAAGGTGCTAATTATAAAAAAAATCCTATGTTTATTTCATCATGATATCTGTAATTTCTATTTAATTTGTGAAGAAGTAGTTTCGCTAACAATTATCAAATTCATCAACAAAATAGTATATAAATTATCAGTTACCATACCGATATAAACGGATAATGTCATGCCATTATTTTCCATTCATAAATCCTATAGCCTTAAGAAATTTTTTAAAAAAATTTACAAATTAAATCAAAATTAAATTTGTTAATAAAGAAATTTGAATAATGCTTTACATAATAGCCTGCTTTGATCGTATTATTAGTTAATTACATATCCACTTTATTTTTCAACGAGGAAAAAGAAACTAATATATGTATCTTCTCATTTTTCCCTTGGGAGGGGGTATTTGTTGAAATCGAAGAAGCATAATGACTCGTAGGTGGTTTTGAGCTCTTCGTTTTTCTGCGTTTTGATAATTATGGCGAGACATCTATTATTTTGCTTTTATTAAATAAAAGCTGATCGACTAAGAGGTGTTTCCGGTGAAAACCACACCGTCATTACACGCATATGATACTAGAATTTGAACGTAGTTTTCTGCGTCAAATTTCAAAATCTTTATCATTTAAGCTTCCAGACATTCACACAACATAATCACACTAGCATGCAGTCAATTTCATGTGTTGCATTGCACAAGTAATGCAAGCTAAATACGGAAAGAGAAGATAACATCACCTGCTGCTGTAAGGCAAGAATGGTGGACACACAGCCACATACCGGGTCAGATAGCCGGGCCTGAGCCTCATAGGAAATGGTGACCACAGCATCATGCCTCCTGTTCATGGGTATATGGACTAACAACTTTGACACATTGCTGGCCCCAAACACTTTGTGGACTGCCGCAAACCGGGCCGCCCCCTGATCCGATGCAAAATGGGGTGCAAATATGCACCCTGCAGTGCACTTCCTTCTTAGGAACTTGCATGCGCCACATGGGGCAGTAGCCACGGAGGGGCTGTCCTCTGTGTTTCCCGAGCTAACTGGCACCATGGAGGCACGCTTCCCAGTGCCCTTACGACGTCCTTGATCGGCCATAGAGACTGAGATGAGGTCGAGATCAAGGGAGAGGTGGGGAGTGATGAGTAGGAGGGTTTGAAGGGATAGCTAGGAGAGGGTGTTTATAAATTTGGGGGGGGGGGGGGGTGTAAGAGGGAAAGGTACACGTTTGTTTCATGAAGGGGTTTGGCAAGGTTAATATGATTATGGCATGTTTATTACAAGATTTTTTTTCTTTTCCTTTTTTTTGGGGTGGTTATGGTTGGTAACTTAAAAAAGAAGTGATGATTTTGGTGTGAAATACACGTGTAAACGAAGTGCTTTCTGTTTTACTTTATTTTCAACCCTTGAAAAAGCATGATTATTTATGATAAAGATTATATTTAAATGTAGCTAGTAATTGTTGTTTTGGTGGCAATTTAGATATCGTAGTAATGCAGGAAGTAATTAGTTGCTATGTTGAGTTGAGGGAGGCACAAGATTTGTGCTGCCCTTGGCGTGGGGGAGATTGGAGGAGGCATATATTTTTATTGTAGGGGTTTGTCACACCACTACGACAAGTGCTTCTAAATTAGTTTATTGATCACCTGAGTGTCACTTGAAATGGAAAATATGCGTGTGCCCATGGTAAAATGCATACGCTTTTTTGGGGGGGGGGGGGGCACCAGGCACTTGCAAATTAGTGTCTTGTAAAATTGGTAAAACTAATACTATATATATTCATATTGGATTAATTCGGATGACTAAAATCATATTCAACTTCTAATTCAATAAACAGAATTTAGTTAGTTAATTAGTTTGATCTAAATTTGAGTTGGTCTAATAAAATAAGATTGAGTTGAATTTTATGTAACTAATATTTATCACATGTATTTTGTGAAATTTTCTATTTATAAACTCATCTATAATTCCAAAAAAAAAAGATTAACAACCTCAACCATTTGATCTGATGTGTATATATGCAACTACACACTCCAATGACAATCAATAAATCCAACCAACTCATTTGATGTGCTTTAATTCTGTAGATTTTTGCCTTCTGGTCAACAAGTCTCTTGATTGGAGTTCGAATGTATCATCTTATTATGAGTCCGGATGGTCTCACTAAGTTATCTTTAAAGACTGGCCTCATGAAGTGGTTCGATTTAATCTTTTTTGGGAGATTTAAGCAAGGCTTTTATTTTGGGGTTTTCCTTCACCTTTTTTGCTTTTTAGGGGTGGGGGTTGGGGATTTGTTGGTCACACACTCACATAGCCACCCTTGAAAGTTTGAACCCGGTCCGCGTCAAATGTTTAATCTCTTCGTTTGGGGGGGGGGGAGATACATTGAGAACATAATACTAGGTAGATGCTCATGTACGAGTCAAATGTTTTCCTTTTTCCTTTTTTAGGGTTGGAAGGGGTGAACTCTGTAAAAGGCGTACCGAGTTTCAAGCCATCGATATACCTTCAAATATTTAATTTGTAACTCTGGAGTACCCTGAATTCTTTGGAAATAATTTTTAGGGGACAATTTTTTTAGAATGTATTCCCAAGTACATATTATTTTGGGTAAACTATTAGCAGGGGTTGATATTTTATGAAACAATTACTTTTTAAAGTTTTTCTTTGCATTGTAGTCCCTGAACTTTCTGAATTTTCTATTTTTGGCCCAAATAAGGTTCAAATTGCAAATACTCCAGTTTTTAGGACTTTTTAATAAAACTGAGCTTATAGTTTTATTTGGACTTCTTATAATGACCTTACTGGTAATATTTATCACAATTTACTACTTATATTATAAATATTATATTTTCTGTGATTGACGGCCCACCATGCTTAGCAACTTAATTAAAGCTTAAATATAAAGTTTCGATCATTACTTGAACTAGTCGGTGTTGGACTCCAACGTTCCTCTAGCTTTTGGTTTACAGAGATTGCTAAATTCAACCCCACCTTCCTTAGATCAGCCACATCACATATCTGTTTTGTTTTCTACCTCATATCATAGTCACTAATCAAGTTTTATATATTTTAAAGGATAGTGAGATTTAGCTTTAATCAAAAAATTATAATATTTAAGACAAAAGATTCAATTGAATAATGTTCCATACTGGGAAACTTCTTTTATTAAAAGATTGACAATGAAAATATTACAATGGAAAGCTTGAAGAGGGACTTAAGTTAGGATCATTAGAGATGCTTACTCATAGAGAAAAGGAGAATCCCAACTTCTCTTTTACTCAAGAATCTCAACTTCTCTTTTACTCAAGAATGCTCAAATGATGACAAGACTAGTTATCATTATTGAGATTATGCATGCCTTCATCTCCAATTATATCTTCCATACCATTATAATCATCAAAATCTTCATCAAATTGAATATAGTCTAGGTGCCATTTCTCAAATAATTCAAGAAGATATTTCTTTTCTATTTTTGATAAAAAATTTTCAGCTCTAACATCAAAGAGATAATCAAAGATATCTTCTAAAATTGTTCCCTCCACCTTCATATATTCTTTAAACTCATTCTCATAGGTAAAAGTAGAGTTTCTGCAATGCACTAACATTTTTCCTTATTCAATTAATGCCCAACTTTGATGATAAATGTTGTTAAAACCGATGGCTCTTGCTAAAGCAAGATCATTAACTAATTCTTGTCGTTCTGAAAACCGTTCTTGTCATTGATCATAGGGATCATCAAAATTAACAATCTGAACAAGATAATGAGCATTCATTATTTGGAATTTTTGTCGAACAACTTTGGCTTTTTCATTTTCATACTCAATTAATGCACAATGTACCTCCACATATAGGCATCGATTATTTGGAATTTTTGTTGAACCATCAAGGGATGTTAGAGTCCAATAGATCCTTTTGAACAAGCATTGTTGGAACTTGGTTAATTTTGAGGAAAATGGGTACTTTGGATCTGGAAATTCCATAAAGTAAACTACCATCCCGTACTCCCGGGCTTTAATGCTGGGATCATTTGGAGAGATTGAATTTGCTAGGAAACTAATACCACCAACTCCACACTTATCGAGAAAGTAGATCGTTGTACTCTAAGACTCCCAAATATCATAAGAATAATTTTAATAATAGTCAATCCAGGCTGCATACCACTCATTCAACTATGTTTCTTGAACATGAGAACTTATTTTTTTTTCTTGGATATCATAAAGACATCTTAGGTAATTAACTTGTAATTCTAGAAAGAAAACACTATAAGAAAAAGACCAAATAAAGACGGAATCAGCGACGGAATGCAATTAATCAGCAATGCAATTTTAACATCAGCGACGGAGTACAACTATCGGATTTTCGCTCGTCGCTAAGTTCCCGGCGACGGAATTTCAGAATTCCGTCGTCAATGGCGACGAATTCAGCGACAAAAATTGCGACATACTTTTTTTTTGCAGGAAAAATTGGCAAGGCAGGGGGTGGCGACGGAATGAGGCATCTGTCGCCATCAGCAACGGAATCAGAGACGGAAATTCCGTCGCTGATGGCGACGGATCCAGCATTCCGTCGCCCACCCCTGCCCAAAAAATAATAATAATTCATCTCAATCCGTCACCATTCCGTCGCTAAGTTTGTCTTTTTTATAAAAAAATCACTTGTTTTTTATCATATCCGTACATACAATTCAATCCCTGTAAGAAATTTCAAGATCGTCGCACTCAATCCACATCCAATGGCTTCGAATATGATTTCATTCTAAGTGTTCTCAACAATTTCAAGCCACACAAAGGTGGAACCTCACATCCAATGCAACACTTCCAACTAATGGTTTTCAATTCACAAACCACAAGTTCAAAACAAAGTCTCTACATATCACAAACCACAAGTTTCAAACAAAGTCTGTACATATCACAAACCACAAATCCAACCAGACCAGAAGTTGCCAGTAATTGAGAATGAAGTTATATATATGTTTGCAGAAGAGGGTGAAGCAAGCGTCAAATGGGAGGGGAGTGAAATAAGCACCAGGGGGAGGGGAGTGAAATAAGCAAAAAAGGGAAGGGAAGCAAGCAAAAAGGGATGTACTTCGTGAAGAATCAAGCAGAAGAGCCACCAACTGAAGGAAAACTGCAACCAACTCAATCACCAAGGTGAAGATCTTCATCTTCCTCTTCCTCTTCCTCTGCCTCTGCCTCAGCATCTTCCTTAGTATGTTGCGAGTGATGAGTAAATGGTGGCTGAGATCTCGAGCTAGACGTCGGTTGCATTGGAAAGAAAGCTTGGAGGCGCTGATCGATGCTCATCATTTGTTGGGTCAGTTGTTGGTTGCTTTGGGTGAGCAATTTGTTGGATTCCTTCAGTTGCTTACATTTCTCCATAACCAACCGGTAGCTTTCAGCTTGTGAAGTTAGCTCACCCCCCGAGTTGGTTCTACACCCCTTAAGTCATTGAGCTCTTATTGTGATGGCGTAGAACCGGTACCTGCTGACAGGCATTTCAGTGAAGTATGCATTAATATTGCAATTAAGTAAATTTAATGTATAACCATGGTCGTTGAAACTTTAATATGAAAAGTGTACCGGATTTTTGAGTGGGATTGAAGTTATCAGATTCCCTCATGTTGACAGCCTCGTCACCAATGCCATAAATACGACCCTTCTTATTCTTGAACGTCTTCACCCACAACTCATTTGGGTTTGAAAATGGCTGGTTTGGATCTTGAGAAGTGTCATCCCCGGTCCCTTGAGAGTTGATAACATTTTGAAAATCACGTTCAAAAGATTACTATAATACCGCAATATGTGCGCGAAATCATGCGTACTACAATTACGTAAAATAAAGTATACAAGTTCATGTTGAACTACCAATGAAGATTGAGAATAGCTAATTGCTTACATATGTTTGTTGTGATTTCTTGTCAACCCAAGGGGCATCTTCTTTGCCCTAGAGTTTGTAAGTGCAACTGAATAATTCAACAATTGTGGGCTCTGTCCCAAGTTGTTCCCTCTATGTACGTGCCAGAAATAATGATGTCAAGCACAATACAAAATTCAGTATCAAACTTAAACAAATACGTAGCAAAAATTAATTCATTTACCAGACGCCGCTTATGCTCATGCATAGGGATCGAGCCACAGGTGTGGAGAGATGGGCCACCACTTTCTGGAGCTCCCAGTCGGTTCTTCTGGGCTGTTTCACATAATTTCTTGTAATGTTCATTCGTCCAGTGCTGTTGGAGTCTCTCCCATTGAGCATCACCGAGCCAAACAGGCTTCTTGTTATGCTTCCTTGCTTTGCCAAAGAAGTCTCTCAAGCGTGCATTTCGGTTTTCAAAACTCCTTCTTATACGGTCCTCATAGACCGGATCCTAAGTAAACCACTTCTGCAATTATTAAAACAAAAAACACATCAAATAATTCAATAGTACTTTATCACATTCACAGAAACTGTTAATACAAAGTCACTGTAGTTACCTTGAACTCTCCAAACCACAAATCTCATATTGGTTTGGGCACTTTGCTCCAAGTAGACCAAGCTCTGCTAAATTTGCTTTGAAATATGAGCGAAATCCTACTAATAGCACCATCATTGGGGAGAAACCCAATTGAACATAACACATCAAATTCATCACTTCTTATGCAAAATTCATGTAGTACTTCATAAGATATAACAAATGAAGACTTACCTGTTACCATCTGGCTCAATCCAAGTCCTAGCTCGAGTGCTCCCATGACTGGATTGTGCTTCACTTTCACCACTTGCAATGTTCTCTTAGGACAAGTTTGTGTTAGGGTAAGCGGGTTAGGGAGTGGGCTGCACAGTATGAACAACATGCGGGTTTGGAGGAATGTTGTAGGCAAATTGGTCGTACATGGTGCTTTGGTTGGGAATGTATGAGGTTTGATGATGGAAACCCCTAATGGGGGAGGCAGTGGTCTTGAAATACCTGGTATGTAAGCAGTCATTGTGGCTTCTGACTAAACTGGTATATGAGTTACTTGGGGGGAAGATGGATCAATGTCTATTGCGGTTGGATCTACAGCAGAGCTCCTACGCCCTTGTCCTATACCTCGAGGGGAGGACTTACTTCGACGAGAACTTGAATCCATACCTGAAATAGGTGACCACAAAGCTAAGTACAAATATATAATGATTGCACATATAAACCGTTTTCCTCATACATCATAATAGATAGGTACGTAGGTTACACATATTTTGCAAAGCTCATTCATACAATATAGGTAAAGTCACAACCAATTGTTTGACATGCAAAGTACTCAAATACATAAGAATTCATAACCACTCAATCATCTGCATCCTCATCCTCATCAATGTCATCGTCATCATCATCATACAAATGCAAATTTTCTTTAGCTTCATCTGTTTCATTACCGTCATCCCACTCCCCCTCTTCATCACCCTCATCATTCTCTACCTCATCTATCTCGTCATTACCCTAAATGAATGAAATCCCTATTTCATCATTAACATCTTCCGGTGGTGCGCTTTCATCCACTAATGATGTAGGGATGGCGTCATTCACAGGTTCGACGATAATCGTCATGTCCGTTTGTTGGTATGCAGTAGGTAGAGTGTACTGCTGATCCACTCTCGCCCTTGGTTTGGTTGGTATGACAACAAGCTAATTTTCCCTATCCCTTGAGCAATCTGCATGTGGCATGAAGTATACTTGTGATGCGGTGTTTGAAAAGATCAATGGGTCATACTTTCGGTACCTTCTTGTACGGTGGACCTCAATAAGGTTGCTTAGTTTATTAGATCGTATCCCACGATTCAATGTGGGGTCGAACCACTCACAATTGAAGAGCACACATCATTTAAGTGGTTCACCTACGTACTCAATTTGGACAATGTCCTTCAGTACACCATAATAATCATTCTCAATATCACATTCCCTAGTGCCACAAACACTAACACTACAATTATATGTTCTCTTCTCGACGCTTCGAGCTTTTGCGTGGAATTTGAATCCATTTACTCTATATGGCATCCACGTCGACACATACTGCTTTGGCTTCAGAACCAATTGGCTCAAGTAGCAATGTTTGTCGGTCTCGAATAGTTGAATATAATGCACCTAAGGTGGCATAACATGTGGTTTCAATTAATAGAATGCACCTAATTAACTGTTATGTTAAAATTATGAATAAATGAGTTAGAATACTTACATTCTCACTAAACCAATTTGCGAAATGAGTTTCGATGATGGTGTCGACATCTGCGTCGCTGACATTGGGACGTGCAGCTTTCACTTGTTCTGTGAAAATTCTATCACATTTTACGAAGCCTATTAATATACTTGCACTATGAATGATAAACTGACTTGGAAGTGAAAATACCACTCACCTTATATAAGGTTTAACTTCATCACAATTTAACAGCACGTGAAGATGGGCAACAACATATTCGGCATCTATGAGATACCTTGATCTTTCCCTACCAACAGCGGTCCCTTACGATGCAAACACGGACAAAGTTGGAAAATGATTAATATGTTCATCGTCATCCTCATTTCTCCTGCACCTAGTGCACATGGAGGGCACATTGGAGTCGAAGTAATAGGAGGCGAAAAATGTCCTCTCTGCCTCTAGGTATGCTTTTGTGATTGAACCTTCAGGACACGCTTATTGCTTTATCTTTTTCGTCAATCGACCAAAGAACCTACCAAATTCACAATTGCATTCACTTCTAAGTGATTCCACGTATAAGAATTGAGATAAGGTTTCATCGATTAAAGTATAATTTACCTCTGAAATGGATACATCCATCGATATTGTACTGGACCACCTAGTTGAGCCTCTTCTGCCAAATGCACTGGCAGGTGCTCCATTACATTGAAAAAGCCAGGAGGGAAAATGGTCTCCAACTTATACAAAGTGATGACAATGTTGCGATGCAGTTCCTTAAGCATATTCTCCCACAATGTTGTTGAGCATAAGTTCTTGAAGAATTGGCTTATCTTAATAAGAGGTTTCAACACATCATTTGGGAGCGCACCAAATGCAATTGGTAAAAGAGTTTCCATGAAGACATGACAATCATGACTTTTCATGTTGTTGAACTTAGCCTCATTAGGGTCCACAATATTTCTCAAATTAGAGCAATATCCATCAGGCATTTGAAGCTCCTTCACCCATTCAGACAACTCTCTTCGTTTATCCACAGGAAGTACGAATTTTGCTTTCGGTTTAACCGGCTTACCACTTAGGCCTGAATATAAATGTAATTATGGTCTATCACATATTTCTGCAACATTCATTCTTGATTTGGCATTGTCCTTTATTTTTCCATGAACATCCATAACAGTGTTGATAATGTTTTCGAAGAAGTTTTTTTCAATGTGTATCACATCTAAATTATGGTGGAGCAGTTGGTGTTGCCAATAAGGTAACTCCCAAAATATGCTCGATCTTCTCCATCCAGTTATGCTCATTTTCCTTAAATCCTGGTATGCCAAAGTCACCATTTGTCCGTACCATTGGGTAATCTTCTACCTGGGCATAAATTTCTTTCCCAAATAGTTGGCAAGTAGGACCCCCTGTAATAGTTATGCCTTTCCTAAATGTTGTTCTATTTCTTCTGAACGCATGATTCCTTTGCAAAAAACACCAATGATAGTCAAACCATGAGAATTTACCTCCATTTGTCAATCTCAAAGCCTTTTGTTGTTTCATACATACGAGACATGTCAATTGGTCATTAGTACTCCACCCAGATAACATTCCATATGCGGAAAAATCATTGATGGTCCGCATAAGTGCAGCCTTCATCTGAAATGTATGCCCCGTAGAAATGTCATAAGTCTCAACTCCAACATCCCACAACTCTTTCAACTCATCAACAAGAGGTTGTAAATATACATCTATCTTATTCTTGGGATTTTTGGGCCTGGGGATTACACAAGTCAAGAACATAAACGGTGTGGTCATACACATTTCAGGGGGGAGGTTATAAGGTGTAACGACCACCGGCCAAATGGAGTATGATCTTGAAGACAATGTGTAAGGATTAAATCCAGTAGCACATAAGCCAAGGCTCACATTCTGAGGCTCTGCAGCAAATTCAGGGTACTTGGTATTGAAATGTTTCCATGCAGCCCCATCTGATGGATGACATAAAACACTGTCCTCACGTCGATGTTCATAATGCCATCTCATGTGCTCTGCACTACTTCTTGGTGTGTACAACCTCTGCAGTCGAGGTTTTAACGGCAAGGAATGCAGCATTGAGTATGGCAATGGATTCTGATTCCTTTGTTGTGACATTTGCCTCTTCCATCTTGAATGTCCACAAAACTTACACTCATCCAGGTTTGCATCATCCTTATAAAGTAGCATGCAAACTTTCCGACAACAATCAATTTGGACCACATTGTTGCTGATATCTTTAACAACCTTCTTCGTTTACCCATAGTTGTTTGGCACATGGTTGTTAAGGGGACAAATCTCTTTCATTAATTGAACAACTTCATTGAAACAATTTTCAGGCATATTATAATCAGATTTTATACTCAACAGTCTCACCACCGCAGATAGCTCACTGTGGGTGGAGCAACCATCATGTAAGGGTTGTTGAGCAGTTTGAACCATATTATAAAATGGTTCTCGGCAAGTGCTTGACCCCCTCTTCTCGTACATTTTGATTTGCTATTATAGCATCATCAACCATGTCCTCCATCCGATCTACGTAGAATTCTTAATAGTCATTATTAACATGACTTGAACCTCCAACTTCGGAAATTTCACTATTTGAATACCCATAATCATATTCCTGAGGTTCTATTTCCCCATAACTTATCCAAAACCAATACCCTTGCACAAAACCCTTATACATAAGGTGCATCTTGATCTCATCAGGTGTCAAGCACATCCTATTTCTGCATTTCGCACAAGGACATTTATACTTTCCCTCATTCGGAAACTCTGTCTGTGTACGTGCAAATTGATCGAATTGGTTTACTCCATCTAAAAACTCTTGCGTATAACCACTACGATCGGGCAGTAATCTATTATAGATCCACCTACGAAGTGGATGACCATTCATATTTTGCTCAAATAGCAATAACCACATAAGGTATTTGATAAGAATTAATTTTAATCAAAGTTATAATAATTACATAAATTACGCAATTATATATTATGTATGTTTAATTTAAAATTTCCACATGCACAAAAAAAAAAACTTATAAATCTCGATAAATATACTTACATTCTCACGAATATCACAAAACTAGTAATTCATACATAGTTGACAACTTTATTCCACCAACATATCAAATTTCAACTTAAAATTACCAAATTTAAGTGTACATTGCATTGGGCGAAATCTTTAAACAAATATGAACCACAACTTCATACGAACATCACATTTGAACAAAATTATAAACTAAAGCATCTTAATCCACCAACATATCATCTTTCCAGTTCACATCTTCAAACCTAAACCCTAAATTACATTGAGCAAAATCTCCAACCAAATTAGATCAATAAAATCACACAAATACCACAGTTCAACAGCATTATCAATTAAAACATTTCATTCCACCAACATATGAAATTTCAACTTTAAACTACCAAACCTCAACCCTAAATCGAATTTACCAAATTCTTGTAATGAATTAGAGCAATAACCTCACACAAATACCACATTTCAACAACATTATCAGCTAAACCATTTCATTCCACCATCATATCAAACTTTAACTTCAAACTACCAAATCTAAACCCTAAATCGCATTTACCCAAATGTTGCACTAAATTAGAGCAATAGCCTCACACAAATACCACATTTTAATATAAATATGAACTAACTATGAAATTCTAACAATCTAATACAAAAATTTGTAGAAATTACAACTAATTTAGTTGAAGAAACTTACCTCAAACTTGATGAAAACCACCGGGCAAAGGGGCGGCAGGCGGCGGCATCGGGTCGGTGGCAGATGGCGACGATGGCGGGGGGAAGGGCCGGTGGTGGCTAGGCGGTGGTCGGACGCAGCTGGGGCCGATTTGCCACTCTTTCTCTCTCTTCGAAGATTTGGAAAAAAATGAAACCAGAAACGAATTCTAGTTTCATTTAACTGGGCTGGCGACGGAATGGCGACAAAATTTCCATCGCCAACCCGACGTTTTTTTTTTTAAATTTCAAATTTTTTTGGGATGACGGAAATTTCGTCGCCCATTTTTTCAGAAAAAAAAATTTAAATTATGGCGATGGAAATTCCGTCGCCCACCATCAATTATGGCGACGGATTAAATTTTCCATCGCCATATTTGTCGCCCAATTTGCCTTTTCTATAACACTGTTTTCCAGTCGCCATTTCCGTCACCAAATTTGTCGTTAATTTTTTCCGTCGCTGAATTTCGTCGTTAAATTGAACTTTTTTAGTAGTGAAATCTTTGGGTTATTAGATAGGTAGAAGATAGCAGACCAAAACGTGATCTACTTTTTGTATAGAATTCCAAATTATCAATAAGAACTTTACTAGAAGGAGAAACTCGTTCTAGTAGCAATGACGTTTCATTATGGATTTCCTTCTTTTCTGGCAGGAGTTCTGCTATGATGATCACCATTAGTGAGTTCTCGAGTTAAACTATCTGCTTGAGAGTTCTTTGATCTCTGTATATATTCAATAGAGAAGGAAAACTGGTTAAACCATCATTGTCAATGCAGAAGTCGTCCTTGCGCTTTCATGTTTGATAAATTCTTTTTCACAAAACCAAGTATTCTTTTGCAATTGGTTCGAATAAGAAAAGGTTTTGGGGTTAAAAAGATTAAGAACTTATCAATTCCCCTTATGACTGCAAGAATTTCTTTTTCCATCGTAGGATAGTTGCATTTTGCTTTATTAAAACTTCCACTGCAATATTTATAGAATTTTCGCCTTCTTTGACTTTGAGTACTGTACTCTAGTGCTCATTGCTGGCATCTGTCTCAAGCACTAAATCATCCCCTTCATTAGGCAATGTAACAGCCCATGACCAGCCGCCATTGAGGTATTGTCCGCTTTGGGCAGGCGGGACGCTACCACCATCCCTGCCCTCACGATTTTGTCCCCAAAATGCGCCTCAATGGGTTGAGGTTTCCCCACCCCTTATAAGGCATGGTTCGTTCTCCTCAACTATCGATGTGGGATACCTTCATCCACCCCCCCCTCTCAGGGGCCAGCGTCCTCGTTGGCACACCGGTCCGGGTCCATGGCTCTGATACCATTTGTAACAGCCCACGACCACCCGCCATTGAGGTATTGTTCGCTTTGGGCAGGCGGGACGCTACCACCATCCCTGCCCTCACGGTTTTGTCCTCAAAAGGCGCCTCAATGGGTTGAGGTATCCCCACCCTCTTAAAGGGTGGTTCGTTCTCCTCAACTACCGATGTGGGATACCTTCATCCAAAAGTGGATGAAGGTATCGCACATCGGTAGTTGAGGAAAACGAACCACGCCTTATAAGCGTGGGGACACCTCAACCCATTAAGGCGCCTTTTGAGGACAAAACCGTGAGGGCAGGGATGGTGGTAGCGTCCCGCCTGCCCAAAGCGGACAATACCTCAATGGCGGGTGGTCGTGCGCTGTTACAGATGGTATCAGAGCCATGGACCCGGACCGGTGTGCCAGCGAGGACGCTGGGCCCCTGAGAGGGGGGTGGATGAAGGTATCCCACATCGGTAGTTGAGGAGAATGAACCACGCCTCATAAGGGGTGGGGATACCTCAACCCATTGAGGCACCTTTTGAGGACAAAATCGTGAGGGCAGGGATGGTGGTAGCGTGCCGCTTGCCCAAAGCGGACAATACCTCAATGGCAGGTGGTCGTGGGCTGTTACAGGCAAATTAAGAACAAGAAGATTTTTATACATCTTTTTGAGGTTTTGAACAATTTTTAAATCATTAGGAGTCCATGTCTAACTTACTTATTTCTTTAGTTTTTGTTGTAATGGTTTTCTCAGTTTAGCTAAATCTGTAATGAAATCAGAAGCATAGGTAAGGCATCCAAGGCACCTTTCTAACTGCTTCCTATCTTCAATTTTTTAGAAAAATTCTCTATTTTTTCCAGAATATGCTTTGGCAAGATCATTTGTCCAGCTTTATCTCTAAGCCTAAGAACTCAACTTCTTGTTCAGTATAAATTCACTTTTTCTTACCAAGTATGATACCATGATCAATGCATCTTTGGGTGACAACTAAAATATCATCTTTGTGTTATTCTATGGTTTTGAAAAAGATAAGGATATCATCAATGTAATCTTGGCAATAGTGGTTGAGATCTTTAAAGATATTATACATTCTTCTTTGGAATATTTGCGGTGCATTTTTAAGACCAAATGACATTACTATATATCCATTCATAATGTCCTTGTGGGGCACTAAATGCAGTTAAAGAAATACTTTCCTCATCCATTTTTATCTACTAATAATCATTTTTGCAATCCATTTTTGAGAACTAAGAGGCGCCTTGAATTCTATTGAAAAGGAATGTTTTGTTAGGAATGTAATAACCATCAAAGATAATATTATCATTAACCTTTTTGTAATTGATTACCATTCTTTATCCAGAAGTTCTTTGATTTGTTTATCAAATTTCTGGATATCCTGGTGTGTATACACTGTTTGTTTGACTCGAATAATGGTATTGGGATTTAACAGAGTAGTTTTTTGCAAATGTCTTATCTTTATTCCCAAATTTTGTTAGATAATCATAGTAGAGTTCTTTGCATAATTTTTCTTGTTGTTCGACAATCTACTCTTTAATAGATAACTCAAGCAATGAGATTGTCAATGTTATATCACGTTGTGTACGCATTACCTTCACACCACGCTGGCTGCGTGTAAATTCAATTTTTTGATGAGTGTAAGCCTTACTCAATTTTTCAATAGGAACTGAGTGACCATTGATTGTGAATATTATTTGATTTATAGTCTGTGTACATGGAGAATATAGCCTTTGAAATTATTGAAAATAATCATATCATGAGAGGGTTTATCAGTAGCCTATAGAATTGGTATAATGCATTGAACTCCTCCTAATTCCATGAATAACCCTTCTATGGCTTCATTGTGACTCATAATGCTATTATCAGCTATCCTTACTTGTAAAGAATTTTTGGATCCCTTCCACATAAATTCTAGAAATAATGATATTTTTCCAAAGCATACAAAACAACCACTATTTATGTATGCAGATAACTCATATTTATTATATCCCTCTAAGCATATGTTTATTGGGATATAGATACTATTAGGATTTGTGTTGGTGACGTCATAGCATATCTCCATAGTCATGTTTTTGAGTAATTTATCCTCATAAATTAGCTCACAAACAATTCTTATTTTGTACCAAATGACTTTTCTATCTAGACTCATAGTTCTGTCTACACTGCACCCAATGACCTTTCTATCTAGACTCATACTTCTATCTACACTGCGCCTTGTAGATTCGAAACTCATTCTACTCATTTCACTATTCATACTAATTGTATAAACTTCTTTAAGTTCTTCTTTCGTTGATGAAGATGCTTCTCGCCATTCTGATCTTGTACTCTTGCTTCTTAATAATTGGGGTTCAATGGTTATTTTGCCCATTCTCAACAATTTTTATCACATTTTTCTTGTTGATTTTTGTAAGGTTGGCAAAGCTAGATATCCATGAATGATCAATTTTTATCTCCTGTGGATTGGATTTTATCTTTTGAATCTTTTGCATACGAGTCGTAGGACTTTCAAATTTTTCCTACTTCTATCATTGTGACCTTAGTTTTTGGGTCTATAGTATTACCTAATTTGTAGATAATTTTCTAAAATATCCTTAATGGATATCCTCGTCTTTTCATATCAATCCCAACCGTTTTTATTTTAAGGGATAAGAAATTCTTAGCAAACTCATCTTTTAGACTTACATAATATCCAGATCGACAATTGAATCCTACCGATCCATTGCAAAAGTTGGTCTTAATCCCTATGAAAATTGATTATTAAATTTAGTATGCCTAATATCATAGAGCAAGACATAAAGATCAATAACTTCACCATAATATTGTAATGGAATAATTTGAACGTGGACACTTCCAACATCAATATCTTTGTCATAATATTGTAATGTAGTAATTTGAACTTGGACACTTCCAATATGGATATACCTATACTTTCTACCTTTGTTATGCTTAAGGATGTTTTTCCAATTAATGAGATTAACTTCTTCCACATCATACTCACAATCTTTGATTTCTAGATCTCCTTCCATCATCTTGCACACATACTTGCTCTTTAATTGAAAGATGGATTTTTTTATAGATCATATCTTTCTGAATTATAGAAAGGACCCAATCTCCTTTGATTCCTCGTGATCATTGTCTACAACAAACTCTTATCGTTGAAGATCACCAAGACTAATTGAGCTACTTTTCATAATATGACTTGTTTCTTTATAATCACTTTCTTCATATTCATTGTCTAAGATAATTTTAACAATTCCTTTGTTGTTATTTAGGGTCGGGTCTAATGCCTCATCTTCACTAAGCTCAACATAATCTAGGCTTCCTAGGGTTTCAATAAGCTTGTTATCCTTCCTACTTTTGCATTCACTAACATAGTGTCCTACTTCTTCGCATGCCCAGCATTTGCAGTTGTTTTTCCCTGCATGACAATAAGCTGCTTTCTTAAAAAATCTACACTTTTAGGACTTGGTTTGTTATAATATTTTCTTCTATATTTCTCTCTCCTTTGCTTATTAAAGCTCCTTTTCTTATAAAATTTTATTTTTCGTCTCTTTTTAGGTTTTTTTTTTCCCCATGGGTGAGGCGAATTTGAGCAAGTTAGGAATTACTTTTTAATTTTCTTTTGATTTTGGAGATCAAAACATTGATCATTAACCCATTTTCTTAAACAAGAAGTTCTCGAACCAAGGTCAATGACATATGTTCTTTCAAGCCATGGAATGTATTTTTCATTAATTATCTAATTTCTCGGATATGGTAATTTGTTATAGAACATACCAAGATTAGTTTCATTATGCCCAATTTTGTAATAATATTGACTAAATTCAGCAATATAGTTTTTCAGATATCTCATATCTCATAATTCTATATTATTAATCTTTCTTTCCATTCTCTTGCCTTTTCTTTTGAATCAAGTTTAGCTCTAATAAATCCGATTTCAATTTCCTTAGATAGATGTTTGAACGTAGCAGTTGGTGTTTCTATCATTCTTAATATATTTTTAGCATCTTCATTTAATGCATCATACTAGTCAAGTACAGTGATAGAGAAACTATGTTCAATATAGTTTAGGAAATTTACAGCAGTCCAGGTAGTATTTATGTTTAAGACACTATTCATGCATCTTTTTCAATGTTCAAACATTTTTTCTCTATTACGAGCTCCATCCATGTTTAAGATTTATCCCTATGTTTAAGATGTATCCTATCTGACTAATTGGAGCAAGGTCAACTTCTTCAAAGGTTGTAGTTTTTCTTGGGATGAACTCGAACAAAAAATTGATTGTACATCCTACTGGAACGTACCTGGGTCTTATGAAATGAGTATTTCTTCTAAAAGGTTCACCGAATTCCTTAGGTTTAAGAACGATATTGTTAACCAGATTGATCTCTATCTCACCTAAGTGGAGTTCTTCTCCTTTCATTAATCCCATCTTCAACGGCCACTTTATCAAAAATTTTATCCAGTTTTCTTCTAATTTCTTCTAGAGGTACAACATTAAGATCTTCTAGCTTGATTATGTTCATTTGCTAATATATTTTTTCTTTTAATTGGACATTCTTAGTCTCTTCATTATCATTAGATAACATGTTATGTTTATCACTAATTGCACCCATGACCTTGTTTAATTTTTCTAGATTTTGTTCTTTCTCGAACATATTATATAGTTATTCAAGAGTATACTGCTTATACTCCATCCACTTCTTCTTTTTCTGCTTTTTTAGCCGATTTTTCACTTGATTTTTCCCTACTTCTTTTTGGATTTTAATAGCATGCAAAGAAAAAAGATTTTTGTTTTCAGATTTTAGAAATGATATTTATGCTAAAATGGCGTACTAATATTAGAAGTAGATTTTTCACTATGCCTAACTTTATTAACTAGAGAAAGGTGAATTACAGATAACTTCTTCTTAAGCTCCTTGACTTCAGTCTTAATTTTAACTAATTCTACTTTTAATTCTAAAACTATATTAGTGATATAGTCTAATGGAAGTGTTACTAAGGAAATTCCTTCCGGTGAGAGAACAGTGTGTGAATAATTCGGACTAGGGCAAGCAGATGAGGATTCAAGCATTAATCGTAGTTAATTAGCTTAATTAATTACTAATTAGCTTCATTTTCTTAATTATTTTTGGTCACGTGGCTCTAATATCAGTTGAAAGAGGGCCTAGAGTAGTACTTATAAGAAAAATTGCACATGAACAAAATTAAAATTTTCAAAATTAAGTTTTTAAGGATTGAGGTTAAAATGCGAAATATGAAAAGTTTAAGGGCTAAAATGAAAATGAAAACAGTGAACGATCCCCTTAAAATAGTTTCGACAGAATATTGACCCTTTTAAATATATTCTAACGACATGATCCCCCAATTATAATTTCCACACAATGCAGGGTATCTGACAATGATATTTCCTCAAATATTATAAGTCTAGTTCAATACGAAATTGGGATAGTTATCATAAATATTTGTTATCAGCATTGAATAGTTTTTAGCATAATTTAACACACGGCAGTACTGTTAAGTACTTTTTGAAAATATTTATTTATATTTTCTTCAACCATTCAACGTAGTTTAGCATGATTCAACGTTATTTCACATGTTTTAACATGATTCAGCATGTTTTAGCAATAAACACTAATAAATATTTTCCATAAGTTGGAAAAAAAAGCCCTTAATCAGTCTAAATGGCCCATTGTAATGATTGCACGGATATAACTTTGTTGGTTTGCTCTTTGTGTTAGAGGATTGCCATTGATGTTTTGGGTGATGATAACTGGCATTTTGATTGAAATATGCGTTAATAGTCATTTAATTTTAGATTAGCTACTAATAAAATATGTCGCTTCGTCTAAAAGCATATTTTCTACCCTATGATGGGATATTTGTTCTCTCTTCAAATACATTAGATAAAGATTAACTTTCTCTCTTCAAATACATTAGATAAAGATTAACTTCCAAAACACTAAAGCATGAATTGTGAGATCCTCCATTAACCATAAATATGAAGAACCATTAGAAGATTATTTATGACAAGATTATCATGCTTTTGGAGGCAAATGTTAGTACATTTGTATTGATAATTTAAAAGTTAAATTTTATCTTTATATGTTAAATATGAAATTACTCATATATGATTTTCATTGTAGGTGTCATTTGATGTTTTATTAATAAAATCATACTCATATTGTGTAGCGATTTAAGCAGGGCTTTTTAGTTTTAGGAGGGGTGGGCCGAGGTTGGGGGTTGTTTCTTTACCTTTTTCCATTTTTTTTGGTTCGGAGGGATTTGTTGGTCACATAGCCACCCTTCAAACCCTATCCGCATCATGCCATTGGCTAGGTCACTGTTTCAATCAAGCTGAAATTTGTTAGCGGTCTAGTTCCATGGCTACAAACAGTGGCATAGCTAGGATTAAAAGTAAGGGGTGTCAAGATTAAAAATACACATAATATAAACTTTAAAATAAATTATGAAAATAAAGAATATGGGTATATATTTAAGAAAATTGTCCTTAACGAGATCTCGTTTTTTGAAAGTAAACCATAATTTGTAAATTTTTAAAAAATCAATCCCAAAATAAGTAAAAACAGTGTCATTTAAAAACTCCTATGACATTTTGTGTGCAACATGGCCTCGATGAGCTTCGGTTTAGAGAATATCCTTTCAACTATTGTTATGGAAACCTCAACCTATGAAAAGTTCAATTATTTTAGGTTACAATATGCCCTCCTAAATAGTGGTGACTAATTGGAATAAATCAGATCGACCAAAATAAGAAATAGCTAAAACAAAATCACTTAAATTTCAATTCGAATGCTCCATCAATTTGTTATTATCAAAGCCTTTTTCAGCCATTTGGGTAGCTCTCTCTTAAATGGATTACAAAAATCGGTTTAAAACAAGAGTTAAAGTATGTCTAATGAATAAAACAAAAAGATGGATATCCAATTGATTGAATATCATATTAGATAGTTAACCGTAAAGTTAACATGAGAGAGAAAAAAGGTTGAGAGAGAAACAGGAAAAGGGGTGGTGCATTCTGGAAACCAAGTTGACCTATGCCAGCTTAGAATTCTTTGTCAATTTGGCCCCTCTTTATTTGATTATTACCTACATTGCTTCAAATTGTTGCCCCCAAGAACACTTTGTCAATTTCACCCCTCTTTCTGTGTTTATTGCCCAAATTGCTTCAAGTTGTTGCTCCCAAGAACTTTTCTTGCATCTCAAGATTGCTTGCTCCAGCTTTTTTGTTAGACATTTCAAGGGGGGTGAAAAAGTTAAATCCCTTTTTTAATTGCTGCCAGATTTTTCCAATCAAAGAAAGATTAGGCTTTTTTTTTAGAAATTTCAAGGGGCTGAAAAAGTTAAATCCCTTTTTTAATTGCTGCCAAATTTTTCCAATCAAAGAAAGATATGCCTGTTCTGAGCAAATTGTGAGATAATATTGGCTATGAAGAAGATGAAGAAGGGCTATTTGTTGTCTACGTGGCTGAATTACTGTTGGGTGAGTCTCACCCATCATTACCTTAATTGTTTCAAGATTGGCTATAACCGTGAAGATTATAGGTGTCGTTTTAGATTCCTATCCCACTGCATGCGTGTTCTACTTATTGGGCATCAATATGTTGTTTTGGGCTCTGTGGAACTAGGATGTCGATTTCTTCATCCCTCTACAATTAGGGCAGTGCTTGTGTGGGTTTCTAATCTCTAGATGGAGATTAATTTGGTTGTTGCTTATTTAAACATTTCCTTAGCTCTACTTTGTTGCTCACAATTGGCCTTTCATTGCTTCCAAACTTTGAGCTTCATGCCTTCTCCTCCCTATTGTGCCTCTTTTATTTTGATCGATTAGTCTAATGTCACTTTTTCAAACATTCAATTCCCATCACCCCATGATGCTATTCCTCCTCAACCTCCAACCAGTAACTTGGTGGATGGAGGTTCTTGTAGAAGTCAAGGCTTGGGAAGTCCCTTGTCCCCCGTCAATTCCAAACGAGTTGTCCAGCTTGGAGTGGGAGGTGACCCTGAGGTTCATGCTGCCATTCCCCTCCCCAGAGCTAGCTCTTCATCTGGCAATGACCGAATTCAGCCTTTCGATGAACTAAATGAACATGATGTTGATGTTGTTATGAGAGAAATCCAACTTCGAGCTACTCAGAATTTTCAAACCTTTTATCTCTTGGGTGAAATTTAGGGTGAGTCTTTTCCTATTGTTACGGTTATTACTCGTGCTAATTTTGCTTGAAGGGTTATTTCTGGGGAGGTTGATGCGATAAATCTGGGCAATAGGGGGATACGCTTCAAGGTCTCTAATATTAAAGACAAAATCTTTGCTTGGAATGAGCGACCTTGGTTCATTCAGGGGTTCAATCTTGCTCTTATCCCAAGGGAACCTTTCTTTGATCCCTTCAATCGCGAGATCACCATCATTACTCAACGGGCCCGTATCTATAAGTTTCCTATAGAGCTATAGAATGATACTATTTTCCAACATATCATGAAACGTATAGGTCAATTCATACGTTCTGACATCTATACAAGCAGCCAATCTAAGGGGAGATTTTCTAGAGTTTGCCTCCAAATTAATATCTGCAAGCCTGTTCGAGGTAGCATCAAAGTTTTTTCACTTGTGGTAAACTATTTTTGTGAATTCATCCTTAGTTATGAGGGCTTGCATGAGATATGTGCTTTATGTGGGAGGGATGATCATGCCATGGAGTACTATCCTAATATCAATCTTAGGCCGAGTCTTGATATCATAGTTGAGCGCTTTGGAGCTCACTCCTTCTTTGCGTGCAATCGCCCAAATCAGCATCCTGCTCACCTTGAAGATTCTGAGGGTTGTTGAATTAAGGTTGCTCCCAAGAAGACCACTAGTTTTCTCCCTTGGGTAGAAGTGCGGCAAGAGGTCCCTCTTTCAGAAAACCCTCTGTCCATATTGTCAAAAAGTCTGAAGCAACTAAAGCAGAATGCGGTGACTCTTCAAGACAAAAGGGAATTCTGCATGAGACCAATGAACTTGTGGAGCCGACACCTTCCTAAGAGGTGCCACTATTTAACAAGTTTGAGGTTGTAACTGGAGATCAAAATGCAGACCATAGCCTATCCTTAATGATGTTATTGCAGATGGTGATGCTGATGTTTTCAGCCCTATCCTTAATGATGTTATTGCTAGCTTACCCCACCCTGTTGTTGAGGTTGTTAATGCAGTTCTTTTGGATGAGGGGAACAAGGTTGTACCTTGTTGTTCTAACCACCCTCTGGTTCCCAAATTCTACTTTGCCCCAATTGCTTCAGTTTCTCTATCTCACTCAAACCTAATGGATTTTGACAAGCCTAGCCCTTCCACTAATTCTAGCTGCAAATGCAAATTGGAGGAGGAGGATGATTAAATTTCTTCGTTCCGCAAAGAGCTCTTGGGTGCTGATGTTCTCCCTTCCCCTTAATTTATATATCACTTTATCTTTTTTCCCTACGAATTTTCGTGGCTATTAAGTAGGTCTTTAGTGGCTATTAAGCAGGTCTTTTGATGTCATCTATTTTTTTTGGGTTTCTTGGAAACCACCCTAGGTTTGGTGGGCGTAATTATGGGTGGATGGTCCATAGTCCTAAAGTTCTGACTCTAGCACTTGTATCAAACTCTAGTGCTTGTATCGGCCACTGCTTCTATCTATGCATATTGAATCCTTTTCATATTATATAACTACGGATCGCTGCTTAACATTCTCATATTATTGCTATGGATGGGTTTACTTCCCATAAGGTATTAATTGGTTGTATCTTGCTAAACCAAATCACAAGCTGTGTCATGGCTTCTAGGTTGTGTGCCTACTATGTCTTCATGATCACATTGCTGAATGCACTAATTTATGTGTTATTTGGGATGCTGTCCATTACTTATTATATTCTCCTTGCATCTAAATTGCTATGCTATGTGTTGACCTTACTTTATTTCAGCTTATATTATGCAATATTGAGATGGAGGACAATTGCTTATTTAGCTAATAAGGATCCTTTGCTTGTAAAGTTAGGTATGGATCAGAAGGAGCTTACTTATGGATCACTTTGCTAGCTAGCTTATGGGATATTGTTCCCTGCTTTGAGAGTTGTTGCTACATTGCTACTTGATGACTTTGCTGAATTTTTGCAGGAATGTAGGAATTTAACCTCTTAAGGTTTTTACAGAAGGGCGTTCTCATATCATTATGTCAATGTAACTACTTGCACACGTCGCTTCAAGATAGGTGAATTTTATACGGGCCACTATATCATTAATTTTATTTTCATCTTATGTTTTGGAATGTCAATGTTTTCTGGTAGTTTGGTTTTATTCATTGAAGTTGTATAGAATAACCCTTTAATAGAGATAATTGTTGAGGGGATTGCGTCCTTTGTGATGTTCATAAGATTGTCAAATATGGGGATTGGGCGCATATTAATTCAGAAATAGCATATGAGGATCGAAAGTTTATTCAAAGACTCAAGAGCTATTCATGTACTTGTGTTTGACACCTTTATTCAAAAGTTTAGTATTGTCTCTGGTGTGTACGCACCCGCACAAACTCATGATAAAGATAGTTTTTGGAGCTACCTAGTTTATCTTAATTCTATCATTAACTACGCCTAGTGTTAAGTTGGGGACTTCAACGAATTGGAGTATCCTGATGACAAGGCAGGAGGAAATCCTACACCCCGCATTCATTGTCATTGTTTGCCTAGTTTCTTACACTCAATTTTTGCTTTGACAATTTATCAAGGGAGGATCTTTACATGGAAAAAGTGTGTCCATGGTCATCTAATATATGGGAGATTGGACAGGGCTATTGGTCGTTCGGATTAGCTTGCCCTTTATCTTGAAGCTGTAATACTCACGGCCCTTCCCATGTTTCGACCACTATTATATAAGCCTAAACACCCAACGTTTTAACCATAAGAATAAAAGGCCATAGTTCAGGTATCAACCTCATTAGTCCAAATTTGATAAAGTGAAATAGTTAATTAGCAACAAGTTTAAAATTCAAACCTCAGGCTCTCTTATGTTTTAAGTTACAAGGAAACTTAAAGCTATTAAAAAAGAGCTTAGATGTTGGAGCTAGAAGGTGTTTGGCAACTTTCAAAGCAAGATAGGAGCTAATAATTCAAACTTGCAATATGTTGATAATAAGTTGCTTGAGAACCTAAATAGCAATCGTCTCAATTCCTGGCACTTTCGTCTTGTGAGACAACGAGAACAACTCATGCTTTTCAACCAACAGTTTTGCGGAAAGTTTGCTCGTAATGATTGGCTAGTGAACGATGGTCGTAAGTCAAAACTATTTCATCGCTGTGTAACCACCAAGAAACAAAAATCAACAATTTTGAGGCTCAAGGATGGTGCAGGGGTTTGGGTTACGGAAGGGCCTTTGATCCAACAAAAATTTATTGAAGAGTTTATGTGTTGCTTCACTTCTTCTAGGAACTCAACTAATGCTTTACCTGCCCTTAATATAGCTAACCAAGTCTCTCTTGATGAAAATTGGGAACTAATTAAACCTATCATAGAACATGAAATTAGGGAGGCCGTATTCTAGATGGACCCCTATAAAGCTCTTGGCCAGACGGGTTCAAACCATCCCTCTTTCAACATCATTGGCCTATAATTGGTGAAAAAGTTGTGTGTGTAATTAAAGACTTCTTTAATTCGAGGAGATTACTTAAGGAAATAAATCACACACTTATTTCCCTCATCGCCAAAGCCTCTAACCGGGAAGGAACAAACCACTTTAGATCAATTAGCCTTGGTAATGTTATTTACAAAATTATTGCGACAGTAATGGCTAATCAAATGCGATCAATCTTAGAAAGGATTATTCAACTTGCTGAAGGTGCATTTATTCCTCAACAGGTAATTCATGACAATGTTTTACTCGCTCATGAGGTAATGAACAAGTTTAAACATATGAAAGGTAAAAAAGGGTGTGTGGCACTCAAGTTGGACATGGAGAAGGCCTACGATAGAGTGGAAAGGGATTTCATCTGCAAGTTTCTTCAAGAAATGGGCTTTCATCATAGATGGATTTCTTTGGTAGATGAATGCATCTCTACAGTTTCGTATTCTATTATTGTTAACGATGAAAGTATTGGGTTTTTTAAACCTTCTAGAGAATTACTTCAAGGAGATCCCCTATCCCCCTTATCTCTTTATCATATGCAAGGATGTCCTTGCTCAAAGATTGTCTACCGCATCTCAACTATGCCCTTCTGGGATTGGGGTTAAAATTGCCTTCTTGGCCGAAAGAATTCCTTACCTACTTTTTGCAAATGATAGTGTACTCTTTTGTAAGGCTACGATCAAGCTTTCCAAACTTTGCAAGGTATTCTAGATTTGTTTTGCAACCAGTCAGGAAAACTTACTAATTATAATAAATCTTTTATCGTTTTCTGTAAGCACACGCAAAATAGTGACAAGCAAAAGGTTAAGGGTACATTTAATGTCTCTCATCATCACTCTCTAGGGAAATACTTAGGGTGTCTGGTATTCCAAGGACGCTCTAAGAAGGATATGTTTCAAGATTTGATAACTAGAGCTAATAAAAAGTTGTCGTCATGGAAAGTGAATTCGATGCCTAAAGCAAGGCGTGTGACTCTTATTAAATCTAACCTTGAATCACTTCCCAGTCACACTATGTAGTGTTTCCAATTACCTATTTTGATTACAAATAGCCTAGATGAGATTAATTGAGAATTTTTGTGGAAGAGCTCGAGTTCCTCTAAGTGGTTTCCACTTATGGCCTAGGACAAGGTTTGTAAGCCTAAAAAGTATGATGGCCTTGGGCTAAGGAAGGAAGACACCACTAATAGGGCATTTATTTCTAAGCCTATTTGGAAGTTCTATAATGAGCTGTCTAATTTTTGGGTTAAGCAAATCATAGCCAAATATTGCTTACGATATCAGTTTCCCCATTATAAGAAAAAACGAGTGGATTTAGGGGTTCAAAAGTGTCTTCTTGGTAACCAGACTTTGTTTAAAAAAGGGCTAAGGTGGAAAGTAGATAATGCCAAAAGCATAAGTTTTTCGGAAGTTGTATGGTGTGGTGACTCAAGTCTAGTTGAGCTCCCTTCAATTGATCCTGCTACACTAGAGCAACCACATATCAAAGTAAATGAGTTTATTACACAAGACAAGTCTTGGAATGTCTCAAAGCTAGCAAGTTTTTTTCTTGACATTGTTATACGAAAAATTTGTGATCTCCCCTTACCGTTCAACGATGTGCCTGATTCTATTTGTTGGGATCTCACAAGTAGTGGCAATTTTACCACAAAATGTGCTGCATGGCTTGCCCACAATAATTTACTCCCAGATGAACAATCTTGGAAATTTGACTGGATTTGAAAGCTAGATATAATGCCAAAATTAAAGAAATTCCTTTGGCAACTACACCACAACGCATTACCATCCAGAGGTACATTATTAAGAAGAGGTTAAAATATTGACCCAAGTTGTCTGTCATGCCAGAACGATATTGAGTCACTAGAACATATATTTTTCGAATTTCATAACGCTATACAAGTATCAGATCTAGCAATTTCAAATAAATGGTTGACTAAAAAGCCCAAACGATATATATGTAGGTATGTACACACACACACACACACATATATATACATATATATATATATATATAT
>JACYFF010010365.1:78327703-78347562 GCA_017589665.1 Selenicereus undatus | reverse complement strand
TATATATATATATATATATATTGGAAACATAGAGTATAATTTACATTAAGACAATACTTTTTTTACCCTTGGCCCTCAAAGAAACTTCTGTTGGTTGTTGTTGATGCCCCAAAAACATCTAAGGATATGTAAAAGGTTCTTTTCTAGCTGCTTTTTTTTTATACCAAAAGATAGATATTTCTAATGAAGCTGCTTGAACCAGCTTTGATGCTTGCTCCTCGCTCGCAAAATGCATCTTGGGTTTGCTAAAAGCTTATTATTGTAGAACTGGTTCATCTTCATGCCTATTCTGAAAGTTCATGCTGATTTGTACAAGTGGATAGGCAGGTTCGAAGATTTTATACTTGAATTTAGTTTAAGGGCTGGTTCTTTTGTCGCTGGTAGGTGTGATACTAAATTTTCCTGCTATTTCACCTCGGTATTCACAACGAGATGCTTTTATGATGAACATAAGCTGTTCTTCAGAAGCAGAATTATGTAAACATTGCATGTCGACTAGGCCATCCTGCAAATGGTAAAAAGTTATCTTGGATGTTGAAGTGGTATTAATTTCACTGTAAGCAAAAGTATCAATATATTACAAAATTAAATTATTCTAGGACATTATTGAGAATATTAATCATGAATTTTATTTGTAGTATAAATTAGCATAAAACGTGAATAAAATACCTATTTAAGAGCTACCAATCACTAAAGGGTTTCACCAGTAAGTACATGTTTTTTGGTTAAGCACTTATGGAACAAGGAAAATAAAAGTGTCGTTGACGCAACAAGTTAGAAAAAAACTATTGACCTATATACTTTGGAATAATAGCCTTGAATTTATGCTGAAACAAAGTTTCCTTAAAAAAATGTCTTGAATTTGAAGCTCAACAATTTTACCTTTGAATAAAATCGTATGAGGTAGTATTGTCTTACCTAGACAGTTTTTTACTGCTTGGCTAGCAGTAGTAACGCAACAATGACTACTTACCGACGATAGGGCTGCTAAGCAATTTAGGTCCAAGGAAAGTTCTCCCCCCCACCCCCCCAAATTACTTAAGGAAAGCCAAAGGCTGCAAAGCAGTACAAACATTACAAAGGCTTAGCATAAACGATGTAACATAACATATCGTAAATTGACAAACTCTTGTAAGTTGATTTAGTGCTAAATTATTTATGTACGTTCAACTCTTGTTTGGCAAAGAATGAGCTTTTGTGCATCAAAAGATAGATTAGAAAATGGAATGCCAAATGATCCATGATCTTGCCTTGTTATACTCTGACCTTATCTGATTAAGAAAGGTAATGTTAGCATATTTTTTCAACTCCTGGTTGACCTTTCAAATGAATCCACCTGATTCTTCACTTGGTTACTCTACTAACGTTCAAATCCCTCCCTGCATTATATTGCATTGCTTTTGTGGCTTATCCAAACTCCTAACACACCCCCCCAAAATAGGGGCCTAAGATTGGATTCTGAAGACACCTATGGTCTATCTCTTTGCAAATTCTATCCTGGTTCTTTTAAAACTGAAGACACTATTTCCTCGGCCATGTCAACTAAAGTTTGAAAATTTAAATGCAAAGGAATTTTTTATGACTTGCTACTCTCTTATCATTTTGTTATTTTATTAGACCAAAAAAAAGGATGAAAATAGAATATAAGTATTATGATATAGAAGTGGAGAAGCAAAAGTGTAAGTGGCACATGCAAAGGAGAGAAAAATGCAATGTGGTAATCCAGCTTTGCACATGAAATGAAGGGGGGGGGGAGAAGAAGAAGAAGAAAGAATTACAGGGCAGGACAAGGAGGCAGCCAGGCTTCACCAATGTTTAAATGTGAATATAGTAAGATGATACCTCGTTTGTGCCCTCCATTAAAGTGATGGCCGTTGTTGAGAACAGTTTTTCTGCTTTGGCTCCCAATATCACTGCCATGATTGATCCTGAGGAGTCTTCAAGTTGAACATCAATACGACATCTGTGGAGGTAAGAAATCTGTAACGCCCACAACCTAAGGAGAGTCACACCGCCAGGACTTCCTAGAGGGAAATCCTTAAGGCTCTTGAACATCGAGGTTTGGATTAGCATTTAGATAGTCATTCCAAAACCAAAATGATAGAGTTTCCCCTATTTTAACAACATTTCAGGGTCTTAACTCGGCTAAGGGTACCTATAAACTGAAAATAAGGTATAAAATATGCTAAAATAACTCAAATTCACTACCTCGGGCCACTCGCCCAGATTCCTAATGACCAAACAATTAAAAAAAAGGGTCATAGTGATACATATATAGGTACAGAGCCGGTTACATGCTTTCACATACAACAATGAATTTAAAAATTTACAACTTGGTAGGCATCAAACGCTTTGCAAAGCGGGCAGATACTTCTGAGGGCTTGGCATCAAAAGAATTTCAAATGATCTCTTATACCTGCTCAAATTGAACCTGGGAAAAAGGGGAATAATAAAGAGATGAGCAACCACACGCTTAGTGAGAATTCCCCTAGTCCTTAAAACCTAAAACAGTTGCAGGCAATAGTACTAATAATAGCCATGAATCAAGCATTCATACTTTACTATCATATTAGGCAATCAGAGTCCCCAAGGAATGATTACCCTCCTTAAAACTTCATTCTAACCACTCAACTCAATTCTAGGTCCTTAATGACCAAACCTCCCTACTAGCAGGCATTCAGGCACATACATAAGTAGGCAACAAGGTTTGTACATAAACGCTTTCAAACCCACTTTTGAAAACATAGTGACTCCCGATAACTACCAAGAATGGTTTATAATTCACACCAACTCGTTTAAAGCTTATAATTTTTTCAATAATTCACGAAACATCTAAACTGGTAAGAATGACTTGGCAAGAAACATGCTTTCATAGAATATGCACATTGAAAAGCTTGCACGAGCAATGCAACATTTGAAACTCCATTCGACTATACTTGGAAAGAATTATAAAATATGAGTAGGGGTGCACATTTGAAAGCTTTCTTTCTTTTCTTAAAAACACTTTACTTAGCCACTTGAGGCTCATGTTCTTTAGAAGAAACTTCTCTTAAATTGGTCCTCTAATGACCCTGATAAGCTTTTCAAATCTCATTCAATATGGCCTCGTAATGGCCCTTATAAATCTTTCTTTTCTGAAATACTTAAAATGGCGAAATGCCAACTTCTTTTCTTACTTATCAGAAACTTACTCATAGCATAAAAACATCTTATTGTGCTGGCTACGGTAGGTTTACACCAACCCTAAGTGAGATCGTCACTCACAACTCACGTTATCCCCGGGGTGTACGTACTTAACTTTTGGCCAAAACACATCTCAGCAGACAAACTCTAACTTCGATATTGTCCTCTGTGAGGCAGTAACTCACACCAAGATAATTCATATCTTGAGTCCAGTTCCCAGGAACAACTCACACTAAGATAGCTCATGTCTTGAATCCAGTTCCTAACTTATCTTAGGGAGAAATAGCTCAGGCCATCTTTGCGTCCAGTTACCAAGAACAGCTCACTCCAAGATAATTCATATCTTGAGTCCAGTTCCTACCCTCTGGCCAATTGCCTAGCACTTTCTTAGCCTTTAAAGTCGTATTTCATATCTCTTTTTCAAACGCTTACTTTGCTGAAAACTTACTTTTTAACAAAATGACCCTAATCTTCCTAAATGTTAATAGTTCACTTCGTTTTTAATTTAAAAACTTCTTATAAACGTAATACGTTCACTAACTCACAAAATGATTTCACTTTTAACTTAAAAGTTTCTTATAAACGTAATAAGTTTACTAAATCGTAAGATGACTTCGTTTTCAACTTAAAAGCTTCTTATAAATGTAAAACGATTGCTAACTCATAAAACGACTTCACTTTTTAGCTTAAAAGCTTCTTGTAAACGTAATACGTTTGCTAAATTGTAGAACGAAACTCGTTTGAGACATAACGTGCATAGTTAACGTCTAATTCAAACTAAGTTTGAAATCGAAACCCATTTGAGACTTAAATACTTAGTTAGCAATAAATGCAAGCTAGATTCGTTTGAAAATTCCTTTTTAACTCAAAGAGAGGTGCTTAAGTGAATTAAGACCTTCGATCGCTTTCAAGTTCATTATTATTCAAAACTTCACTCAAAATACTTAGTTAGCGTGTAACTCAAATTAGATTTGTAATAAAAATTTCAGTTGTCAATCTATAGCTCATTTCAATTCCTTTTAAAACTCAAGTAGGGTGTATAAATAAACTAAAGGCTTAAGACATTCCCAAGCTTGCTACTATTCAAAAACTTAAAGTACTTGGCTCGTTTATAAGGCAATTTAAGGTTTCTTTCTATATTTTTAACACAAATGCTCCTTAAACTCATTATGGACTTACTAGCTCTTTAATTGAAACTCAATAGAGACTTAAGTAAGCAAATAGGATGCAAATAAGCTAAGCTTCATAATTAGCACCTTAAGGTGCTCTTTTTCGGGTCGTTTAAATTCTTTTAAACACGAGGAGGGTCATACCCAAACCAATGCCTTAAAAACTTTTTCAAACTCACTTGTAGATTGCTTTTGAACTTCCTAAACCCATCGACTATTCATTCAAGTCACTAACTGAGCAGTTCGATGGTTTAGGATCTTTTTATACTTTAGACGTCCTAACACGCGAATAGGTAATTGATAAACTTAAAAGCATTCTCAAAATGTAAAACAAGCTTTCTAAACGACCTTTTCTTTTTGAAGACGTCTAAAGTTTCAAGAATTAATCACATAATGTCATGTAGCAAGTTGGGGGAAACGGTTTACACATAGCACATTCATACACTTCATATCACAACTCGGCATAATTTGCCCATTAAGCCACACATGGTCTTACAATCCACACGATTGCGGCAATTCACAACCCAGCCTTCCTCCTCACATAGCACCGACCACAAGAACCTCAAACTTCTCATTAGTTTCACCTTAAACCAACCAACTACCAACTCGGTTCATCATTGGCATGCACAGACCAACAATACATAAAACGATCGTATTAGATATGACCTTCTGTTTAATAATACATAAAACGATCGTAATAGCCAACTTGGAATTTAGCATATACTAAACCGATGCAATCAGAAACTTCAAGCGATATTTGCCTCCTACTTTGCAAACCAATAACCATAGGCATAGTATTTCACTACAATTACCACAACCAGGTTGTCGACGTACCGAGGCTGATTTAGCCATAACCCTTAAACATTATTAAGTTCGTTCCACAGTTATTTCAATCATTCGGTTAGCATCCTTAGGCTTCAAATAGAGTTCAACTATGACATACTGATTCTGTTTTCTATTTATTCTAAACCCTTCAACTACCTGGTTCATTCAACCACGCATCGAAACAACAAGCAATCGACTCAAATCAGTACCAAACTTATAAATTCTCAATATCGATTCTAATTCACCCAAACTGAATACTAAACTCAGAATCGACATGCACTAACTGAATTTAGCTAAATTCATTAAAAAAATAGTAGTAATTAGGAGGAAAGGAATCCTCACCTCGATTCCGAGCTAAGTGTTCATTCAAAGGCTGACTTTAGGGCTCGAACAACTCCAAACTTTTGGCTCTTGCTCACCCACACTCGAACAGGACACAATTCACGCCCAAATTCCCAAAAATTCGAACCCTAAAACAAACCCAAACTCACTTACTGATTGAGATTGTATTGGGTGTTTGAAAACAGTGAATTTTACCTTCAATTATAGATTTCAAAACAACTAAATGTTGAGTTGCATGGCTGGCTTTTACAAGTGTTGGGGCGCCAAATTCATGCTCCAAACCCATCGAAAAACGTGGTCGGTTCGCTCGATTTCACCCAGATTTTGCACCAAACGGAAGCTAGCTCGTGGGGGAGGCCAAATGGATGAGTTTTGCAGGTGTGTGTGAGAAAAATCAGCTCGAATTTGAGCTTTTCTGGTGCGTGTATGGTGGGGATGGGAGGAGGGAGAAGAAGAATAGAGAGGAGAGAGAGAGAGAGCTTCGAGGGGGGATGTCGTGGCTTGGTGGGAAACAAGGAGGGCACGTGCGAATTTACAAATTTGCCCCTCCCTACTCTCTTTCATTAATTTTGGTCCAAGTTGTTCAGGAATCGGTGTCGCTAGCTTAATTCGCATCCCAAACTCTAAATTTAATAATCAATAACCCAACCATTAATCGATTATTTGTTAGTAAGCATGTCTAGGCTCGATTTAATAATTATCGAGCTGCTTCTAAGGTTCGCAACCTAATCATATTCAGGTTTCTAATCGATTTGGTATTCATTAATAACCATTAATAACTTTTATCAAAAATCATCGAAAGATTTTCAAAACTAATAATAATATTAATAATAATAATAATAATAATAACAGTGACAAGAACTTCTTTTTTAATAAAATTAACGCTCACATAGGCACTTAGAAAATAATTTTAGCTCATATCGCTAATAAAATATGGTTTTTATAATGTAAAAAGAGCGTCACCACCAACTTAACGAAAGGTAGAATACATGGGTATTACACTCTTCCCCCCTTAGAAGAATTTCGTCATCGAAATTGCTTACTTGATGGAATTAACGGGGTGTATTTCTCCTGCATTCCTTTCACAGTCCAAAGCTACTTCAAACACTCCCTCCTCGGGTTTCTAGTCTCATCTAGTTAATGGGTTTTTCCCTTGAATCATAACAACACAATTCCTAAAGGTAAGATCAATAAGATGATTATTTCTTATAGCGTAGACATAAGGAGTTGGGCATCCATCTCGTCAGGCTTATTGGCTAGCTTCTTTGCGATTCCTGGGTTTACAAACGACTGAGTAGCGTTAGAAATCAACTAAATTGCGAGCATAAAGATGGTTAATAGAAGGAGTACCTGGTACTGCCTTAGTGGATTCTCCAGGGCTAATTTCCCTCTTTGGTTGGCCTTTTTCTTTGTTTTCAATCTCGATCTCATCTATGATGTGGGCTACTTTCACAGCTCTCTGGTACATTTCTTGAAAGTTGGTATAGGCATACCCTGCTATTATCTACTTTATTTCTCCTTTTAATCCTTGTTCGAAGTGGTCCATCCTCATTTCTTCGGTGGCCACTTGGTTTGGTGCAAAGTGGCTCAGCTCGTTGAACTTGGCTGCATATTCTATTACATTCATTTCTCCTTGCTTTAGGCATAAGAACTCCCGTTCCTTAGTTCTTCTCACATCACTAGAGTAATATTGAGCACTCATTAAGGCTTTCAGTTGGTTCCAGGTTAACGCGGGTTCACCCGCTGTAGGTTTTACCGTTCCCCACCAGAATTTAGCTTCTTTTTCGAATTAATGGGTGGCCAGATGCACCTTAAATCCCTCAGGGCACTCCATGATTTCAAATAAGTTTTCCATCCTCCTGAGCCACTCCTTATATTCCATAGGGTCAGTTCCACCTTCAAACTTGGGAGGTTTAAGCTTATTAAACTGGCATATCATCTCCATAGAATTTGGTTCTGGTGTCAGCTCGCGTCGGGGTGGCATTAGTCACACATTCACACAAGGAATTACTTAATTCCATTTTCAACGAGGGTTAACATGCGATCACTCTAGGGCCTGTAGGGGTATGATTCAATAGCTAATGGAATGATTTTCAAGTGGGCAAAAGATGTTATGTATAGCTACTAGTTTAGTCTCAGCTCAACCTTCATGTAATTGTACATGCATGTCACATTTTACTCAAGGAAAATGCATGTATATGCTTGAACAAACTAGTGAATTCATAACACTTGGCAAGCACCAACTGCAGTTATTTCATTTGGACAGTAGTGGTGGAACATAAGGTCACTGAATACTCTTCATCACTCTAATGCTTCATATTTAAAAGAAACAACGTAAAAGCTTACATTTGGTTTATTTTCATACAGCATAACATCTGTGAACATGGGTTCACGCTCTTCTTTCTCACTCCTCACCTGAGTTGTCACTTCCAGAGAAGTCGTCGGCTATAGACTCGTCTGAACTCTCAGTTTGGTTGTGGTTCGGGGTGAATAATTCTTGCAATATCATAGTGGGAGCATATTCGATGTTGTGTGTTCCATCCACTAGCTCCTCCATCCTAAGTATGGTAGCTTGCCATCCTCGAGGGTAAAGAGGTCCATAGGCATTTACCTAATGCACCTATAACGTGGAAATTCGTTTGTAGCGTCTTGCTTGGGGTTTCTCAGCAAAGAAACGTCGCATTTGGTGATGCTCTAGCTAGTTCCTCTCAGCCACAGTGGTGGGGAGGTGTTAGCCCACCGCAGGCGGAATGAGTTTGGTCTAGATGAGTTGGGCGGCAACAATGCTTCTTTAAAATGAAGTGGACCTTGCGTGGTTTATACGGTGTTCCGCTCGTAGTAGAAATTCTACCAAATCCCGATAGGTGAAAGGGGTATAGACATTCATACATAAGGTCCAATGTTGCAAGGTGATTGCTACTTCCCTCCATTTACCATCCATCGGTATCTTCCTTATAAAGCCAACCACCCAGTCATTTTGGGGGATTCTGTTGGAAGCCCATCGATTATGTATCTCCAAAGCTTGCCAATACATGACCACATTCCACGCAGTCCACCAGAAAGGTAGATATGCATAATCGACTAAGTGGAATACCATCCTCCATTACCACTGAATAATAAGGGAAGAACTAGTATATACATACGTATTATAAGTCGTACCCGCGTTAATACAAATAATACCAAGGAAAACACGACCACATAAGCACATAAAGCATGTATTTCACATAGCACACGCCTATTATGGTATCTAAATGCATAATGCAAACCTATGGCTCTGATACCACCTAATGTAACGCCCCCAACCTAAGGAGAGTCACACCGCCAGGACTTCCTAGAGGGAAATCCTTAAGGCTCTTGAATATCGAGGTTTGGATTAGCATTTAAATAGTCATTCTAAAACCAAACTAACAAAGTTTCCTCTATTTTAGCAACATTTCAGGGTCTTAGCTCGGCTAAGGGTACCTATAAACTGAAAATAAGGTATAACATATGCTAAAATAACTCAAATTCACTGCCTCGGGCCACTCACCCGGATTACTAATGACCAAACAATTAAAACAAAGGGTCATAATGATACATAGATAGGTACAGAGCTAGCTACATGCTTTCACATACAACAATGAATTTAAAAATTTACAGTGTGGTAGGCATCAAACGCTGTACAAAGCTGGTAGAGACTTCTGAGGGGTTGGCATCAAAAGAACTTCAAATGATCTCTTATACCTGCTCAAATTGAACCTGGGAAAAAGGGGAATAATAAAGGGATGAGCAACCACACGCTCAGTGAGAATTTTCCTATTCCTTAAAACCTAAAGTAGTTGTAGGCAATCGTACTAATAATAGCCACGAATCATGCATTCATACTTTACTATCATATTAGGAAATCAGAGTCCACAAGGAATGATTACCCTCCTTAAAACTTCATTCCAACCACTCAAATCAATTCTAGGCCCTTAATGACCAAACTTCCCTACTAGCAGGCATTTAGGCACATAAACAAATAGGCAACAAGGATTGTATATAAACGCTTTCAAACTCACTTTTGAAAACATAGTGACTCCCGATAAATACCAAGGATGGTTTATAATTCACACCAACTCCTTTAAAGCTTATAATTTTTTCAATAATTAACGAAACATCTAAACTGGTAAGAATGACTTGGCAAGAAACATGCTTTCATAGAATATGCACATTGAAAAGCTTGCACGAGCAATGCAACATTTGAAACTCCATTTGACTATACTTAGAAAGAATTATAAAAGATGAGCAGGGGTGCACATTTGAAAGCTTTCTTTCTTTTCTTAAAAACACTTTACTTAGCCTCTTGAGGCTCATATTCTTTAGAAGAAACTTCTTTCAAATTGGTCCTCTAATGACCTTGTTAAGCTTTTCAAATCTCATTCTATATGGCCTCGTAATGGCCCTTATAAATCTTTTGTTTTTGAAATACTTAAAATGGAAAAATGCCAACTTCTTTTCTTACTTATTAGAAACTTACTCATAGCATAAAAACATCTTATTGTGATGCCTAGGGTAGGTTTACACCACCCTTAAGTGAGATCGTCCCTCACAACTCACATTATCCCCGGGGTGTACGTACTTAACTTTTGGCCAAAACACGTTTCAGCAGATAAACTCTAACTTCGATATTGTACTTTGTGGCACAACAACTCACACCAAGATAATCATATCTTGAGTCTAGTCCCCCTCAAGGTTTTCTTACGCGTCACACATCATAACTTGTCCGGGGAACAACTCACACCAAGATAATTCGTATCTTGAGTCCAGTTCCTAGGAATAGCTTACACCAAGATAACTCATATCTTGAGTCCAGTTCTTAACTTATCTTAGGGGGAAACAACTCAGGTCATCTTTGCGTCCAGTTTTCAGGAACGGCTCACACCTAGATAATTCATATCTTGAGTCCAGTTCCTACCCTCTGGCCAATTGTCTAGCAATTTCTTAGCCTTTAAAGTCGTATCCCATATCTCTTTTTCAAACACTTACTTTGCTGAAAACTTACTTTTTAACAAAACGACCCTAATGTTTCTAAATGTTAATAGTTCACTTCGTTTTTAATTTAAAAACTTCTTATAAACATAATACGTTTATGAACTCGTAAAACGATTTTACTTTTAACTTTAAAGTTTCTTATAGACGTAATAAGTTTGCTAAATCGTAAGATGACTTCGTTTTCAACTTAAAAGCTTCTTATAATTGTAAAATGATTGCTAACTCATAAAACGTCTTCACTTTTTAGCTTAAAAGCTTCTTTTAAATGTAATACATTTGCTAAATCGTAGATCGAGACTCGTTTGAGACATAACGTGCTTAGTTAACGTTTAATTGAAACTAAGTTCGAAATCGAAACCCATTTGAGGCTTAAATACTTAGTTAAAATTAAATGCAAGCTAGATTCGTTTGAAAATTCCTTTTTAACTCAATGAGAGGTGCTTAAGCGAATTAAGACATTCGATCGCTTTCAAGCTCATTATTATTCAAAACTTCACTCAAAATACTTAGTTAGCGTGTAACTCAAATTAGATTCGTAATAAAAACCTTAGTTGTCATTCTATAGCTCGTTTCAATTCCTTTTAAAACTCAAGTAGGGTGTATAGATAAACTAAAGGCTTAAAACGTTCCCAAGCTTGCGACTATTCAAAAACTTAAAGTACTTGGCTAATTTATAAGGCAATTTAAGGTTTCTTTCTATATTTTCAACACAAATGCTCCTTAAAGTCAATATGGACTTACTAGCTCTTTAATCGAAACTCAATAGAGACTTAAGTAAGCAAATAGCATGCAAATAAGCTAAGCTTCATAATTAGCACCTTAAGGTGCTCTTTTTCGGGTCGTTTAAATTCTTTTAAACACGAGGAGGGTCGTACCCAAACCAATGCCTTAAAAACTTTTTCAAACTCCTTTTTATTTCGCTTTTGAACTTCCTAAACCCATCGACTATTCAGTCGAGTCACTAACTGAGCAGTTCGACGGTTTAGGACCTTTTTACACTTTAGACGTCCTAACACGCAAATAGGCAACTAATGAACTTAAAAGCATTCTCAACATGTAAAATAAGCATTCTAAACGACCTTTTTTTTAAGATGTCTAAAGTTTCAAGAATTAATCACATAATGTGTAACACCCCCGACCTCGCACGGGCCGTGTTACACGCCACAGACTTTCCCTGGGAAAAGCCTGTTAAGGCAACTTACTTAAACCTATTTCAAACATAACATAAAAGAGATTCAGTACTTAAAACTTAAGCCACTATAACATAATTGGGTCTTGAGTTTAACCCTCGAGTTGGAAATGCTAGGATTTTCTTAATTTTCTAGGGCAAAACGGGCAGAATTTCCCTTAAAAAATGACTGTTTCCCAGGCTTACAACCTTACATTATATCCCTGCAATACATAAGGTAGTCAACACCACCACCAGCTCAACGGCTACCCGCAGGAGTCCACAACTCTACGGGCCACACGCCCGGAGTATACAGAGCTTTCTATTTTCCATAAACTTTACAAGGAAAATGATTAATTACATAACCTTACAATCACAATCAACATTACATAACAATATCATAAACATAGCAACACAGTCCAGGCAAGTCCACTCTGGGTGCTCCATGCATCAGTCACATACCTGTGGATCTGAGAAAAGGGGGAAAAGTAATGGGAATGAGCAACCACCGCTCAGTAAGTAAACCATCTCTCCCAAAACATACTTAAAATACATATTAACTTACGAAAGCCTTTCGTAATTCATTTTAGTTGAAGAGCTTACACATAATATATCATATTCAAACCATAAACCAAGTAAAGGAATAGTCATACTCAAAGAGCTTAACTTTAGTAGAAACCGTCCATAATAAAGTTACATAAACCCAGAAACATAGCATAAAAGGGGTTTTACGCATAAGTTTCACTAACCGAAAAACATACATAGTAACTTATTCACGTAAGTGAGGAGACTAGACTCTTAGAGGTACTTTGTTACTGCCATCCCGAGTCGGCCAAACTTGAGCGGCAACATACGCCTATTCGGACAGACATCGTACTATGCTGAGACGTAATTTTCATACTTAGAATTCAGGCGGGAATCAAACCACCATCCCTGAATCTATCATAACGTAACATATGTGATACCAGGCGGGAACTGAGCCACCATCCCTGGGTCTCAGACTTAAGCTTAAAGTTTCTAGAGTAGCTCCTCCACGTATACATAGACATAAACATAATCATTTGTACACATACATACTTATACTTATTCATATATATATGTCTTAGGAAGACATAAACATAATCATTCGTACACATACATACTTATACTTATACTTATTAACTTGTATTAACGTGTAATCTAACTTTGTAAAATACGTTTACGAATTCGTAAAACGACTTCGTTTCTATCTTAAAGCTTCGTAAAAACGTAATTAGTTTGCTAAATCGTAAAACGCTTTCGTTTTCACCTTAAAAGCTTCTTAATAACGTAATACGTTTGGTTACATTATTAGTTTGTAAAACGTCTTTGTTTTAAACTTGCAAGCTTCTTGGAAACAAAATAAGATTTGTTAGTACGTAAATCGGCTTCATAAATAACTTAAAGACTTCTTATAACGTAAATTGTTGACTAAATCATAAAACGACATAGTTTTTAACTTAAATGCTTCGTGTAATTGTAAAACGACCACTAATCTCATAAAACGACTTCATTTTTGACTGAAAAGCTTTGTATAAACGTAATACGTTTATTAACTTGTACAACGACTTCACTTTAAACTTAAAAGTTTCTTATAAACGTAACACGTTTACTAAATCAGAAAACGACTTAGTTTCCAACGTAAATGCTTCGTATAAACATATTAAGTTTGTTAAATCGTAAAACGATTTTATTTCTAACTTAAAAGCTTCGTATAAGTTTACTAAATCTTAAAACAACTTCGTGTATAACTTAGAAAGCTTCTCTTAAATATAATACGTCTATTAATTTACAAAACAACTTCATTTCTAACTTAAAAGTTTCTTAAGGACGTAAAACGATCGCTAGTTCGTAAAACGATTCCATTTTAGCTTGAAGGCTTCTTGATAACATAATACATTTACTAATTCGAGGAACAACTTCGATTTTAACTAAAAGCTTATTATAAACGTAATGAGCTTGGAAAATCGTAAATCGAAACCCATTTGAAACTTAGATACTTAGTTAGCAACAAATGCAAGCTAGATTCGTTTGAAAATTTCATTTTAACTCAAGATGGGTGTGAGGATAAGTTAAAGGCTTAAAATGTTCCTAAACTTGCTACCATTCAAAAACATCAGCACTTCGCTCGTTTACGAGGCAAACATCTTTTCATAAACGTTATATGTAAATGCTTCTTGAAACGTAACAGTTTTACCAGTTCTTGACTTGAAACTTCATAAAGGCTCAAAAATCTATCTTGAGGCCAACTTATGAAGTAGTAGGTTTTTCAAACGCAATAACCCTTGACTAGGTAACCCAAGTTTGTTCGAATGAAATAGTTAGTATTTGCAAACTTCTTAAAACTAGGCTTGAATATACACCAAAACAATAAAGACCTCTTTTACTGTTAAACCACCCTCTTGTATCCCAAACGATCTTCAATGCTAATTGGTTGGATATGAAAATCGAAAGTTACTTGAAAGAGTTATATGCAGTTCTGACCTAACAAAAGCTTAATTCATTTGTTTGTCCACACATACAATCGAATTCATTCAACAACTTCGAATTAGCATCTCAAGCATAAATCACCTAAATTGATTCGAATCGAAGCTAAACATATATAACTCACTTCGAATTGACATCTCAAGCATAAATCACCTAAATTGATTCGAATCGAAGCTAACCATATATAACTCACTTCGAATTGACATCTCAAGCATAAATCACCTAAATTGATTCGAATCGAAGCTAAACATATATAACTCACTTCGAATTGACATCTCAAGCATAGTTCATAATGATTATGCATAAATACTTATAACTACCAATCCAATAAACTGACTCATATAATTATTATTCGAAATCCTTAAAATAGGAGGGATTAAAGGTTTACCCACCTTGAATCCAAGCTATATGCGTGCAAATTGGTTAGTATTGAAGTTAAATTCGAACTCCACACACCCAGAAATCCGGCTGCCTTTGCGTGAGGTTCGAGCACCACCAAACCCAAAACCCTAACTCAAGTTTTAACAGAAATTAAACGCAATTAGGAAGAATCTAGGTCAAGAATGCAATTTATAGACAAAGGAGGAGTTCGAAATCACCTTGCATGCACCGAGGTTATCGGACGTTGGTTCTGCTCCGGTTGAAATCAGCCCAATCGTGGCTGATTTTCGGCTAGTAGTGCTGTGGTGTGACGGTCGGCGGCTAGGGTGGGTCGACTGGGGCTCAAGGTCGGCGGCTGGCTTCGGCGTGCGTGGTGGAGAAGCGAAGAAGAAGAGGAGGAACAGGGGAGACGGGAAGAAGAAGAAGAAGAAGAAGAAGAAGAAGAAGAAAGAGGAGGAACCGGGGAGACGGGGGGGGGGGGGTGGGTGTCGTGGGCAGGGAGAGGAAGAAGAAGTCTCACGCGCTAAATGACCAATTTGCCCCTCCCCACTCTCTTTCGTTTATTTGACCCAAGGTAGTTCATATTTAACACCGCTAGTCTAATTCGTAAACCGAATTCTAAACCCAAATTGATAATATAATCCTTTATCAACTATTCGTTCCCAAATCTATCTAGGTTCAATTTAATAACATCGAACTACTTATAAGGTTGACGTCCTAATCGTATTCGGGTTGCTAATCGATTTAGTACTCGTTAATAATTGTTACTAATGCTTATTAAAAATCATCGAAAGATTTTCAAGACTAATAATAATATTAATAGTAATAAGAAAAGCAATGACAATAATATCTTTTTTTTTAATAAAATTAGCGCTCACATGGGTACTTAGAAAATAGTTTTAGCTCATATCGCTAATAAAATACGGTTTTGAAAGAGCAAAAAGGCATTACGAACAACTTAGCAGAATATGAAGTACGGGGGTATTACATAACGTCACGTAGGAAATTGGGGGAAAAGGGTTTACAAATAGCACATTCATACACTTCATATCACAACTCGGCATAATCTGCCCATTAAGCCACACATGGCCTCGCAATCCACACAATTGCGACAATTCACAACCCAACCTCCCTCCTCACATAGCACCGACCACAAGAACCACAAACTTCTTATTAGTTCCACCTCAAACCAATCAACTACCAAATCGGTTCATCATTGGCATGCACAGACCAACAATACATAAAACGATCGTATATAGATATGACATTCTGTTTAACAATACATAAAACGACTGTAATAGCCAACTTGGAATTTAGCGTATACTAAACTGATGCAATCAGAAGCTTCAAACGATATTTGCCTCCTACTTCGCAAACCAATAACCATAGGCATAGTATTTCACTACAATTACCACAACCAAGTTGTCGACGTACCCAGGCTGATTTAGCCATAACCCTTAAACATTATTAAGTTCGTTCCACAATTATTTCAATCATTCGGTTAGCATCCTTAGGCTTCAAACAGAGTTCAACTATGACACACTGATGCTGTTTTTTGTTTATTCTAAACCCTTCAACTATCTGGTTCATTCAACCACGCATCGAAACAACACGCAATCGACGCAAATCAGTACCAAACTTATAAATTCTCAATATCAATTCTAATTCACCCAAACTGAATACTAAACTCAGAATCGACATGCACTAACTAAATTTAGTTAAATTCGTTAAAAAATAGTAGTAATTAGGAGGAAAGGAACCCTCACCTAGATACTGAGCAAAGTGTTCATTCGAAGGCTGTCTAGCTTGACTTTAAGGCTCGAACGACTCCAAAATTTCGGCTCTTACTCACCCATGCTCGAACTGGACCCAAATTTCGAAACAACTAAACGTTGAATTGCGTGGCTGGCTTTTACAAGTGTTGGGACACCGAATTCGTGCTCCAAACCCACCGAAAAACGTGGTGGGTTCACTTGATTTCACCCAGATTTCGCACCACACGGAAGCTAACTCGTGGGGGAGGCCGAATGGATGAGTTTTGTAGGTGTGTGTGAGAAAAATCAGCTCGAATTCGAGCTCTTCTGGTGTGTGTGTGGTGGAGATGGGAGGAGGGAGAAGAAGAATAGAGAGGAGAGGGAGGGAGATAGGCTCGGGGGCAAGGTGTATGTCGCGGCCTGGTGAGAAACAAGGAGGGCACGTACGAATTTACAAGTTTGCCCATCCTTACTTTCTTTCATTAATTTTGGTCCAAGCTATTCAGGAATCGGTGTCGCTAGCTTAATTCGCACCCCAAACTCTAAATTCAATAATCAATAACCCGACCATTCATCGATTATTTGTTCCTAAGCATGTCTAGGCTCAATTTAATAATTATCGAGCTGCTTCTAAGGTTGACAACCTAATCGTATTCTGGTTTCTAATAGATTTAGTATTCGTTACTAACCATTAATAGCGCTTATAAAAAATCATCGAAATATTTTCAAAACTAATAATAATATTAATAATAATAATAATAGTGACAATAACATCCTTTTTAATAAAATTAACGCTCACATAGGCACTTAGAAAATAATTTTAGCTCATACCACTAATAAAATACTGTTTTTATAACGTAAAAAGAGCGTCACCACCAGCTTAACGAAAAGCAAAGTACACGGGTATTACAAAATCATTTTGCAAAACACAGATAATCTATGAGCAAGTTAAATGTTGATATTAATAGGGTATTGTAATTATTGATATGCATATCGAAGGGGTACGCTTAGTATGCGACAAAGTTAGGCACTGACAGTTTTTATAAAATGGATGCAATAGCTTGCAACATGAAATGGAATGGATGCAGAACATGTATATTACCTAGGGGAGGCAATAGCTAGTCTCTTGCAATGTATACAAGAGAAATGTGATGGTATTCGACATTTGTTGCTCTCTGACAATGATTGCAGCACATATACTAGAAGTTTTGCTCATAGTTGATAATGGAAGCAACCACTTGTATTTTGAAGGTTTCACCCGGGAGAATAATATAGATAAAGATGGGTATATATATTGAGCAAGTCAAGTCGTGTTGGAAAACAACTGTAGAGTAGAAACTGACAGTGATGTTGAATTCTTACCTCGTCTGGGAAGTCTGGAATGTTCACTATTTGTGAAAGCTTGGAAGAGTTTTTAGATGTAGATCTTCTCGTAGTGGATAGGTATTGTTTTTTTACCATTATTTCTTTCATGGTTTTCTGGCTTTGTTAAGCCCTGCGTAATGTTTTTGAGTTATTTCGTTAAGTAATCATTAAGAGAAGTACTGAGATTGAATTTCTTACCAGGAATGTAATGCAGTAGCCTCAGGAATATTTGGGTTTATCAGAAATGTTGATGATGACTCTGTAGAAAGTGACATACTTGCACACGGAGTACAAATTATTGATAGTGCTTCAAGATTTGGACTTGTAGCATAATTGGATCGCTTCAAAGTGTCATCTAAACTATCAAACCATGTGTACGCATATATAGAGACAAATGATACTATTGATTAAAGGGAACAAGTTGTTCAGATTTAAATTTGATTGAACTCATCATTATATGAACCAATCTTTAAACGCACAGCCTAGACAATAGGCCATTCATTGAAGCGATCCAAAATATGTTTTGCTTCGTTAGTTATAAAGTGATCCCACATGGTTAATAGCGTTGGCTTTAACCTAATGAAATCATTTTAAGTGATGAGAGTTAGAAAATGTAGTGTATGGACTTATACAAGACCATAAGTTAATCAATCCAAATATAAGATGTCACATACGTACTCTTGATTCACCACAACAAATTCCTGAGCAGCAATTTCTCCCTGCTCTGTTGTCACAAGCTTCTGAGGTAGAGCACCAATGACAATAGCCAACACATATGAGAAAGACAAACGTGTATCAGCATTTAATGATGTAGCTAATATAAATATCAAAAGTTCCAATTAATTTGCTTACCGACTTGTGCCTGTGCATTCATGTATTTGTGAAAGTCATTGAAGTCCACTAAACTCAAAGGAATTGGGATTCCATTTTCTTCATCAACAGGAATTTCAATCACTGGGGTTCTTTTGTTAATGGTCCAATGATAATTGCGAGGCACAATTGGATGCATTGGTTCAACAGGGGCCACAATAGCATTGGAGATGTGGTATTTGTGGTGGACTTTCAAAGTGTTTGCAAATAACTCTACATCTGCGCTAAATATAGAGGCTTGCACTCTTCTACCTTAAGGAACATATGTGAAATGTGTTTATTTTCTTAATTTAAAGCCAAAAGAAAGGGATAGTTATGATATAGTTAAGTCAACTGACCTCTTTGTCCACGAGAATTAACCTTTGAAACTTTCTACTATTGCTCGTTGGTGGGTGTGGATGCAATTTCTGCAGTACTTTAACCTTCACAGCCCAATGCCTTCTTGTTCGAAGAGTCACATCTTTTACAGTTGTGTAGTCAATAGAAGGTGCTATGTCCTGTTTCAGTATTTATGTAAATCAGAAAAAGAGAGAGAGGCCCTCTTCAATTAAGATACCCCAAAATCACTTTGTTGTGTAATCCACTATACATTCCCAAAACTTTGGTATAATTGGGCATTTTATAAATCTGAAGCACCTTATAGTCAAAAAATGCCATTTCTAGGCAAGCGGTTGATTTTCTATGTCTAAATAAATACTAAAGACAATCAATACATACAAGGAATAAATGAAAAATGAGAGAGTGACTTTCCTACTGATCAGTACAATCAGTACAGACAAGGAATAAATACTAAAGCAGCCATTTCCAACTTGTTTTAACCTGCAACATCTCACTAACGCTTTTATTCTTTTGTCACCTATTAGCTAGCCAAATCAAATGTTCTTTGCTTCTTTCTCATGCTCATTAAACCAAAAAAGTTAAAGAAAAGAAAAGATCTATTTGTTTCCTTTTCCCTTTAGTCCAATTTCTTGTCTTTCCCTATCCCTTTTATCCAAATTGAATAAGAAATGAACAAAATTTCAGACAGATAAAAATTCCAAATGAATTTTGTAAACCGAAAGAAAAGAAAGAGGTTAAGACAAAGTACAACAAGTGCTTGAACAAAGTGACAACCAAAGAAATTGGATAAAAAGTGCAGGATTTAAATATCATGACAAAAAAAAAAAAAACAAATAGAAGGAATACTTACTCGGAGAAGATGAAGTGTTGTGGGTCTGTGCTGCTTGTGTGTGAAATTGATTTGTAATTTAAAATTTTTTCTTATTCTGCTTGATGCTCAAATTA
>JACYFF010010365.1:78304547-78327303 GCA_017589665.1 Selenicereus undatus | reverse complement strand
TATATATATATATATATATATATATATATATATGTATATATATATATATAGTAAAAGAAGAGGAAAGTGGAGAAGCAAGAGGAAATGTTCAAATTTATGACACATGGTAACAAGGTGAAAAGAAACGTGGCAAGGTAAGTAAGAGACAACTGAGTTTTGTAGTGGCAAAGACCCCATGTGGGTGCTGGAATAAATATTTTCAGACCAAAACAGAGATAGAGGACAGGTAGACAGAGATGAGTGGCTAAAGGTAATGCAAAGCGAACAGTTTAAAAAAAAAAGAAAATGAAGAGAATAGATAATCGAGATAACAAATTAAATAATTAAGAAACTTAGTTGAGGAAATGGTCTTTTTGATAGAACTCAGGAGAAATGAGTCTTATTCTGCGCATTTGTTTATGAATTTCGGTCAGATTTTGTTACTGAAGCCGATAGAAGAGTCCTAATTTTGACATATAGTAATTTATGTATATTGATTAAGTACAATATATTTGGCAAGAATGTTTTAAAAATTAGGTGTGTATATCAGCGATTCAGCATCATATGTCAGGAAAAATTTACCAGTCTTCACTGACAAAAATAGTAGGCAATCAAGGCGACTGATTCTTCTCCACCATATTTTTGAGAGAAGTGCAATAATGTATACTGCACAATATGTGTGAAGACTTTTATTTTAGGTCACTTTCTAACAGTTTCCTACTTGACATTCCTGTACTCTTTTATTTTCACCAATTTTTACTAAGATATCATAAAACTCCAAAGCTGGCAATAACTTCCTTGACAACATGCATATGTTCCCGAAATCAGATTCCCATGAAATTGCGATTGCCAACTCCTAGGATTGGTGCTGATGAAAAGAAGCGGTTTCAATAGCTCACCTGCAAAGCTTTCTCCGCTTCTGTTTCTATCTAGACAATTCCATGATTAGATATAGCATTACAGGACACCACAATATGCTCAAATCGTCCATCTACATGTATAGTAGTTCTGACTTCTAGAGGAACCCTTCCACATCTACAAGATTAGTGGTATACATATAAGATCAGGAAGCATTTATCTGAAAATCTACCAGTGTAATAGAAAGAGGGGGGAAAAATTATGAGTGCACAGAGGCACCTTGACACACAATACATGCTTCAAGACATTGCATGTAAACTATAAACAGAATAGATCTCTGGTAATATGCCAGCTTGAGTTGGGAATCACCAAATCTTGCCTTCGTAGGCCCCTTTAGGGTGAAGGCGGTCAATAATATTTTAGTAAATGAAATCTGCAGTCAAAATATATTGTATTTAATAAAAAAGGAAAAACAAATTCATAACTAAAAAAATCATAGTTTCTTAGCTATTATTTAGGGTTGACACATACTCCTGTAAGAAACATGACGTTTAAGAAATAACATGGAAAATACAAAAGGCCAACATTTATGAAAGTCAAATTGTATCGTAAACAATGTCATTAGTTATGTACCATCTGTGACCCATCATCTTATTTACTCTTGTCTTTCAAGATATCAAAAGTAGGGGGCACTCTAAATCATTTCCATAGAAAAGAGAATATTCCACACCAATTTTTTGTTCAAAATGTGTGCCATTTATGCCGAAAACAATTTCTCCATCATGAAAAGATTAACCAATAACAAAGTGAATTGGAGACCTTAACACAACTTTGTCACATGGGCATTTGGTAATTTAGTTCCCATCGCAATTGTAGAGGTGTGGACATATCAAGCTGAAGTGCTGAACCTATAAACAATATGAGATATGCGAGCATTGATTGGAACGCAACATATTGCCTTGCCTAAGACACCCCATGTATTATGCCCTCACAGGTAGGGTAACTAAAATTACAACAAATCTACCAATTAACATGAGGGATGCTCTTTTGATATGCAAGTACAATGCTGGAAATCAACATGCAAGTAACATGCTTAAGTAGACCCCAAGTGCTTGATATTGTTGCAGACTCTTATCATTACATAAACCTATCACTCAAATGTTTCGCTTTCATACAAGTAACACATACCAACCAGATATTCAACACTTTAACACGTGTATGGACACTTGACACTTTATTTGAGGCTAGAAAATGAGGAAGTTACCAAATATGGTGAATCAGAAACTAGGACATATACCCATGTGAGACGCTCGTAGTCAAGTCTGATTAATATAGGCATAGATCCCCAATAACTACATAATCCAAACACAGGAAAAGACTTCTCACTAAATCTAAACACCATTATTCAAGGTCATCACCACTGTTTTAATATCTTAGAATTTTTGACAAGAAATCAAAAGCAGTATGCTACGTGTAACACTAGCTTGCAAAATAGATATGTACATTGCACAAATAGAAGGTGTGTTACCTTGTTCCAGAGAAAGCTAGATTGCTGGCTTTTTCAGTTCAACAGCATGTCTACTAACTTCAACCGTTGAAAAAGACCTAACCACTAATAAAACCAGCAAAAGGTTAAATCTGCCAACTAAATGGGGTTTAAGCTAATAGCAGCAAAGCAATATGAAATGATTATATCAGAGGAACGTGCTTTGAAAATGATCCTCCAAACTTGATTGGTCCAATGTCTTCAAGAACATCTGAAGTTGAAGATAACGTTCCTCCTAGTTTTTCTTGTTAACTCTAGATGGGAGTGAGGAAAGGACACCAGATTGTACTGACTGATTTCGAGTTTCTTCAGAAACTGTCTTATCTTTTAAAGTCCCAAGAGAAGCCGGAAGAGATGGTTTCATGGAAGGAATATTGGTTAGAGAGGTTGTGGGAATTGGTGCTATGCAGGTAAACATTGCATTGAAGGCTCTTGAATCAAAGATTTTGGTTGGTGCTCATCTTCTTGAAGGTTAAGCTGCCCTAGATGAGGATAATTAGCATTTTCAGACACAACCTCATAGTTACTGTTTTTACCAGCATCAGCTTCAGATTTTCTGCGTACATATACAAGTTGACCATTTCCACCATTACTGTAGAAGGTTGCTGGTGAGAAACACTTATTGGAGCCTCAAGGGAAGGTCGTTTTGTGCCAGAAACCTACCTGTGATCCATCAGCTTCTTTACTCTTGTCTTTCAAGATATAAAAAATAGTAGTTGTTTTTTCAAAAGCATGCTCACTCCTTCATAACAGTAGACATAGTTGATTCAAAGCATGCAAGAGCAATGGGCCTAATCTATTCATTTCCCAACCAGGAATGCTGCAAAGCAACCATTTTTTTTGTCAAATATCTTGATATGCCTACTATCGCTATCAAGAATAGGAAAATTCATTTCTCATTTGTTTCATATGTTCTATTTAATACATATCGTATAAAGCAAAGAATCCACTGAGACTACATCATCATCATCATCATTATCATCATCATCATCATTATGAGTATTATTTTCCCCTTGCTTTATTATTTCTTAGATGTTAATTTATTAGCTACTATTGGCACAGCTTGCAATCAGTGAAATTACAGAAAAACTGATCATATTAGTACATACCTTGATTATATTTTCTGTTAGATTGAGTAATCGATGTGGCATGAACAAATCTTTTTGCCTGTTCTTCAGATATAAGCACCATAATCAATTCCAAAGACTCAAGAAATTGATCTTCAATAAGGCATCTGTTAGAAAATATATATATTATAAGTGAACATTTTCATTTCTATAGAAAGAATTCAATGAAAAGATTAATAGAAATATAGTTGTATAATTTATGAGAAGAATTCATGAACAAGTTAAGTTCTTTACCATGAGCATAGTGCAATAGCCTCAGGGAGTTCTTCACCAGAACAATGACAATGCCCTGTTAGAGACACAGTAATTTATATCGCAGGTGTAACCAACCAATACTAAGCACTGATTTTCTTCGGCATAAAAAATGCCCAGCATAACTTATTAGTATACAGAACAACAAGTCAAGTACATTATAATAAGAACATAATTTTCTACGGCTAATACATATCTATTTGACATTGTGTAAGTCATCTCCAGACCATGGATAGAACGAAGATGAATTTGTTAATAAGATTTTAAGATACATGGCTTTGCTAAACATACAAGGTCATATGATATCAAACGCAATACTTGGATAGAAAAGAATAATGTAGACATTAGTTTTTTCTTGTCTCTAATAATATTTCATGATAAACAACATTTCTAGTAAAGCTTTCTTTTAAGCTTTCTGTAGATGGTTTTATAAGAATTTTGATTGAATCGCTTGTTTTTACTCTAGATAATGCAACATATAACTGGCCATGAGAAAATACAGGTTGTGCTAAATATATGCCAACATGTTCTAATGTTTCTGCTTTGTTTATGGTCATAAAAAAACACAATCATGTTGGAAATTGTGTTCTTTTAAAAGCAATTGGAAGTTTTCTATTTTCGATGGTTCCAACAGGATTCTAGGAAGAAATACTCTTTCACCACGACGATATCCTATAGCTATTTCACAATCAATAACATTTTTTTTCAAATCTACAACATATTAAACGTGTGCCATTGTATAAACCTTTAGAAGGATCAATATTCCGCAGTAATATGACGGGGCAATTTGGTTTAAGAATTAGTACATGTGGAGGAAATCCATTTGGTGGTAAACTATTTATAAAATCTTCATGTTCACCTTGTTGATGTGGATCTTTCGTTTTATCAAAACTGCGGTACACAATTTCTATTCCAGGAAATTTATTTATAAGTAATGTATTTATGGTGTCAACATGTTCTTTTTTTGGAGTTAAGATGCTTCAATGTATCATAGTTTCTGGATTAGTAGCAAATGTATCTAAATTTGGAAAAACATGGTCTATTAGCAAATTTAAGGATGTTTTCTCATTTGTATATGGTATTACCATATGAGAAGGAAGTCTGTCGAGGTCATCAAGTACTGGTTTTTCTATTCGATTGCCAATACGTAGCAAATAGTCACTGAAAACAGGATTAGACATAGCTCGCATGTTTTTTGTTAGTCTAATCTTTTCTAATATATGCCAAATGTTAGATTCAACCAAGCTTGTGCCAATTTGCTCTTTCTGAGTCTTTTTAGGTGCCACACGCAAAAATTGAAGGAAATGTCCTCCAAACACAATCACTTTTCCACCAAAAGGCAAACAACAATTCATTATATCTTGGAGCATTCTATCAACCACTTCAATCCCTTGTCATTTTGCCATTGTAGCCTCATCCCAAATAATAAGTTTTGATGCTTTTAATAATTTTTCTATACAACTTTCTTTAGCAATGTTACAAGTGGTATTTTCATTAATATTAATTGGTAAGTTAAATCTTGAATGTGAAGTTCTTCCCAGAGGTAGATTAGATGCTGCAATACCAGAACTGGCAACAGTTAAAGCTATATATCCTTTTGATCGTACTGCTGCAAGTAAACAACAATATAAGTATGTTTTTCCTGTTCCCCCCAGACCATCAATGAAGAATGCTCCATGATCATTAGAAAAGACCCTTTGAATAATTTTATCATATGCAACTTTTTGTTCTGCATTCAAGTTCTTTATGGATTGAAGATCCTTATCAGAGAATACGAAATTTAATTCTTCTTCCATTTGTTTTGACGACTTGTCACATTGACTTAAATTAATTTTGTCATCTATAAGAGCATAGTTGCTTATATCTTTCCCCATAGATTCCATTATGGAGTTGATATTTAGCAGTACTTTTTTTCTTATATTTTCTTTTGTAAGATTAGGTAATTTAGTATAATCTTCAGACATTACTTGTTCAAATTTTTCCCTTATGCCTTTTGGGCTATTAGGTAAACAGTATACTAAAATAGTAGCAAATAATTGTCTCAATATATATGGCATTTGATAATAAGAAGCTTCCTTTAAGCTTTCTTCAAGGTAATTGTCTAATTGTAACAATCCATGCAATAAAGCTGCCTCACAGAATGATGATACTTCAACTCCATTAATAGTTTTCAATTATTTGTATGATGTAGCCCCCTTAATATGATTAAGTACCAAACACAAATAATATCTTTCACCTTCTGTTGGGTAAGCAGCTACAATTCGTCCAACCACATTTCTTTGTTTCCTTGGATACCAAAATTTATTATTTTAATCCCAAACATACTTTTTAGGAAAATCCTTGTACAAATAATTTTTGCATTAGGGTGGTTCTTATTCATTTCAAAATACACAGTCAATGTTGTTTTTGAATGAAACATTGCCAATTACATTCTTTAGATTGTTGGATTCTCTAAATGTAACATATTGTTGATTTACTAAATGTAGCTGTAAAGTTTTAACACAAGGATGCATTTCGCTTAAAGGGAATCTGTAAAGCCTCCACATAGCTTCAGGAGGTGATATCCATCTTCCATATTGAAAATCTTCTATTTCATTTATGTCTTGTGGCTTTTGTTCTGAGAGTACTTGAAAGGCCACACGATCATATCCCTTATATATATATATATATATATATATATATATATATATATATATATTTATATATATATATATATATATATATTTATATAAGTACTTAACAACACTAATGGTTGAACGTATCTTGACATTCATATGGCAGTCAAACGTGGCAAGGAGATAAGGATTGTAAGGCGCTACCCATCTATTATCTAGAGTCGTACCATGGACTTTTGCATGAACACCATTATCACAACGTTTGTATTTTGGATAAGGATTCTGCCGAAGAGTAGTCATTGAATAGAATTGTTTCGGATATTTGTTTTTACAACGATGGGAGTTATTATTCATACATACATTATTTTTATTTAGTTCTCCACAAGGACCATGCATCATGTGTTTTACAACAGCAACATATAAATGTGGATTCCCTTCATTGTTCGGAATTTCGGCAGAAACAATATCGTCATATTGTTTTGGTGATTTTAGTTTATGTGTTTGCTTCAGAATTATTAAAAAGTGAACATGTGGTAAGCCTCTTTTTTGAAATTCAATAATATAAACATAGGCAGCCACATGTCCACACACCTCTTTTTTAAAGAGTTCGTCTTTTAGTTGCTCCAGTTTTGCATGAAAGATCCTTGCAACAAGGTCTGGTCTATCATGAGAAGCTTCCCCACAACATAGTTCTTTTTTTATTTCCAACCAATTGGGATTACAAGTCATTGTGAGAAATATGTCTGGCTTTCCAAATCGTTGTACTAAAGCCATAGCATCAACATATCTTTTTCTCATATCTCTAGGGCCTCCAATAAATGAGGCAGGTAAGATAACTCTTTTACCAATATTACGTGCTTGTGTTTCACCCATTGCAATACTATCAACAATACCTTGATAAAGATGAGCTCTGATTTCTTCTTGTTTATTCCTAAAGTAATCTAATCTAAATGTTTCCAATTTAATATACATGTCAACCACGTGTTATTGAAGGAGACGCTTTGAGTGTAATAGGACTGACGTAATTTTGGGTGTTATTTGCAGTTTGTATCAATAATATTCTCTACAAGAAAGGGTTTTCCTTTTTTTTACTCTTTTGTCTTCCTTTTCGTAACACTACAAAATCAGACAAAAAAGCCAAAAAACTATTACATAAAAATATGACAAATTATGGAATAATTTTATGATCTATGGAGGCATTTAATTTTGATGTGCACACCTTCTAGCTCTTTTTTGAGAAGTTCTTCAGCAGACATTATTTTATTAATATCCACTATGAATTCATTACAGAATGACTTTCCTTGATAATTTTCGTTTCTTTCAATGCCCTCGTGCCAACCAGTATCTCCATATGGAAATAATAAAGGATATTGTAAAGGGTCATAACAACCATAATAATATCAAGCTTTGTAACTGAAACCAGCATGACTATAAACAATAATATCCCTATCTTTTATTTCTCCACCATCATTTTCAAGCCATATTGCAGCTACTTGGGAAGCTGTAGGGCAATTATAAACTTGTTGATCCAAACCCGAATCTTCTCTAATAATAATTTTGCAAGCTTGTACTTCAGGAATGTTCTTTAACATGCGAAAGAAGGAAGCATATGGATTTACTTGTAGAATGTCTATGAGCCTTTCAAGCATATTACAATGCAGCTTATGTGATAGATTCATACGATTTTGAATTTTATGTTCGGTATTGAAAAATTATAATTGCAAGTAGGAAGGTTGTTCATCATTAGGTAATAGTTCGTTAATAAAATGGTATACTTGTCCTTGAACTCTAAATGTATATATTCCTTTATTACATTTGCACAATGATTTGTCATACTTGACTCCAAACGATGTGAAAGCAAATGTATTATTATAAGTTCGTATATAAGTTTGAAATTGTTTTGCATCTTTACAAGTTGATGTATATAAATGGTATAGCTCATTAGGTACATCGCTCAATACTAATGAAATTTCTCCATCATAGCAACAAAATGCTTTAGGTTCAGAATAGAACTTTATGGCTCCACAATACTCACATAATTTACTTGGAGGCAATAAGTTGCCTGATTGTGGAATATTTTTTATAGGGTTGTTTAGATTATTAGTGATGGTTTTACGTTTATAACCTGCACAAGCAAAGAAACTTAATTTTAAGCAACCGAACGTTTATAATTATCAAATGAAATGTGTGTATGTATGCTTAAAATAGGCAGTATATGGTACCTTTATTAATGTTACTTTTTGATACAGAATGATATTTATCATGTTGATGTGACGTCGATCCTAATAAAAAAAGGGCAACTTTAAATACCGAAGTCAAACCAATATCACCTCTAGTTAAAAACCTTCTATTTTGCGGTGATTTCTACCTTTTTCAGAAGAATTGTAGACTGGAATAGATGCTTTCCCCTTCCTTGCTACATTTTGTAAACGTGTTGTGTCCACTGAACCACAATAATTACCAAATAAGGTCATGAAGAAGAAGGTAGTTAGATAGTTACAGTATTGTTTAAGGTGTATAACCTTGAGGATCTTGCACTCATATTGTGGAGCTCCATTTTCACTTATTTGTTAAAAATTGGTTGTATTTAGTTGCACTGAGTATTCTTCTACTATTGATTGGTCTAGGTCATTTATTAATAGCTTGTTTTTTTTTGTGATATGCTTCTGTTTGTTTTTTTACGCATCTGCTCTTTTTTATTCAAAGGCAATGTAGAGTGCAATCTTCTTCTTTTTTCATTTGGCTGTATACATGCTAAAGGACTCATCCTATGCCCTTTACCACAGAGCGTACCTAATAAAAAATACAAGTAGCATGTAGAAGAATTATTAAGACTAAGCAAATTTTAAGATCATTTTGAATCATTATTTTATATATATGACCTTTAAGATAGATAATATCTAGTACCGTTCTCAATATTAATTTTTGATAGACTGTCATAGTTTGTTTGTGGAGATGACGTTGAACCTGACAACTAAAAAAGGTTTTTAAGTATAGACAAACTAAAATCAGTGGTAGTTAATTGCTTTGAATTTTGTGGATGGTCTGTGTATACCTTTTTCAAATGAACTGAAAATTGAAATAGTTGCTTTCCCTCTATTTACTTTAGTTTGAAAACTCCTAGTGTCTATTCAACAATATTAATCACTGATTAGGAAATGAACACGAGAAGCTAAAATCACTTGTAGTTAAAGGCCTTCAAATTTGTAAAGATTTGTATATACCTTCTTCAAAGGAGTTGCATATAGAAATAGATGTTTTCCTATTATTTGCCTTAATTTGGGAATGCTTTGTGTCTAAAGTACAATGTTAGTCATCAAATTAGGCCATCAACCACAAGGCAATCAAATATTTATACACAAAATGATTAAGGTGCATCACCTTGAACATCCTGTATACAAACTGTTGATCTTGTTTTTTGTTTATCTATCAACAAATGGGTTCTATCTGATTGAACTGAACATTCTTTAGTTATGTCGATGTAGGTTATTTACTAACAAACTATTTATCTTTTTGTGATATGTCTCCCTTTGTTTTTTTACATATTTCTTCTTTTTTATGCAACAGTAGTGTAGAATACCAACTTCCTTTTTTCGGATTCGTTTGTATTGTCCCAAATAAAGGTTGTTGGGCAGCCATTTTGTTTTCTTTATAAGCTTGTCTTTTCATGGCACGTATCTCTTCCTCTTTATCATCAGATAACGCAGCATAGCAAATTCTCTTTTTAGACATCTTAATATGTGCGATGTCTTCACTTGGTGATATATTATGCTCCATTGAGCATGTAGTTATGTCTTACCTTAACTATATGTTGCCACCTTCTGGTGAAAAGAAGTTTTCCTAATCAATTTTAGAAAACTTAATCACTATTCTCTTTATTCACGCCCTAATCACGACACTATTTTCATTAACACTAATATGTTCGTATAATTGGAAGACAAATGATGAAAATACACAAATTACGCAACTAAAACTAACACAAGTAAAAACAGAAATTTGTACAAAAATCGAATAAACAAACTAATCATTGAGCACATGTAAATGTATAGAAGATACAATTAATAAAAAAGGGGATAAACAACAACTAAGGCTCATAGATATACACAATTGTAAAAAAGAATAGGTGAGAGACTTATTTGGTATTTATATCTTCAGAAAAACCCAGAAAACCTTCCTTAAACTATAGTCTTGCCTTTTGCTACATGATAATTGGGTAATAGATCAAATCAATCTTGAATTTCGCAATACTACCGCAAGAAGGAAACATAGCCCAAAAGAAATGTATTATCCAACTTTTTTTCTACCTCGCTTAAAATGCAAATAATAAGAAAAATCTAAGAATAGAAGTAGGGGAAAAGGACAATTCCAAGTTCTCCAAAATTTCCTATACCTCATATCTTGGATTAAAATTTGTCAGTGTCTTCAATTGTTTGTTGGTTAACCACTTATGGAACAAGGAAAATAAAAGTGTTGTTGACGAAAAGGACAAGTTAGCAAAAAACTATTGACATATATACTTTGGAATAATAACCTTAAATTTATGCTGAAACAAAGTTTCCTTAAAAGAAGTCTTGAATTTTAAGCTCAACAATTTTACCTTTTGACAAAGTTGTATGAGGTAGTATTGTCTTTCCTAGATAGTTTTTTACTGCTTGGCTAGCAGTAGTAACACAACAATGACTACTGATCGATGATAGGGTTGCTAAGCTATTTTAGGTCCAAGGAAAATTCCTTCCCCCCCCCCCCCCCAATTACTTAAGGAAAGCCAAAGGCTACAAAGCAGTACAAACATTACAAAGGCTTATTATCAAGGATGTAGCATAACATATTGTAAATTGACAAACTCTTGTAAGTTGATTTAGTGCCAAATTATTCATGTAAGCTCAACTCTTGTTTGGCAAAGAATGAGCTTTTGTGCTTCAAAAGATAGATTAGAAAATGGAGTGCCAATTGATCCATGATCTTGGCTTGTTATACTATGACCTTATATGATCAAGAAAGGTAATGTTAGCATATTTTTCGAACTCCTGGTTGACCTTTTGAATGAACGTAGCCTGATTCTTTACTTGGTTACTCTACTAACGTTCAAATCCCTCCCTACATTATATTGCATTGCTTTTGTGGCTTATCCTAACAACCCCTAACACCCCCCAAAAAACAGGGGGCTAAGACTGGAGTCTGAAGACACCTACGGCCTATCTCTTTGCAAATTCTACCCTGGTTCTTTTAAAACTAAAGACACTATTTCCTCAGCCATGTCAATTGAAGTTTAGAAAGTTAAATGCAAATCCTTGTGGTGGGTCCCCTCAAAACTTGTTAGTAAATAAACACTAAATTCCAGTACAATTGAAAAATTTGGTTGCCAGCAACTTGCAAATATTATTGTAATATTTGAGGGTGAGTTTTCTGGCAATTCAACAACTCTTCCAAGAAATAGAGCATGGGGGGGGGGGGGAGAAAAGAAAATGGAAAGGGAAAGGAATGCTATTCTAATATATCATTTAGCAAAACCATTGGATTTGTCCATGATGGCCTATGTTAAGTGCAGGAGATAACTGAACAGAGGTTTAAATATTTACAATTCTATCAATGGCCTTTGAAGTTGAGGACTCTTAACAAACAAGCCCCATGAGCAAAGAACACACTATAATAGAGTCCATAATTAATAGAATCAATCAATAATTAGAGGATTTAACAAACAAATCCATAACCCCTGAATTTAGAAAATAAATAAAACAACCAAAAACCAAACAGCCATACTCAAGGAATTTGCAGACCATCACAAGAAATTGAATCAGAAATGAACAAAGTCTTAGATAGATTTTGTAAACAGAGCGAAAACAAAGAGGAGAAATTCACCTGATGAGTTTGCAAATCAAATCCTTAGTGGTTGCCAAAATAGAAAGACAAACATGGTGTCGTCGGCTATACCATGCTCAGACTTTGAGAGAGAGTCAGTGAGAGAAATACAGAGCGAGATTGAGGAAAAGAGAGAGAAACTAATGAGAAGAGGAAGACTGAGGAAAAGAGAGAGAAATTGATGAGAAGAGGGTGGAGAGAGAGAGAGTGAAGAAAGAGAAGCACCAAAGTGGAGGAGACATGTTAGAGCGAGGAAATGCAACATGGCCTTTGCAATGACAGTTCAAGCAAACACCCAAGTACACATTTGGAGAATTCTTGTGATCCATTTTCTGTAACACCCCTAGCCCCTAGGGTCAGAAGCGTTACATTTTCTTACTTCTTATTTAATTTTGGGACGAAACGGACAGAGTTTCCCATGAAAACTGACCGTTTCCAGGCTAAATGCCTTACAATAAGTCCCTGTAAATCAACAGAAGCGTAAACATATAAAACATAGCTCAACTGCCACACGCCGGAGTTCATAACTCGACGAGCCACCCACTCAGAGTACACCAAACAGAATAACTCATTAATACAGAAAAAGTAAAAGATACAACTCAACAGTTTACACAACCGGAGTATGGGGTTTACATCCCAAGACATAACTAACTTTGACCAAAAAGACATCTAGCTAATTGAATGGTTGCCTCATATGGCCATATAGAGCGACTCATAAATAATATGCATTACATGAACTTAGAATACTTGTTTACAATCATTTCAAACTAAGAACACATGACATGACTTCATTAAGCATGTAAGATCCCTTCAAATGGATCTAAACGACACCTAGCAAGCAAGAACAGGTTCCATCTTGACATAGCTGACTCAACATCTACCTGTTATAAAGAAAACCTGGGGAAAAGGGGAAAGAGTAGTAGGATGAGCAACCATACGCTCAGTGAGTATTCCCCAACCCCCTTAAAACCAAAACCGTTACCGACAATAATATCTTTACTAGTCACATATCACGTATCCATACTTTACTATCATATTAGGCAATCATAAATTCCAAGGAACGATTACCCTTCTTAAACTTCATTCCAACCATTCAACTCAATTCTAGGCCCTCAATGACCAAACTTCCTTACTTGCAAGCATTCAGGCACATAAGCAAGTATGCAACTGGGACTGAATACAAAGGCTTTCAAACTCACTTTGAAAACATGGTGACTCTCGATAAATACCAAGAATGGTTTAAAATCCACATCAACTCCTTTAAAGCTTATATTTCTTTCTAAAAGTTCTCAAAACATCTAAACTGGCAAGAAAGACTTGTCAAGAAACATACTTTCATAGAATGTACACATTAAAATGAATAATGCAACATTTGAAACTTCAATTGACTATACTTGGAAATCCTTTCCTAAAAGATGAACATGATGTGCACATTTGAAAGCTTCCTTTCTTTTCTTTAAAAACACTTTACTTGGCCTCTTGAGGCTCACATTACTTTAAAGGAACTTCTTTTCTTTTCTGAACTGCTTAGAGTGGCAAAACGTCAAATTTCCTTTTAATGAGGAACTTACTTACAACATAAAACATCTTATTGTGCTGGCTAGGGAGGTCAACACCGCCCTTAAGTGAGATCGTCACTCTTAATCTATGTTATCCCCGGGGTATACGTACTCAACTTTTGGCCAAAACGCGTCTTAGTAGAGTAATTCTAACCTCGATACTGTCCTCTGTGGGGCAACAGCTCACACCAGGATAATCATATCCTGAGTCCAGTTCCCCCTCAAGGTTTTCTTACGCGTCACACATCATAACTTATCTGGGGAACAGCTCACACCAAGATATTTCATATCTTGAGTCCAGTTCCCAGGAACAGCTCACACCAAGACAATTCATATTTTGAGTCCAGTTGCTAACTTATCTTAAGGGAAACAGCTCACGCCATCTTTGCGTCCAGTTTTCAGGAACAACTCACACCATGATAGCTCGTATCCTGAGTCCAGTTCCTAACTTACTTATCTCAGGGGGAAACAGCTCACGTCCTTTTTGCGTCCAGTTTCCGCCATCTGGCCAACTTCCCAGCACATTCTTAGATTTTAAAGACATATTTCATTTCTCTATTTGAAATGCTTACTTGGCTGAAAACTCGCTTTTTAAAGTAAACGACTATAACCTTTTGAAATGCTTATAATTCACTTCCTTTTCAACTTAAAGCCTTCTTATAATGTTAATACGTTTGCTAAATCGTAAATTGACTTCGTACATAGCTTAAAAGCTTCTTATAGACGTTGTAAGTTTATTAACACATAAATCGACTTCCTTTGAAACTTGAAAGCTTCTTAAAAACGCAATGAGCTTGTTAAATCATAAAACGATTTCGTTTCGAACTTAAAGGCTTCGTATAAATGTAATACGGCTACTAACTCGCAAAGTGACTTCATTTTTAACTTAAGAAACTTCTTATAGACGTAAAACGTTTGCTAGTTTATAAAACGAATTCATTTCTAACTTAAAAGCTTAGTATAAACGTAATACGTCTATTAACTGGTAAAATGACTTCCTTTTAGACTTAAAGGCTTCTTATAAAGGCAATAAGTTGGTTAATACTTAAAACGATTTCACTTTAAACTCAAAAGTTTCTTATAAATGTAACACGTTTACTAAATCGTAAAACGACGTAGTTTCCAACTTAAATGTTTCGTCTAAATGTAATAATTTTGTTAAATCGTAAAACGATTTCATTTCTAACTTAAAAGTTTCGTATAAACGTAATAAATTTACCAAATCGTAAAACAACTTCGTTTTTAACTAAAAGGCTTTTTATATAAACATAATAAGGTTGCCTAATCATAAAACGACTTCGCTTCTAACTTGAAAGCTTCGTATAAACGGAATACATTTGATAGTTCGTAAAACGACTCCATTGCCAACTAAAAAGATTCTTATAAATGCAAAACGAATGCTAACTCATAAAAACGACTTCACTTTTTAGCGTAAAAGCTTCTTTTAAACTTAAGACATTTGCTAAGTCGTAGATCGAAACTGAATAAAGACTTAAGTAAGCAAAGAGCATGCAAATAAGCTAAGCTTCATTATTAGCACCTTAGTGTACTATTTTTCGGGTCGTATAAATTCTTTTAAACATGAGGAGGGGTCATTTATGGTTTACTTCGAACTTAATAAACGATTATGGAATAGCTAAACATATAAACGATCATGGAATGACTAAACATTTATATACGTTGATTTTAAACTCGTATGAAGCAATGCGAAGTTTATACTCAGACATGAATTAACGAGAAAGTTTCAAATCAAGGCTAAACATACATACTTTGCACGCATGCTTTACTTCGAATTAAAACCTCTAACTTGAATTAATTAACTGATTCGAATCGACGCTAAACATACATAATTCACTTCCAATTAACATTTTAGGCATAATTTACTTAAGTCGATTCGAATCGAAGCTAAACATATATAATTCACTTCGAATTAACAACTCAGGCATCATTTAACCAAATTAATTCGAATCGAAGCTAAGCACATGTAATTCACTTCGAATTAACAACTCAGGCATAAATAAACTTAACATGTCCGAATCGATTCTAAACATGCATAGCTTCTCATCACATAATCCGTGAAATTAACCAAACCTAAGCTGACATAAATCATCGTTTAGGTTAAAACATTTCAAAATTAATACTAATTTAGGAGGCGAGGAACACCCACTTCAATCCAAGCTAAAGGACTTGTTCTAAGCGCTTTCAAGCTCGATTTGGATGCTGGGAACCCTCAATCCTCGACCCAATTAGTCCCAATGCACGCCCAGTGATGCGATTAAAACCCTAGCCCGACATAGACCAAAATCAGTATGCCCTAGACCCGGTTCTGCTGCTGGGTTGTTGTCGCTGGTGTTGGTTGCCGGCGTGGGCTCCACCGTCGACGACTGTGGTGGTGTGGGGCTGAGGGTTTCAAAACCCCAACCCTTGAACCGAGCCCCCACTCTCAATCTCGCTCCCTCAGCTTGCTCGACCTCTCCCTGCGGTGGTCGATGGGAAGCAGGGCAACGAAGGGCAACAGGGCGCACCTGACCGGCCCCCAATCGCCGGCGAACCCTTCCTCTCTCTCTCCCCTTCGCTCAATATCTCTCTCTTCCTCTCTCTGGGTGTTCGCCGGGGAGGGCTCCAATGGGGAAGCCATAACAACCCCCCCTTCGCGTGCCTTTTTTTTTTCCTTCCTTTTTCAAGTAAGGGGCTCCGACCCCTTATGTTCTCCCTCTCTCTTTTTTTCTTTTTTTTTTGACTCTAGCTGATCAGTAATTGGCGCTGTGAGTCTAGTTCGTATCTCGAACTCTAAACCCGAATCACTAATACGGCCTTCTATCGACTATTCTTTCCCAAGTACGTCAAGGTTTGATTTTCATAGACTTCGAAGCTAATTCTAAGGTAACAACCTAATCGTATTTGGGAAACGACTAAATAAATCGAATAACGACTAAATTAAACTATCGATATAATTTAAAGGCATAAATCGCACGAATTGACTTTAAAATCAATAATAACAATAATAACCACTTTTTTTTTATAAAATTATTAGCTCCCATAAGCATAAAAATATGATTTTATAACGTAAAAAGGTAATATAGCTAGCTTAATGGAAAAACAAAAACGTAGGTCTTACATTTTCCCTTCACTCCCTCTTTTATTTTAGAGAAAGATGGCCTCTCACAACTCCCCCAACAAATGACACTTACCCAAAGGCTCTGGTTCGAACTCCTACGTATAATTTCCAACCTTTTTTTGACTAACAGTTCGAGGATATATTTCACTGCAAATGTTATCCCCAAAAAAAATAACTCCTACACAGAAAGATGATTCCCCTTTATTTTTTAGGTAAGCAGGAAACAACATTATGACAATGAATGCGATGTTTATCTTTTATATAAGAGGTAAGGGTTTTCAATCCACTTATAGATAGGGTTCACAAACTCATAATAAGATGGGTCTAGGAAATAAAATAATAAATACATCTAATATTTATTTTATGTGCATTGATATACTTAATGACATTATAAGTTCATAATTATCATCCAATCTAACTGACAATTCATTTGCTTGAAGATATCATGGTTGTACTCTAATAAGTTAAATTAGACTTACAAAGTAGATAAAGCATAAACATAGTCTGTCAAATTAACAAGTGAGAAAGAAGAGAATAGGGAAGGAAATTGCTAATGCTTCTGATTGAACCTCACGGCTACCTTACGTAGCTATAAATGCATGCTTTTCCTTATAACCCTAACCCTAGTGGTAAAAGGAAAGAATATTATAAAAGATATGATTATATCACAATTATATCACAAAATATGTCATAAAGAATATCAAAAAGATATACATCAAAGTTCTATCCTTGTCACTCCCCCCTTAAGTTGGAGCATGCCCAACTTGGATCATAAGTATAGAAATTGCTGCTTGCCAAGTGCCTTGGTAAAGATGTCTGCCGGCTGATTCTTAGAAGAGAGGTACTCGGTGATCAATTCACCAGATAAAATACTGTCTCGAACAAAATGGTAATCAATTTCTATATGTTTTGTCCTTTGATGAAAAACTAGGTTCCTAGCAATAGGCAAGGCTGCCTATTATCACAAAATAACTTCATATGGAGCGTAACGATCACACTTAAAGGTGCCAGAAAGGAACAAATCCAAATAAGCTCATTGGTTGCTGCTGCCATGGCTTGATATTCAGCTTCTGCTGAGGACCTGGAAACTGCGGTTTGTTTCTTAGTCTTCTAGGATATAGAAGACACTCCAAGAGTTACAAAATTCCCCATTAAGAGCATCTAGAAATGGGGCATGCTCCACAATTTGAATCACAACATGCTAAAGCATACAAATCCAAATTACTTTTCATAAGCAACCCTTGTCCATGATTGCCTTTCAAATAGTGTAGAACTCGTCGTGCCGCCGCCATATGTTCCCCCTTGGGATTTTGCATGAACTGGGATAAAATATGCACAAAATAGCTTAATTTAGGACGAGGAATGGTCAAGTATATCAATCGTCCGACTAGTCTTCTATACTAAGTAGCATCATCCAAGCATTCAGTCGTAGTGAGTGCTAAATTGTAATTGGTCTCCATAGGAAAGTCCGTAGGCTTATCACCTAATAATCCACACTCTTCAACAATGTCCAAAGCATACATACGCTGAGATAGAAATAACCTCTGTGGACTGTGAGCCACCTCAATACCTAGAAAGTATTTGATAGGCCCTAAGTCCTTAATACAAAAACATTTATGTAAATATGCTTTGAAAGTGGAATATGCCTCACTATTGTTTGCTATACGAACCAAGTTATCAACATAGACCAATAAAGCCACAAATATCCCATTATTGTGGTAAGTAAAAAGAGAATAGTTGGGATAAAATTGAATAAATCCATATGCAAGGACTTTAGAGGATACTGAGTAAACCATTGCTTGGGAGCTTGTTTTAACCCATATAAAGATTTTTGAAGTTTACATACTTTGTTGGGTTATGAAGACTAAAATCCAGGGGGTAAAGTCTTGTACACTTCCTCTTCTAGATCACCATGCAAAAATCCATTATGAACATCTATTTGAGAATGCTCACATTCCCTAGGAGCAGCAACAACTAGAAAACATCGAACACTGGTCATTTTAGCGACAGGGGCAAAAGTTTCGTTAAAGTTAAATCCGTCTACTTGCTTATCTCCTCGGATCACCAAACAAGCCTTGTATCTCTCTATATTGCCATTAGCATTGTACCTTACCTTATAAACCCATTTATAATTAAGGGGTCCATGTCCCGGAGGCAAATCCACTATAGTTGAAGTGTTGTTTAGTTCCATAGCTTCAATTTCCTTAGCCATTGCTTCTCTCCAATGTGTATCCCTAACTACTTCATGATAAAATTTGGACTCCACAATTTTTGTTATAGTAGATAAAAAACATTTATGTGCTTCTGAAAAATTATTGCAGTTAACATAATTAGCAATGGGGTACAGTTTACTTGAAGATATCTTTTGAAGTGCGGGAGCGTTAGTCAAGGAGTCTTTGATTAAGGTGCTTAACAAAGATAATCCAGCAAATGACTTGGGCTCGGTGGGTCTGTTTACTTGGAGTCCCGGCTGTGATTGTGGGCTGCCTTTCCACTTCGGATTAGGCTGGTCCATCATGCTAGTCATTGCCCAAACTCTCCATGGTTTTTCCTTAGGTATCGGGGTCTGACTAGTGGATGGCCCAAAGCTGGCAGCATCCGGGTGTGGGCTACTTAGCCCATCCTTTGGAGACCCAGATCCATCGTCTCTGAGCTCATGCCCTATGTCGCGCAGCCTAGCTGAGTCCAGCTTGCCCAGTCTCTTGGTGGCCCCATTAGAAGGCGCTTGGGCTGAATTGTGAGGCCCATTCTGTGTGACCTCATTACCCAACCTTGGGTCATCATCAAACCACATATTTTGTGGCATATCAAATGAATACTCTTTATCTTTGTGATCCAATTTTATTGTAGAGAATGGAAATACATTTTCATAAAAAATGACATCCTGACTCACAAATATGTTGTCGTTCTTCGAATCATAAAGTCGCTATCCTTTTTTACCATGAGGGTATTCAAGAAATACACATCTCCTACTATGCTCCCCAAACTTGTCCTTAGGCTTTTGAGCGGTATGCACATAACATAGATATCCAAAGCACCCTTAAATGCTCATATGAAGGTTTCACATCGAATAATAATTCATAGGGCATTTTCCATTTAAAATTGAAGAAGGTGTTCTATTTATCAAATATGCAGCAGTTAGAATGCACTGCCCCCAAAATTCAAGTGGCAAATTGTAATTGCAGTGCCCTAGCAACATTAAGAATGTGATGCTGTTTTCTTTCAACCCTACCATTTTGTTGAGGGGTGTCTACATAACTTGTCTGGTGTATAATCCCATGTTCCCCATAAAACTTATTCACGGGCCCAGAAGTAAACTCACGCCTTTTATCACTTCTTATAACTTTGACTCTAGCCCCAAATTGGGTTGTAATCATCACAGAAAAATTTCTAACCAATTATGAGGCCTCACTTTTATCATACATGAGATATGTCTGCACACCTCGACTAGCATCATCAAGTATGGTAAGGAAATAACTAGCCGCACAAAAGGACTTAACACGATAACCACCCCAAATATCACAATGAATATGATTGAAACACTTTGATGCTTTATTTTCACTTATAGGAAAAGGGGTACGGGTTTGTTTCACACATAGACACACATCACAAAATTCGTATCTATGCGTACGAACTGAATCTATATGAATGTTACTAGGTACTTTAGAGAGAGCCTGATTTGAAGGATGTCCCATTCTGCGATACCACGCAACAACCTTGTTGACTTGAATCCTTGCCTTTGAATCTTCCTTGTTGACAAAGACCCGTCTTCTTGGCTCACCCACTGTAATCAGGTTCTTTGTAGTAAGGCCCCGAACCACACAAATTTTTTTTGTAAACGTCGCCATACAACAAATCTCATCCAACAATTGAGCCACTAAAATCAAAATACAATCCAAGCTTGGAACATATAACACATTAAGCAAAATTAGCTTCGGATTTAACTCGATTGTGCCTGTCTTTACCGCATATGTGACTGACCCATTTGCCAGACTTACTGGAATCAGATCAATTTCCATGACATTATTGAACAACTCAATCTCCCCTATCATATGGTATGAGGCACCACTATCAAATAGCCAGGCTTTCTTACTTGACAACTTGTCAAGTCTCGAATTTGGAGTCTCAATAAGACTCAATAGTCATTGTACCTGCTCGGGAGTGAACCCATGAATCGACGCGTACACTACTCTCGGCTGGTGCTGCAGGGCCCGAGTGCTCCCCCTAAATCTGGGCTACGTAAGACACCTCGCGACTAGATGGTCCTGCGCCTTGACCACATCTAGAATTCACACGCCTACCGTCGCAACCTCCTCTGCCTCGTCCGTGGGTGTTTCTGCCTCCGTTAAGTGTTCCATCCGAGTGGATACCTGATTAATTCATAGCATGCTGCTTCAACATGCCTGATCTTCCCGCAGTACATGCACACAGGCCACTCATTGTGCCACAGAGGTGCAGGACATCGCAGGAAGAGCAGAAGTCGTGTCTTATCTGGAGTCTTGGTTGATCATCACCCTCTTATGGTTCTCCTCTTGTTGAACCATATTGAAGATCCTGTCGAGCGTTGGCAGGGGATCTAATGCCAATATTTGACTCCAGACTGTAGAAAATGAATCATCATCGAGCCCCATTAAGAGTTGGTGCACCTTGTCCTCGTCCAACATCTTAGCGATCTTCTCGACTACGCCACATGAGCACGTTGGTAACTTGCTGTAGTTATCCAACTTGTTCCAGAGAACCATAAGCCGATTGAAAAATTGAATATGTCTTGTCCATCTTGCTTACACGAAGCAATTTGGGCCTTTAATTTGTGGATTCTAGGAACATTCGGAACATAGTACCTCTTTCGAATGTTCCCCCACATATTGTGTGCTGAGTCGACATATGCAACACTAGCATGTAGTTTTGGATAGATCACGTTCATGGTCCAGGACGTGATCATAGAATTAACCATATCCCATGCGTTAGCCTCCACGACTTGTTCTCCATCCTTGTTTTCAAGCCTCGGTAGCTTGCCATCAATGAAAGCTAATTTATTTTTAGCTTTGAGTGCCATTCGCACCGCTTGCTCCCACAAGTCATAATTTTTCCCACTAAATCTGACCGTGGCTATTATTGCACCAGGCGAATCAAAGGGATGAAGAAGTACGAAGATTATCCATAAATGATAAAAGGTTTTGGTTTTGGTTCATTGTCTTTGGGTTCATTGTCTCTTCCCACGACTTTCCTCCCTCGAGATTTATGTGTATTAATGTCGTGGATTGATTGGCTCTAATAGCGTATCAAATTAATAAGTAAGGAACAAGAGACTAGTGGAGAAATTGCTTCTGCGTCCCATTGAATCCCATGACTGCCTTACGTTGCTATAAATACATGTGTTCCCTCATAATCCTAGCCCTAACATCAATAGGAAAGAAAATAACAAAAGATATGATTATATCACAATTATATCACAAAATATATCAAAGAGAATAAAAAAAAAATATGCATCAAAGTTCTATCCTTGTCATAGTCTCCACATAATTATTGTTTATAGTAAGTTTTAACATAACTCTAAAACTCAACAAATAATTTGTGTACTTCTAAAATCGGTTTTATGTTGGAGTTCTACAGTACCTATCGTCATAGCCAAACCCATATTTCCTACCCTTCTGTTGAATCTGCCCAAAATTTATTTAACCAATTTTCTCTATTTAAATTAAATAGACGCAGATTTTATGAACACAACATTTGGAAATTTGGAATCTTATACACACACACGCGCGCGCGCACACACACACACACACACACACATCTATCTATCTATCCATCTAACTATCTCTCTCTCTCTCTCTCTCTCTCTC
>JACYFF010010365.1:78181155-78268741 GCA_017589665.1 Selenicereus undatus | reverse complement strand
ATATATATATACACACACACACGCACACGCACGCACACGCACACACACACACATATCTATATCTATAGATCTCTCTCTCTCTCTCTCTCCTTTTGGATGGTCATTCTCTTTACGAAAAACTTTTTCATAAAATTCCAGATTACACATTCTTAGCGTGTTTAGGTGTAAGTGCTTTCCCAATGTCTTTAATAACCAAAATAAAGTAGAATCTCAATCAAAGCGGTGCATTTTTCTTAGCTATGCTTCACTTTACAAAGGGTGTCGGTGTCTTGATCCTACTACGGGTTGTGCATATGTTAGTCGTTATGTGTCACTCCATGGAGATGTCTTCTCCTTTCCTGTGTTATAGTCCTACGAGTCGAAGACCCGCAATACCTCTCCTCTGCAAGTTATCTTCTGTTCCAATCCTTTCTCGCTTGACTTACCTGCTCCCTCCTTATCTCTTGCCCTGCACTCTGCCCTACAAACCCTTGCAGCTGCGTTTGGGCCTGTCCTTGAGCTAGCTATTCCTACCTATCCCATCACGTCTGCTCCCAGCATCAAGCCCTACTCTCCTCCCTTACATCCCTCGCAACCCAGCCCATATGAGTTCCTCCTTCTCTTCCCACTGTTGGGCCTTCTTCCCCTAGTGTCTCGGCCTTATCTGCTTTGCCACCCTTGGACTCTTCTACTAATCCATCACCTAACGCCATCCAAAGTTAAGGGGCCCCTAGTCCCCTTGCTTCCCCATCCCTTGACCCATCCCCACCTTCTCCCACCCAAAAACTATCATCCCATACAAACCTGTGCTAAGTCTGGAATTAGCATGACTCATATGTTTTTGTCCTTAACTGTAGATTGCACAATCGAAATCATTCTTCCTTCTCACAAGCATCTAAAAATAAAAACTGGTAGATGGTGATGGTTGAAGAATTTAGTGTATTTTCCCAAAATGATATATGATGACTTGTCCCTTACACTACAAAAATGGTCGTGTTACCGCACTTGTCTAACCACACATAGCTATGTGTGGCCAAGAAAAGGGCACGCGGAGTTGAGTGCCCAGAACTATCTCCGCACATATTAAGTGAGGGGAATATACACCCCCTCTTATAAGTGAGGTAGTATCGTATTAACATATGTCCACACATACTATGTGCGACGACCTAATCCATATAATCTCCTAATGTGTTAAGTGTGGTAAACACAAATATTTATGCAAAATGATAAGTGTCTTGCTGCAAGACACTTCATAAGTGTCTTGTTTTGACTAAAAAATCATACTATCATGTTTTTAAATTGAAAAAATTGGAACGATTGAGTCGTGAAAGCATATTACAACTTATACATTATACAAAATCATCTTTTTATCCATATTTTTTCACATTTCTAAAATACATGTATCATATGTACTCACGAATAGGGTTAATGAGATTAGGGTATCATTTAATACTTTGTCAGCATAGTCGATGAATATTCAAGGTTAGCAATTCATAATTAAATATAATCATTGAAAAATTTGTGGTTTTAAATCTTAAAACATATTAATTTATAATAAAGTAATACATTTAAGAGTATCTTGCAACAAGACATATATCACTACCCAATATTTATTATATTCTTTTTGCATGAGGTGGGATTCCACAAAAAATAGGGGAGTAAAGGCACGTTCTTTGTATTATTTTATTTCCACCCCCAATACCCATGGTCTTCTCAGTTATCAATTCCCAATTCCCATCGGCCTCATCACTCCAACCTAGTTTGTGTTCTCTAGTGAATACTACTTGTAAATTCAGGTTAGCTAGTAAATTCGACTTGCTAAAATGACACTGGCCTACGGCTCGTGTTCTTCTTCTTCGCAATAATACTATTGTTCATGTTATTGTCCTTCAAGTTGTCTCTGCTGTCTTGATTTCACTTATTTAATTGAGCAGATGATTACGCTCGGACGCCATTTTCAAATAGGTTTTCATCATTCTGGCTGATAATGGAATTACATTGAATTTAATCATTTGTTTTTGGATTATTATGAGTTTACTTTTGTCCAACATGATTGCGGATAAAGTTGAATTGGATTACATATCTTGTTTGGAATGATTGCACGAATCGTTTAGGAGATTTAGTAGTGTGTGTTCTATACGACTATACGTTTGCTTCAAAATGAGTAGTTGATTAATTGTAAGCTCTTGTCATTGATTGGAGCTTTCCGTCTATATTTTATTGGTAGTTACTATGTATGAACTTCCAATTTTAGGGTTGCATCCATTAGAGAAACTGAAAAATTGCATTAGTAGTGTAGATATTTTGTGGCTTATTTTGATTCAGTTTCTACGGTCAGCCTATTAATTAAGAAGCATTAGTGCTTCCTATGCCTATTTTACTGGCATCAAATGCATTCAACATCAATATTCCTTGAAACATTGTCATGGACTACCTACTAGTGTCAAAGAAGCTACAAGAAGTAGTTGCCCTTTCATTATTTTTGTTGCCTTAAACATGGAAGATGGATGCTGCTAAGTTGTGGGTTAGAGTTTCTTAATCAAAATTTGTACTTCTACTTTAATTGAGTCGAATTGGGAAAAAAAGTGCAGAACATGGGGAAGATGATTTGCTTTGTTTTTTGAATAGCCTTTTCCTGAAGCAATTGCAAATCCACTTGAAGATGATATATGAACGAAATGAACTCAATTTGGAAATGTATTGTTTTTGCTACCTAGATATACTTTATATATGCAACAAGTAAATATAATTTTTCTACAAACATGGATCCTTGTGTCATGAAAGTTTGGATTGTTGCCACCCTACTAGAAATGAACTAGATCAAGGCTTGTGGGGTTTAAAGAAGGCCGAAAAAATCCTAAGCAAGAGGCAAATACTGCTAAACTAGGGAGTTGCTATTATCAAGTTGGTGAATTGCCCCCCTTTTGCACTTTTCACATGATACCCTAGACATTTGCTACTGCTTAGGCTTTTCCTAGTCTTTGTCGAGCAATTATTATGAGCTTGGAGAGTTACCATATCATACATACCAAATGAGTTGGCCAATAGCTTTGTCCTATGTGTGGTGCTGTTTGTGCAGGTTTATTTTGTTTTGGTTGATGCAACTTTGGTGTATGTTCTTTTTAGCATTGTGAAAGTGTACTTGGTATGCTTTTTACTTGCATTTGGCAATTATAATAATAAAAAAGGAATTCATGTAAAAGAACTCGTGTTTGAGGTAAATGTCTTAGTCACTAGGAATCGCTAGTTGCACAAGTTTATTCTAATTCCAGCTTGTACTTATCTTGGAACATTGATTATGAGTATAGCAATTCCAGTTAATTTGATTCTTTCTCTTGTTATTTCTCCTTGTATTCCATTTTGCTGTTGTAGTTTAGCTTTACGTGTAGTTTCCCCTATTTTTGTTTGCTATAACTACAAGAAATGTTGCATCTACTCATGCTTAAATTTGCCTCCTTCCCAACTTATATTCGTGGCAGGGCATATTTTCCACGCTTAAGGTAAGCATGCACAAGGTAACGGCGGGGAAAAATTCGCCATGCTTAATAAGCGTGGCTGATAGTGCAGTACACACGCTTATATCCATGGAAGACTGCGCCATCTACCATCCTTATAGGTGTATGTAGATTTCCCTCGCTTGTATCCATGGCCATCGTAAACTTTGAGGAAAAAAAGCATTTTGACCATCCCTTAGCTTATCAATTTGGCATTATGCATTTGATAACTAATTTTCAAATGCTTTAAGCAGATAATTAATGTTGACGAGAATTTTTTTGTATAAAAGAAACAAAAAGTCACTGTATTAAAAAATACAAATAATTTATATTCACTAACTTATTATAATCATATATATACATATATATATACACAGACACACCTAGGGAGAGAAAAGGGGGTGAAGCAGAGGAAGAGAGATACAGAGGGAGAAAATACATATTTGATCCTAATGTAAATGATACAAAAAGTACGACAACTTAATAATGATAAACAAATTGTCATCAATTAAGTTCAAAAACAACTAGTGTTCAACCACATATGTACGAAGCAGCTATCTATAGAGAAGCTAGATGAGATTGGAGCCAACGTGATTATGACATTGTGCAAAATGGAGAAGTTGTTTCCTCCTAGCTTCTGTACTATTATGGTGCATCTTATTGTGTACACAACTGAAGAAGCAAAGCTCAGAGGGCCGATCTTATATAGATGGATGCATTCAATTGAAAGGTCATAATATATAAACTAATGCCTAAGTATTTATTTGCTAAAATTGAGGTTATTCATATTAATACTAGTGTATGCATGCGTTTACAATTGTTGTAGGCTTTAGGCGTTCTTGAAAGACCTTGTGTGCCACTGGGCGTAGCCTGAGGGTTCGATGCTAGAAGGGTGCATTGAGCAAGAATGTATAACATTTTGTTCCAAGTATTTTGATGGGGTAAAATGGTTTTCAATAAACCTCAACGAAATGATGATACCTAACCTAATGAGGATTTGTATTTATTTGGTACCATGGGTGAGACTATAGGATTGGTGGAAATTGTTGAAATTGATGAACTAAATCTTAAACAAACTCATCAGATATGTACTACTGCACTTTGATGACATTGATCAATATCATTGGTTAGTTAAAATCATTAATTAATTCTAAGTTATTTTTGGAGGAATGCATCGTGTCTCATTATCATGAACCGGCTGATAGGCTCAAGCAAAAAAGGCTGGTTGAAGATTTTCTTAGTTGGTTAGAAGAAAGGGTAATTATAACTTGGCTTATACTATGTAAGATGGCATTTGGCCTTATTCATTTAACCTAATTACTTTTACAACTTATAACTTAGGTGCACAGATGTTGATGATCCAAAATCAACTGTAGTTAGGGTCGTAGCTTGTCGCCCTAACTCAATTGCTACGAGAATGAATGCATTTGTTATTAATGGATATCGATTCCATACTCAAAGGAGGGATAAAAGTGGAAAGCCAAAAATTTTGGGGTCATACTGGAAGCTGAGGGAAGAACTTATTATGGAAAAATCATCGACATTATTGAGTTAGATTATTACTCACAGCGCAAAATTGCATTATTCCGTTGTGACTGGATAAATGTGAACTCAAGGGGTTTAAAGAACGATAAAAGTTGCATCACTTTGTTAAATTTCATCCGCAAGGATAAAGGAAGTTTTTGATACTGTCAAATGAATCATTTAACTCAAAAGTTCGAAGCTATGTTGGGGAGAAGTTAAGGAGTCATAAATGTCCTTTGAAGATAAAATCTTTATATTACAAATGCTAAAATAGGTGGGTTGTTCACATTTCAGGAAATAGAAAATGCTGGCATATGGTGCAGTCTCGCCAGAAATAAACACCCCTAGCAATTTAAAAATTAAAAATACTTCATATGCTTTCCCATGACCCGCGTAATAAAGAGAGGATGAGGCATAGCTGCCCTCAAATGAGAAGTTTTAATCATGAGTAGTTTTCATCACATTAAAACCACCGCACCCTCAATACAGGGGGGACCCACAACTATAGCAGCCTTCATCCCCTAAATTATAGCTCACGTATTTGAGTGGGATGCAACCACCTCTGATTTTTAATAAGATAACTAGGATTTAATCACCCAACATTTTCAGAACACAACATAAGCATAACTTTCCAATCTCCTGCACATCTCTGGCGTGAACACCCCATCCTTCAACGATGATGCTTACCTCTATAGGGCAGTAACACAAGCTTCTCTGCTGCCTCCATTGTTAGTTCACGCGACCCCGACATCTTCTACCCTTCACGGTCACTACCACACAAATCACAAGGTATTAATGTCAATCCAACGTGGGTTGTTATCATTCAACGGTTACAACTTAATACTGATTTTTTCCATTGCAATTAACTCTACCAGAACAAAGGTGAGCATTTAGAACACCATGCTTCCATGACCACTTACAATAGATTTAATTCTATTGCAAGGCTAAAGTTCAATCCATTACTAGCAATTTCCCACCAATTATTTCAAGGTACCACCTACTTACATTCTATATTCCGTTACCCAATATGCATACAATTCAAACCACGTTAAAGCCGCATTAATTCAAGCACAAGAGGAGCCAGAACATAAAGGTCATTCCTATAATTTAAATCAGCCTGCTTCTGATGAATGACCTGAATAGGCAGATGACTTCAACAAAAAAAACCCCCCACAACTCACATATAAGAACTCAAGCCTTCATAGGCAGACAATTTTAACAAAAACAAGACACAATAGACGGATCTGAATAGGATAGAAATTCAACCACAATAAAACCTCAATTGACATATCAGAACTCAATCATTCATACAAAACCAGTAAAAAAAAAAAAAACACCACAATTCTCATATCAGAACTCAACCCTTCAATCCATAGATCAAAACTCAACCCTTCAGAAAATTTCAAAGAAAAAAAAAACACAAAGGATAAATCTAGATAGGAGACAAATTCAACAAAAATAGAACTCCAATTGATAGATCTGAACTCAACCCTTCATGCACAACCCAAAAAAAAAAAAACAACCACAATGCATAGATCAGAACTCACCCCTTCAAAGGCAGACGATTTCAATGAAAAAAAAACCACAATTGACAGATCTAAATATGAGAGAAATTCAAAAAAAATAAAACCCCAATTGATAGATCTGAACTCAAGCCTTCGTACAATTAAAGGAAAACTAAAGCCCTCATTGTGTTTAAATCGAAACGTAATTTCCAAAACACAATCATGCAGCCACAAGATGAGACAAAAAAAAATTTCCATGATTTTCAAGGGTTGATGCGTTCTAATGAAGGGCTTCAACTCAACTCTTATGCTCAACCCATAAATTGTAAAGCCTCAACCAACTGAATGAGGATGATGAAACGTAGAGGAAGGCAACTAATTAGAGAGAAAGTGAAGACTGAAGTAAACTAATAGCACATGACGGTAGGGAGAATGAGAGGATTGAAATGAAGAGAGTGTGTGAGGCTCTAGAAGTTTGATTCCCTCAATGTCATGGTGAAATAAAGAGAAGGGTCGAGAGGATTCTAGAGAGTAGGTGAGGATTGAAATCAAGAAAGTATGTAAGGGCTCTAATAATGCCTCAATGTGACGGTCAAATAAACAGAGGGGCAGAGAGGAATGGCTTGGAGTGCAATAAAGAGGGCATAGAGGGTGGCAGATGAGAGAGAAATTAAAGGTGAATGTGAGAGTCTTTTAAGACAACCTGTAATAAAGACTCTAGAAATTTATTTTATCGCAGTCAAATAAAATTGATCAACTTGGAGATTTCCATATTTTAAGTGGATCGGAATAAATAATTTTGGTGGATGGGAATTGTTGCTGATATGAAGCTTCTAATTTAATTGTAATTCTATATCTAAATTTTTAAATGTTTCAAATAAGATGACCCTTATCTAATTTATTTAACACAAGAGAATAAATGAAATAATTTTCTTTCAAGCTTCTGATTTAATTGTAGATTTGAATTTTTAAACGTTTCAAATTAGATGACCCACATCTAATTTATTTAACACATGAGAATAAATGAAGTCATTTTCTTTCTATTTTAAAGCATTAAAATCTAATAATCAAATTCTCCTCATTAAAACATTTTTAAAATAATAACCTTCAACATTTATTATTAGAGATAATGGAATAATAAAAATGATTTCCCTCCAAAATCCCTTTTACCACTGTCAAATAAAATTGAACAGCTCGCAGACTTTCATGTTTTAAGTGGTTAAGAATAAATAATTTTGGTGGGTGCGAGCTATTACCGATATGAAGCTCCTCATTTAATTCTAATTCCATATATGAATTTTTAAATGTTTCAAATAAAATGACCCACATCTAATTTATTTAAGACACAAGAAAAAATGAAATAATTTTCTTTCTATTTTAAAGCATTCAAATCTAATAATCAAACTCTCCTCATTAAAGCATCTTTGAAATAATAACTTTCAGCATGCATTATTAGAGATAGTAGAATAATAAATATGCTTTTTCACGATTATTTCCATTATTACTATTGTTATTGTTGTCGTTATTGTCGTTGCTGTCGTTGTATATCGATCTTTCTGTTTGAATTTGCCAACATAGTCAATAATAATTATGATCATCTAATTATCAAAGAGAGATTAAGAGATTATAATGGATATAAAAGTTTTTATTACTTCATTATTATAGAATATGTTCATATTTTACAAGTTTTAACTAAGGGAAACCAAATTATAATTATTGAACAAGCTATACAACCCTATGTGGCACCTTATTATGAACACATAATATAATATACAATTATAAAGAAATATAAACATTTTTTATTTCCATGGTTATTATTAATAGGTTATTATTAATATTTAGTATTTTTCGATACAAATATAAATATGAGCATGTATTATTAGAGATAATAGAAAAATAAATATGATTTCCATGATTATTTTCATTATTATTGTTGTTGTTGTTGTCGTCATTATCGTTGTCAGTGATTTCATCTTCCCCTTCGAATTTGATAACATAGTCAACAGTAATTAGGATCATCAAATTATAAAAGAGAGATTAAGACATTATACTGGATATAACATTTTTTAGTATTTCAGTATTATAGAATAAGTTCATGTTTTAGAAGTTTAAACTTAAGGAAATTAAATTATAATTACTTAACAAGCCATAAAATATGATGTGATGCCTTATTAGTAACAAATAATATAAAATACACAATTATATAGAGCTAATAAACATTTTTGATTTCCATGATCGTTATTGTTATGTTGTCTTTTTTGATACAAATATAAATTTGAGCATGTATTATTAGAGATAATAGAAAAGCAAATATGATTTCCGTGATTATTTCCATTATTACTATTGTTGTTGTTGTCGTCATTGTCGTTGTCGTCGTTGTTGTCTTTCTGTTTGAATTTGATAACATAGTCAATATTAATTACGATCATTTAATTATCAAAGAGAGATTAAGAGATTATTTTGATAAAATATCTACAAAATGTCTATTTGAACATACTTCGTGCAAAGCACGGGCCTATACGAGTATATTTGAAAAGAAACAATTAAGGAGCAGTTGTACACATTATCATTACCAGAATCAGAAAATGATGAGGCATCCATCCGTCCAAGTGGAGTAGGTGATACAATGTGGTACAGATTAATAAATCTTTGTTTTGCAGATACATTTTAGGTGAGGGTTATTAATTCATTAACCTTAATTTTATTTACAAATAGATGCCCGTTAGAATTATAGTTCGCATATTTGGTTTTTCTCTAAATTATAATTACATTTAGAAATACTCTGAGATTGGCAAGAGAGTGAGGGGCAAGTAGTTGCATCCTCACACAAATGGCTCACAAAATTTTGCAAGTGTGAGCGACAAGTTTGTATGTCGTTTAGCTTTTTTTTTTTTTATGATGAAGCTTTACTATTCTTTTATTTGCTATGAATGCTATAAGCATCTTATGCTCGTCAATGCTTTATAAAGGTGGTTATGTTTTTGTTATAGGAGAGGAAGAATAATAGAGAATCTTGTCCAATCAAATGGTTCATAGAAACTCATTAGACGAAAGATAATACTTTTCATGATCCCATCAGTGAATAATTTATGTTAATTAGATACATTTAATTTTATATGATTATTTTAATAGATTTCATGTTTTATCTGACATGTGCAATTCTTTTTATTGTGTTGAATTCAGACTTAACAAAGAACATTATTAAGGCAAAGGCGGGGTCTTCTGAAGTTGTCTTCTCATAGTCAACCTTGAAAAGAGAGAAAATTGCTTATCGAAAGCTCGTGGGTGTTCAAAGTTGTGGAAGAGTTAGGGGATCAGGTTGTGGAGTATATGCAAGAGATATGCATAATATGTGTCACCAAGCTGAACCACTTCTTGTGGTGAAACTTTTGAAAAAGATGCAAAGCTTGCAAAATCAAATAGATGTTCTTACTTCTAAAGTCATTGCAGAAGCTTCGGTCATTCCCCGTGAACTAGTAAGTATCTTGGTGAGAAATTTTCATTAGTTAATTCAAGGCAGTGGATTGGAACAACAAATTAGTAGTGAGCTAGCTACTAAAAATTTGACTTATTCCAACGGAAAATTGGTTAGTCAGAATCTCCGACGGAATTTCGACGAATTTAGAAAAATTTGTTGGAATTCTAATGGACCTATTTTCCACCGGAATTCTGACGGAATCCGACAGAAAATATTTAAAAATTCAAAAAAATCAAAAATCAAAATCAAATTTTTTTTTGAATTTCCCGATGGAAAAATCAGGCGGAATTCAGATGGAATTTCCAATGGAATTCAGACGGAATATTCCGTCGAAAAATAAAAAAAATTCAAAATTCAAAATTTTTTTGCCCCAAGTTGATGGAGGGAAAATTCAAAATTTTTTGAATATTCCGACAGAATTTCGATGGCATATTCTATCGGACATTCTCTTATAAAACTCGCCATTTGCTTAGTTTTTCTGTTGCTCATTTCATAAAATAGAGAGAGATAGAGAGAGAGAGAGGGAGCATCGCCACTTGCCATCGTCCCACCGCCGATTGCCGCTATCACCTCCTCTCATCGTCAACTTTTTGATAAGGTTTTCTCATGTGTAATTTGTATAAATTTTGTTGATTAAGTACATACGTTGAATTTAATAATTTGTATAATTGGTTTGCATGTAACTATGCAAATTTAATAGTTTATATAGTTAGTTTGTTACGTTGATGTTAGTTTGATAGGATGATAATTTACTCTCAATTTTGTACTTTGTTGTTAAAGAATATAATTTTTAATTAATGAAGCATAATTTAATGATAATATCAATTTAACATCAATGATGAGAATTTATTGTATATTAGATACAATGAAAAATATTTTTATAGTTTGGTATTACATTTGTTATTTTTTAAATAAATTTTAAAAATTCCGACGGAATTCGACGGGTTCCGACCGAATTTTCAACGAAATCTGGGAAAAAAAAAATTTGAAATTTTTTTCGCGAATTTTTGTTTGCATCTGACAGATGAGTCCGTCAGCCCCCCAATTCCATTGGAATTCCATCGGAGCAGCGGTCCGACGGGCTTACTATTTCCGTCGAAATGCCTTTTCGACGCTCCTTATTCCGACGGACGCAGTTGGCCGAAATTTCTGTCGGAAAACTCATTTTCCGACGTAAAATGTTGCTTTTTCCGTTGGAAAAAGTTGATTTTTCAGTAGTTTATGACGGTGGCTACAGCAACACTTGCATTTAATGACTAATCTCTGCCTCAACCGTCCTGAAAGTAAAAGTGCAAGCAAGCTCATGGAACGCCCCGATCCCTCTGTGTCGCGAGCAGTTACTGGGAACGATTTAAAGGATCATCGACTGATCTGACAAATCACCACAGGCCTTTCCAGCGTGTTTTGTCCTCGCTCACACGCTGTCTGAGAAACTTCCCAAGAGTTCATCCATCCTACGATTGCTCGCCAGCAAGCATGCTTAACTATGAAGTTCTTAAGAGTGGGCTCCCATTGGGAAGTTCACAGTTAAGCGTGCTTGTTGTGGAGAAATCTTATGATGGGTGACCCATTGGGAAGTTTCTCAGGCAGCGTGTGAGCAAGGACGATGCACACCGGAAAGGCCTGTGGTGATTTGTGGGGCTAGTAAACAATCTCTGAAGCCATTCATTGTAACTGTTCACGACCCAAGAGAGGTCGGGGCATTACACATGACATCAAAGCCAGGTTTCGATCCTAAGACCTATGGGTTATGGGCCCATTCTTTGTAGAATCTCAAAGGTCCAATGAGTGGCCAAACCTTAAGCTTCCCCTGAGTGGGGAGACCTTCAGGAATACATGGTCGCCAACGTTAAAGTCTGAAGGCCTTCTCCTGATATCTACATAACTCTTTTGCCTACTCTAGGTAGCCTGTAACCTTTTACCTAAGGTTTTGATCTCCTCGATCGTCTGGTCGATTAGTTCTACCTTAGAGGTTCTCTTTCTCCTAATTCCTCCCAACAAATAGGAGTTCTACAGTGTTTACCGTACAATGCTTCAAAAGGGGCCATGCCAATACTTGCATGGTAGCTGTTATTATACGCAAACTCAACCAGAGGTAAGCTGTGATCCTAGGTCCCTGCGTACTTCAATGCACAGGCTCTTAAGATATCTTCTATGGTTTGAATAGTCTTATTAGACCGTCCATCTTATGGGGGGCAGCAGGTTGTACTCAGGCATAGTTCAATTTCCATTACTTTTTGGCATCTCGATTTGACATTATGCTGAGGGTACTCGATGCAATCTGACTACTTCCTTGATGTATAAATCCGCTAATTACTCGGAGGTGAAGGTGATTTTCATGGCTAGGAAATGTGCAGCATTGGTCAATTTGTCAACGACCACCCAAAAACTATCATGCTGCTTGGTGGTTTTTTATAATCTAGTGACAAAATCCATAGTGATGTGCTCCCATTTCCATATTGGAATAGGTAAAGGCTGAAGCAATCATCCAGACTTTGGTGCTACACCTTCTTTTTCGGGAAGCTCACTCGTAAGAACTCCACAGTTAAGCGTGCTTGCTGGAGAGCAATCCCAGGATGGGTGACCTCCTGGAAAGTTTCTCAGGCAGCGTATGAGCGATGATGAAGCACACTAGAAAGGCTTGTGGCGACTTTTGGAGTTAGTCGATGATCCTTTAAGCCATTTCCGATAATTGCTCGCGACTCAGAGGGGTCGGAACATTACAGCTAAGTTCCTATGACATACTAGTTACCCTTTACTTTTAAGATATCTGAAGTTGTCATCCAAATTATTAAACCATAGCCTGATGCACATATACAAAGTACCGGCCCACAGGAAGGTTCAGGGCCTTACACACCTTAGGATCAAGGCCAAAGCCATGACTCACCTCTAGTTAGGCATGAGTCTCACGAAGACTTAAAGAATGACATAACCCATGACCATTGTATGAGCCTTGAGTCACCCAAATCTGGGGATGCTCTCTTGATCTCTAATGTTCTATGTAGGGCCAAAGTAGATGTATGCAAGTTATAGTTTTATATCAATTATTCAATACTCGGTTAAACTTTTTCTATTTGTGCTTTTAGGGAACTAAAGTCCAAAAGGCGCAAGTTTGTCGAGGCAAATCCACTCAGTGCAAATTGGTTCACTAAACAACTCGGGTAAACATTAAGCGAAGATGATATATCTAAATTAAAGCTTTTATTTAACAAAGCACAATTGAAATATGCTGATTGATTTGGATATTATATGTTTTTTGTTACTCTTTCATTTTTTCTTTAGTTTGAATTTCCTACTTTTTAAAGCCATTGTCTATGCTCTCAAAAGGTAAGTTCATATCTGGATTTCTTAATAATGGTGATGGGCAACCTAATCTTGTGCAATCACATTCTACGCCTCCCAAAGGTGGTTAACCAAAACAAGCGAACACAGTGGTAAGTGCCGATGATATATCTAACTTAAGCTCTTATTTAATGAAACAAAAGTGAAATATGGTGGCTAATTTATAGCTTACGTTTCAATTCTTACTCATCCTTGGTCATTGTCCAAGCTATCAAATAATAGGGTCACATTTTGATCGTTTAATCATGGTAACGGTCGACCTAATCCTCCAGAGCCTAGCTCTGCAATTTGTAATGGTGGTCAACCAAAATAGTCAAGGAATGAAATGGTAGGTGAACATGGTACATTTAGTTTATGCTCTTATTGAACGAAGTAAAAATGAAAGATGGTGGTTAATTTGGATATTTTTTTTTTTAGGACTACTCAATCATAGCCTGCCCAAGCCATTGAATGGTGGTGTCACACCTATTGCTTAGATATCGAAATCTAGTGCCTTCAATCCTGATGGTATTCAACTTCATGGGGAACTTTAAAGCAAAAGGGATCCTGCTCATGTAGACATTCTAGTGCAGGATAACAAGAAGTAAAAACAAAGTAGTATGAAGCAAGTATGTTGGATTTTTTACATTACACAGGTATATGATTATGTCGTATATTTGTGTTACAATTTCATATAAGTCGGTTTTTTTATAAAAATTTTTAGCTGAATCGTGCTAGCGTAGAAATATTGGTTGACATAGGGGTGAGAAATCATCCTAAGGAGGAGTTACAATATTGTTCTTCAGAGAAGAAGGAACTTATTATTTACTACTTTTAGCGGGAGTGGTACATGTTATATATATTTTTGTACGTTATGTATATCAAATATCATTCTTTAGAGGAATCTTTTTTTAGCATACACATCTTTCTTGTACGGTTGGGGAATCTGCAAATGTTAAGGCTGAGCCAAGTATGGTAGATGTCATTCTTCATGAGAAATTGGGCAAAGCTACACTTGTAAGTTTATCTTCTCTTCCACTTTAGACATTAATGTCTTCTGAATGGAGATCATCCAAAAATGTTGGTTGGGAAGTATGAGTTTGCATTGGTGTGAAGGATTTATGTGAGGTGTTTGGAGTTATGGTATTGGTATTGGCTGGATTGAATGTGATTGAGTTTAGCATCGATAACACTGTTCGTTTGCTTAGACTTCGATGGTGGTGTGGTGTGTACTTTCGTTTTGCTTGATTTTGACCCCATGATCTCAGTTGTAGGAATTGGTTGGACGATGGACCTTAGTCAATGCTGGATTTGACTTAATTAGATATGATTTTTTCAGATGACCTTTTGTTTCTTCGTGACGCTACATGAGCTTCCATTTAATGTTTGAAAAGGGGTTTTTGAGATTTTCTACTATCTCAAGTTGGCAAGTCAATGAGAAGAAATCAGACATTTATATTAGAGGTGCGAATGATGCTAGAAAGATGGAAATTATAATTAATAAGGTTTTATGGAGGGTATTCTGCCTCTGATATATTTATAGAGGTGTCGGTTTCACCTTCAAGATTAAGAGAGCTCAAGGTTGGATGTTGCTAACTTGTTATTAAGAGAACAGGTGCTGAGCGAAGTTAACTTGCCAACTGAGCAAAGCTATAAGATCTTGCTAACTGAGTAAGCAAGAAAAGCAGTTTCATCTTGCTAACTTGTTGCTAATTTGCTCAGTGAGTGAAGCCATAAGAGCAGGTGTTGTGAACTTGCTATTAACAGAGCAAGGTGAAATCCAATTTTGCATTACGGTAAAACTTTGGCTACTATTGAGTAACCACTTTATTTCTTCATAACTTCCATCAGCTGAACCCATAGCAGTAGATAATTTCTTCTTCTTGAAACCTGATTTTTATCAGGTGACATTGCAAACAGTCACTTATATAGAATATTCACCTTATCTTACTGTTCCTTTTCTTTTTATTGTAGTCTAGTGATGGAGTCATATGCTTAAATTGCATTCTCAGTTAGATGTTATGCTTTGCGCAAACCTGAAAATTTCATCTTCTCAGCATACAGATTTTAGTTATGTCATAGAGTGGATGTCTATAGTTGTTCAGAAGGAGAATCCGTATAACTATAAAACACTAGTTAGTTTTCGTAGGGGTTCATGTCTAAGTTATACTATTGATTGCCATACGACTTTAAATTTTTAGTATACTTGCAAATGTTGTCCGTTTTGAGCGTATCTTTTTTGTTTCTGCTCCTCTTGGTTTAAAGATTAAGCTTATAATTATAATACTATCTAATTCTTGTTCTAATTAGTGATTGTTTGCTTAGATTGCGAGGAAGGGCAATGTGCAACAAGATGGGAAAGGAAATGGAGGTTCTTGAAGTGAAAGCCTCAAATTTTTGGAATTCTTCATGTCATTGACTTTCTCTTTATTAAGACATTGCACATTGATATTATGTCATGACTTTTTCTTTTTGGATGTATATTTTGGCAACATTATCAAAACATTACGATCCATTTTTGACGTTTCATTTTTTCTAGTTAACTAGTGCACTTTTTGAACTGTGTCTTGATAATGACAATTTGATACATTTTACTATGATGTTAGTGTACTTCTCTGTACCTAAAGTTTCAATGATTTTTAATATTATATATATATATATATATATATATATATATATATATATATATATATATATGTATATATGTATATAGTATAATATAATGTACATATGCATCTGCATTAGTTATACTAGAATTTTTATTTAAATAAATTAGTATGAATATAAAAATACATATAATTTTCATTTTAAAAAATTAAATATTAATATGTTTTTAAAAAGGAAAACATAATGCCCTCAAAAACACATAGCCGCCAAAGTTAGTTATTTGAAAGTTAGTTATGCGTATGCGTTAGGTAGCACTTACAACCGGGGAAATAGATGGCATAAATATTCACAGGACTCACAACATCCCCACTCCAAAAAATGACTATGAGGTACCCTAAGTGTTAGGATAACAACCTTTTGGTCCCAGAGTTTTTGAAAATAATAGTGGTTTACCCTATGTTTCCGAATAAAAGATTCTTAGGTCCTTTTTCTTATTATTTTGACCCCTAAACTTCTAGAAATTGCAAAGAGCCCCCTGAAAAAGGGTAAAATATGCGCATAAGCTATTTTTAGGGTTTTTTTAACAAATATGCTTGTTTTAAATAATTATCCGTCTTATAATAATTTTACAAGTACTAGTTATCACAATCTACTACTATCACAAATATTATGCTTTCTGTGGTTATAGACCCACCATGCTTAGGAAAAGAATTAAAAAGCTTAATTAGAAAGTTTCACCGTTAATTGAATTTAGTTGGCGCTACAATTTGGCATTCCTCTAACTTTCAGTTTATAGAGATTGCTAATCTCAACCATACCTTCTTTAGATCAGGCACAGTACAGATGTGTTTCGTTTCCTACCTCAGATGGTAGTTACTAATCAAGTTTTATATATTTTAAACAATAGTGGAACTTTAATTAAGAAATTGTAATATTTAAGATATAAAATTCAATTGAATAAAGTTCTGTACGGAGAAACTTTTTTTATTGAAAGCTCGAAAGCTAAAATATTACAATGGAAAGATTGGAGAGGGACTTAAGCTATTAAGATCATCACATATGCTTGCTTATAGAGAAATGGAGAATTTCGACTTCTCTTTTGCTCTAGTATGCTCAAACGATTGTGTCCCTTCTCAGCACTCAGTCTCTCCTTTTATAAAGGGGATGATGTACATGTGATACTCTAATGGATACAGTACGTACACTGATATTTCCATATGACTACAATTGTCTTCACATGGCTACAGTAGACAACATTATTTTACTGACTAGGCATTGGACGAGATAGTAAAATAATGGTACAATCACTTTTCAGAGCCTTTAATTGTTGACAAGACTAGCTATCCATATTGACAATCTGCATACCTTCATCTCCAATAATATCTTTCAGTCCATTATTATCAAGATAATCATCAAAATTTTCATTATGTTGAAGATGCTTTGAATCCCATTTTTCAAATAATTCATGAAGATATTTCTTTCCTTTTTCTAATAAGAATTTTCTTGCACCAACATCAAAGAGATAATCAAAACGTCCTCTAAAGTAGCTCCTTCTATCTTCATATATTTGTTGAAATCAGTATTATGGGTGAAAGTAATATTTCTTCATTGCATTAGCATTATTCCTAGCTTAATCAATGCCCTCATTTGATGGTAAATATTGAAAAAAAATCAATGGCTCTTGCTAAAGTAGGATTAGTAACTAACTCATGTCATTCTCGAAACCATTCTTGTTGTTGATGTCTAGGATTGTCTAAATCAACTAGTTGAACCAGATAATGTGTTGGTTTGACTTTTCCATTTTCACACTCAATTAATGAACAATGTACCTCCATATATAAGCATCTATTGTAAGGTATTTTTGTGAGTCCATAAGGAGATGTGAGAATGCAATGAATCCATCTGAACATACATTGTTGAAATTTAGTTAGTATAAAAAAAAACGGGTACTTTGAATCTAGGATTTCCATGAGGTAAACTACTATTCCATATTCCCAGGCTTACACGACTGGGTCATTTGGAGATATTGAATTTGCTGGAAAATTAACATCACCAACTTTAGATCTATCGGGAAAGTAGATTGTTGTACAATAAGATTCCCAAATATCATAGGAATAATTATAGTAGTAGTTGATGCGAGCTGCATACCACTCGTTGAACCCTTTTTCTTGAACATGAGAACTTATTTTTTCTTTGAGTATCATAAGGACATCGTAGGTAATTAATTTGTAACTCTAGAAGGGAAAACTCTTTGGGCTATTAGGTAGGTAGAAGACAACAGACCAAAACATCATCTCTTTTTTGGATGAAAATCTAAAATATCCACAAGGATTTTACTAGAAGGAGAAACTCGTTCTAGTAGTAATGATATTTCATTTTGAATTTCCTTCTTTTCCGATAGGAGTTCTGCTCTGATGATCATCATTGGCAAGCTTGCGAGTTAAACTATCTACTAGAGAATTCTTCGATTCCTATATATGTTCAATAGATAAGGAAAACTGGTTAAGCCATAATTACCAATATAGAAGTCGACCTTACGCTTGCATATTTGATAAATTCTTTTATACAAAACCAAGTATTCCTTTACAATCAGTTCAAATAAGAAAAAGTTTTGGGGCTAAAAACATTAAGAACTCTTCAATTCCCCTTATGATTGCAAGGCTTTCTTTTTCTCTCGTAGGATAGTTGCATTCTGCTTTGTTAAAACTTTCATTGCAATATTTGCAGAGTTTTTCTCCTTTTTTGATTTTGAGTATCGCACTCCAGTGCTCATTGCTTGCATCTGTCTCAAGAATTAAATCATCTCCTTCATTAGGTAAATTACGAAAAGGAAGATTTTTACATATCTTTTTGAAGTTTTGAACAATCTTTGAATCACTAGGGGTCTATGTCCAACTTACTTCTTTCTTGAGTTTCTGTTGCAATGGCTGGCTTAGTTTAGCTAAACTTTAATAAAATCTAAAGCATAGGTAAGGCAATTAAGAAACCTTTCTAAAGGCTTTCTATCTTCAATCTTTTCAGGAAAATTTTCTATTTTTTCCTGAATATGCTTTTGTAGAATAATTTGTCCAACTTTTATCTCTAGACCTAAAAATCAATCTCTTGTTTAGCATAAATACACTTGTTCTTACCAAGTATAATACTATGATCAATGCATCTTTGGGTGACAAATAAGAGTGACGGTTAAGACATCATCTTTGTGTTGTTCTACAGTTTTGGAAAAGATAAGGATATCATTGATGTAAACTAAACAACAATGATTAAGGTCTTTGAAGATGTTATCCATTCTTTTTTGAAATATTTGAGGTGCATTCTTTAGACCAAATGATATTATATTACTATCCACTCAAAATGTCCTTGTGGGGTGCTAAATGCAGTTAAGGGAATCTTTCTTCATCCATTTTTATCTACTCGTATCCGGTTTTATAATCCATTTCAAGAACTAAGAGGCTCCTTGCATTCTATTGAAAATGACTATTTTGTGAGGAATATGATAACGATTAAAAATAGTATTATCATTAAGCTTTTTTCAATTGATTACCATTATTGTTTTTCCTCTTTTTTCCTCAGCATGATTTCTTACCATGAAAGTGGGACTAATGTGAGCACTCTTGCTATTCTTGATTAATCCTTTATCATGAAGTTCATTGATTTGTTTGTCAAATTCCTAGATATCTTGGTGTTATACACCATTTGTTTGACTCGAATAATAATGTTCGGACTTAACATAGTGAATTTAGCAAATGGCTTATCTTCATCACAAAATTTTATAGGATTATCATAGTAGAGTTCTTTGCACAATTGCTCTAGTTGTTCAGCAATCTGCTCTTTAATATATAACTCAAGTAGTAAGATTGTCAATGTTATCTCACGTTGTGCAGACATTACCTTCTCACCATGTTGGCTGCTTGTAAACTCACTTTTCTGATGAATGTAAGCCTTAATTTTTCAATGGAACTGAGTGACCCTTTATTTTGAATATTATTTAGTTTATGGTTTGTGTGCAAGGACAATATAGTCTCTTAAAATTATTGCCAATAATCATATTATGAGATGGTTCATTAGTAGTCCATAGAACTGGTATAATGTATTGTACTCCTCCTAATTCTATGGGTAACCCTTCTATTGCCTCGTTATGGCTTATAATGCCATTGTCATCTATCGGTACTTTTAAAGGATTCTTGGCTTTCTTCTGTATAAATTCTGGAAACAATGCTCATTTTTCAATGCATACAGAACAACCACTATCTATGTGTGGGGATATAGATGATGTTAGGATTTTTATTTGTAGCTTCATAGCATATTTCCATAGTTATGTTTTTAACTAATTTATCTTTATAAATTGGCTCACGAACAGTCCTAGTTTTTTACTCAATTATTTTTCTATCTAGACTCATGCTTTGATCCACACTGTGCTTGCGGGTTCAAAACTCATTCTCACGGGTCATACTAATTGCATTATCTTCTTTAAGCTCTTCTTTAGTTGATGAAGATTCTTCTCCCCATTCTAATCTTGCACTCATGTTCTTAATAATTGGGGTTTAGTGATTATTTTCCCATTTTCATCAATATTATCACGTTTTTCTTGTTGATTTTTATGGGATTAGTAAAGCTAGATATCCATGAATGATCAATATTTATCTCCAGTGGATTGGATTTAATCATCTAGATCTTTTGTATAAGGATAGGACTTTGTCATTGTTACCTCAGTCTTTGGATCTATAGTATTATCTAATTTGTAGACAATTTTAAAAAATAATCTCAGTGGGTATCCTCCTCTGTTCATATCCATCCTAATTGTTTTTATCTTAAGAGATAGAAAGTTTTTGGCAAATTCATCTTTGAGGCTTACATAATATCCAGATCGATAATTGAATCCTACTAATCCATTGCATAAATTGGCCTTAATCCTTGTGATAATTTGATTCTTAAATTTGGTGTGCCTAATATCACAGGGCAAAGCGTAAATATCAATATGTTTGACACAATAGTGTAATGGAGTGATTTGAACTTCGACACTTCCAACATAGATATATCTGTAGTTTCTATCTTTGTTATTCCTACGGATGTTCTCCCAATTAATGAGATTAATTGTTCTCACATCATACTTATAATATTTTATCTCTTGGTCTCCTTCCATCATTTCACATACGTACTTGCTTTTTAATTGAAATATGATTTTTTTTATAGATCATGTCTTTTGGATTATGGGAAGGACCCAATCTTCTTTGACTTCCTCATTTTCATTATCTACAACAATTCTTATTTTTGAAGATCGCCAAAACTAATTGAGTTACTTTCCATCATATTACTGGTTTCTTCACAATCACTCTCTTCATACTCTTCTTCTAGTATAATTTCAACAATTCCTTTGGTGTTATTTAGGGTTAGGTCTAGTGCCTCTTCCTAATTAAGCACAACGTAATATAGGCTTCCTAAAGTTTCAACAAGCTTATTATTCTTCCTATTTTTGCATTCATTAGCATAATATCCTACTTCTCCACATGCCTAATATTTGTAGTTGTTTTTTCCTGCAAGACAATAAGATGCTTTCCATAAAAATCTTCGTTTTTTAGGATTTGGTTTGTTATAATATTTGCTTTTATATTCCTCTCCCCTTTGCTTATTAAAGCCCTTTTTCTTATAAAATTTTCTTTTTCTTCTCCTTTTAAGTTCCTTTCCCCATTGGTGAGGTGAATCTCAACCACCTAGAAATTACTTCTTAATTTTCTTTTGCGTTTGGAGATCAAGACATTGATCATTGACCCATACCAAGATAAGTATCATTACGCCCAATTTTGTAATAATATTGACTAAATTTAGCAACATAATTTTGCAGATAAACTCAGTTTCGATTTTCTTGCATAAATTTTTGAACATTCTAGCTGGTGTTTCCATCATTCTCAATGCATTTTACTATCTCATTTAATGAACCATGCCAGCCATTACAGTGCCAGAAAAACTATGCTCGATATAATTTAAGAAATTTCTTGCAGTCCATATGGTATTTAAATTTATGATGCTATTTATTCCTCTTTTCCAGTGCTCAAATATTTCTTCTTTGTTATGAGCTCCATTAATCTCTAAGATATACCAGGTTGACTAATTGGGGTAAGATCAATCTCTTGAAAGGTCGTAATTTTCCTTAGGATAAATCCAAAAGAAAAGTTAGTTGTATGTCCTGCTGGAATGTACCTAGGCCTCATAGAATGGGTATTTCTTCTAGAAGTTCTCCAAATTCCTCAAGTTTAGGAAATACATTGTTGACTAGATTGGATTCAATTTCATATGTGTTAAGCTCTTCTCCAATCTCATTAATCTCGTCATCAAATACCATTTTACCATATTTTTTTTATCAAGCTTCGTTTAATTTATTCTAAACGTACAACATTAAGATCTTCTAGCTTAATTAGATTCATCTACTGATAAGCTTAATTAGGTTCATATGCTAATATATTTCTTCATCTAATTGGACATTATTTGCCTGTTCATTATTATCATATAACACGTCATGTTTATCAATAATTACGCACATAATTTTGTTTAATTCTTTTGGATTTTGCTCTTTCTCAAACATATCCTGTAGTTTGTCAAGATTATACTGATTATACTCCATCATCTTCTTCTTTTTTTGCTTTTTCAGATGATTTTTAAACTGATTTTTTACCTACTTCTTTTTGAATTTTTACATCCTGTAAAGGAAATATTTTGCTTTGGGTTTTGTAAAGGATATTTATGCCGAAATGAGGTACTAACACTTAAAGTTGATTTTTCACTGTGTCTGATTTCGTTGACTAGAGAAAGATGGATTACAAATAATTGTTTCTTCATCTCCTTGACTTTAGTCTTAATTTTTGCTAATTTAGCTTTTAATTCTAAAATTATATCAGTGATATAGCTTAATTAAGGTGTTACTGAAATTGCTCTTTCTGATGAGTGCACAATATGAGAATAATTAGAAACAGAGCAAGAAGATGAAGATTCAAGCATTAAACACAATTAATAGTCTTAATTAACTACAAATTGCTCTTATTTGTCTTAATTATTTTTGGTCACGTGGCTCTGATACCAGATTAAAAGGGCTTCAAGTGGTACTAATGAGTAGAATATCACATTCACAAATTTAAATTTTTTGAAAGTAAGTTTAAATGATTAGGGTTAGATTTGCATATATGAAGAGACTAGGGTGTTATATTAAAATTTGAATAGTAAATCGGTTCATTTTTGTTGGTTATCTCATAAGTTGAGGTACCTTATAGTTATTTTTAAAAATTGAGGGTTCTTTTTGTTGTTTACATGAAACTTGAGGCACCTTCGTGTATTTTTTCCTCCCCACTCTTATATGCATGACATGGTACCATTAGATATACACTTGGGGAGAAACATCATTCCGTGCGCTTACAAGATTGGGCTCTTTAGCAATTGCCATGCTTAGTAAACATGTGGAATATTTCCCCACTCTATCCCATAGCACGCTTAGCCTAATCATGGGCAGTAATCCCAACTTCATATATATGTGTGCCTGAAGGCTAATTTAAGCATGGAAAGGTACTATTTTTCTTATAATGGATCATTATAACATGAATTTGTTGAGTTTTAAGTGAGTTTATTGGATTAAATATCATCCTGTTGGGTCTATTGAGCGCAGGAAGGAATATTTGGTTGTTAGAGGCTTCGATCAACTTGCTGGACTTAATTATGCCAAGACTTTCAATCCTGCAGTGAAGCCTACCACCATTCGTATTGTTCCCTCCGTTGTAGTCAGTCGTGGATGGGTCATTAGAGAACTTGATATGAAAAATGCGTTCCTGCATGGCGATTTACATGAAGAAGTCTATATGACTTAACCATAGGGCTTCATTCACCTTGATTACTCTCACCATGTGCTTAGGTTGAACCAGTTTCAGTGTTGGGTTCAAACAGGCCCGTTGAGCCCACTTTCATAAATTTAGTAGTTTCCTTATCTTCGTGGGCTTTAGTTGTAGTTGTACTGATTCCTCCATGTTCATCTTACATTGATCCACTAATGTCCTTATTTTGCTCCTATATACTAGTGACATTATTTTCACTGGTGGCTCTCCTTCTCTTTTGCACCACATCATTTTTGTCCTCTCCACCCAATTCCCTAAGAAGGACCTGGTAATCTTTACTATTTTTTATGGTGTAGGTTGTGCGAACTCCTAATATGCTCTTCCTATCTCAAGCCAAATATCTTCAAGATCTTCTCAGAAAATTCCAAATTCACATATTTAAGCTCATCCGTACTCCACTTCCTTCCTGGGCCACATTGTCTCTTATCGATGGGGATTTACTATCTGATCCTACTGACTATACAAGTATGGTTGGGACCTTGCAACACTTGACAATGACTAGACCAGATATAGCTTATGTGGTGGATCTTGTTTCTCAGTTCGTGCATACTCCTTGTACTACTCATCTATATGTGATCAAGTGTATTTTTCAATATTTGCTAAGCACAACTGATCATGGTCTTATGCTCAAGCGGGCAAAATCACTCTCTGTTGTCCTTGCCTATTCTAATGCTGATTGAGTTGGCTATCCAGATCTCAATCCACAACTAGTGATGCCATTTTCCTAAGTCCAAATGTGATCTCTTGGCACTCTAAGAAGCAGCCTACGGCATCCAAATCATCTACTGAAGTTGAATACAGGACAATAGCTAATACTATAACTGAGACTCTATGGATACAATATGTTTTTGCCGATCCAAGTATTCTTCTTCGCAATCTTGTTAAGGTTTTTATGTAACAACATCTCTGCTACATACATCATAGGTAATCTTGTTCTTCATGATCAAAGTAAGCACATTAAGATGGATTATCATTTTGTTCATAAGCGAGTGTCTCATGGTGACATTGTTGTCACCTATGCTCCTACTTGGCTCTAGTTAGCCGATATTTTCACTAAGGCTCTCCCTGTCCAAAGTTTTCAATTCTTGAAATCCAATCTATCTATCAATCTCTCAATCCAGATTGAGAGGGCATAATAGAGGATATTGTGCAACCAAATATGTAAATATTTTTTTTGTAAATCCTAGTGATGCATCATTATAAATATATACCCAAGCTCTCGAGTTGAGGTGAGTTATTCCTTACCAATTCCTTCTTAGATTTGTTATGAAGATGATCACTATCTCATTTAATAAATCTAGCATTGTTTTCTTTATTTCTTGCTCGGCTATCTTCATATTATATGACAAAAAAACACTTCTGGAAGTATATAATATTTCGTATGTTATTACAAAATTTAACAACCTGAAATTCACATGAATTGTGTCAAACATGTTACCTAAGAAATCTAAATAGCTATAATCTCGCATCTACATAGATGGTTTCTTTCAAATTATTCCACATTTCTACATCCTCAAGTTTCTTTATGCATAACCCTTTGAGTCTAGACACCAATAGTAACAGTCAGACCTTGAGATAGCTAAGAATTCCTCTAGAGTCATCTTCTCAAGTTCACATTCTTTGCACTGTGCAATAGTGTTGTGGTCATGTGGGTCGCTTGTAAGTGGATAATTTTATGTCTTATGATTTCAGGATCTCATTCTCATATAAAGTCTCATTGTCAAACCACAATCTTTGTAAGGATCTTGGATGCCGTCTAAATATCATAACTACAAGGCTCCATTTGGTCTTTAGAAAATTTGATGAAATAAAACGTTGAGGGGAAAAAATGTCAAGGACGAAAAAATGTGAACAAAAAAAAAAGAGTTTTTTCTTCTTGCTTAGATTGAGGAAAAAATACAAGAGTTTGGATGAGAAATTTAAATGTTGACAAATTACTCAAATCATATTGATATTATCTAAGTAATATAAGGTTGAAGGAGGTTGAGAATTCTTTTTTTGTGAACTTTAGGCAAACTTTCCTAACAATTTTATGAGAAAACTTTTATCACTTGTTTCTATCAATTTTCCTACCTAATTTTCCTCCATTTTTCCCTTTGTGATTTTCTTTGAACCAAACACCAGAAAAAAGTTACTTTTGTACAATTTTTTTCTTTCCACCAAATTTTCCAAGGTCCAAACAAAGCCTAACAAAACATTTTCAGAAATGACAAAAGGGAAGACGATAGTAGATATAAGAGCTATGTTCTTCATACATAGAAAAAGTAGACAATTACCCTACGTATGCTTGTGTTGGAGTTGCTGAGCTTGCTTATTTCTATCAATGGAGGATATTTTGTTGTATCTCTGAAGAATACCAAACCAATTAAAAACCTAAACATGTTAAATTAATCATTGTGTTGCTTGTGTTATGTATCGACCCTGTGGAAAGCTAAAAAGGTCACTTTTAGTAATTTTGGGCAATCCTCTTAGGTCTTAAATTATGGTACAATAGAACCAAATGCCTCAATCAGCATTTATATAGAGTTTGAGAAGATATAAAATCCAATAGAACTAATCTCTTTATAATTCAGTGGCAAGGGTGTGAACATTGGATAGTCTCTCTCCTAATTCCTTGCATGACTGGAACTTTCACATATTTTATGTTTGGTTGAGTCACCGTTATTGCTCATCGTTCACCTATTTTACCTGGAGTTGGGTATAATCCTCATGCATGAATATGTCACCAATTGTTAGGCAAGCTAACTTAATGGATATTGTTTCTTTTAGACTTGATGCTTGTCACTCAGCACCACAAAATAAAAGGATTCATTTCTTGTTTTTAATCCTAAATTTAGGGGCCACTTCAACTATTTTGATATGTTAATAAGTAAACATTTTATCTCAATCATTAAAAAAAGAAAATTAAATTATACTACAGAGCTAAGTTTGAAATGAGCATGTTAATGGATTTTCACCATGATAAAATAGTCTAGAACCATAAATTATATTCTACATCATGTTCACTTGTTTGCATGGTTGATTTGGCACCATAAGATCCATACGTCATCGTTGTTGGAGGATATTCGATTGCTAGACACTCAAGGTCATGATCCAGACCATGACCAACAAGAATCCAAGCTCTTCCTCCTCTTGACAGGATTTCCAGACTGGTTCACCACTACAAAGGAAATCTTGAATCTTCATCTAAACTTGCTTCAATGGCATTGCATCTCTCAGATATTCTACCTTTACGCTTCATGTTTCATATGTACGTAAAATATAAAAATTTAATAAACAAAATATGGACAAGAATCCTACGCTTAAATATAATTAACTTAAGCATACTTACAAGAAATATAGTTCAACCCATAGGGTTAAGCTTCTAGAACTGACTTGATGTAAAAAATAGTACAAAAGACCAAAGAATTGGTTCAACCTGTAGTTTGTGACTGGTATTTAGGGCTTGACATATCTATGGAAGATTATGTTGTTGTACTAATTAGTTAAACAAACTCTCGTGTAGATATCCAATGATTCATCACTTCCACCGCCTACCTTCTTGCATCCTAGTGCAGCCACCTTTAAGGCTTTGTTTGGTCCTAGGAAAGTTTCATGGAAAGAAAAAAATTTGGAACATAAGAATTTTTCCCATGTTTGGAGTGAAGAAAATTAGAAAGAAAAAAAATTACATGGAAAATAATGTAGTTTAAGTCATTAAAATTTTCTTCCCAAAATTGGGAGGAAAGTTGTGGAATCACTTGGAAACCTCTACCCGATACCCCCTCCCTGTTGACCCCAAAGTCTCCTCGCTGCTATCCTCACACTATCTTTCGACAACCCTCCGGCTGCAAGGTTGTCTCTTTTCGACCCTCCGGCTGCAAGGTTGTCTCTTGGCGACCCTCCGACTGCAAGACTATCTTCTAGCGACACTTTTAATCTCTCATTTGGTAATTTTCGCTCTTTCTAGCGCGCGCTCTCTCTCTCTCTCTCTTGTAGCGATCTAGGGTTTCATAGCCTGTTTGAGATTGGGTTGTTTATGCTAAAGGATGCATTAGAAATGAGTTAATCTTCTTCCTTGATTGATTAAGAGGAGGATTTTGATGATTTCTTCTTCGTGGAGGTTATGGCTTGATTGAAGAGAGTGTTCATGAAGTGGGCTGCTGTTGCTGTTCTTGTTGTTTATTTGCAAACAGAAGGTCTATTCTTCTGCCCTTTGCTTTAATCCCTAATAGTTTGCAAACTACAAATACGCGCAATCCTATTTCTCTGGATAGATTTGATGGAATTTCACCACTTAGCGAGTTACTTGAAGATCATATATGATTATAACTATTTTTTATAGGTATGTGGGACTTGCAAGTAAGGATTGACCTTAAAAATGTAAATCATAAAGGGTACGTAATATAGGATGTAAACATACCAATAAGATGTTTCCTTAGTGCTTTAAAGGATCTACAATGCTTCTTGCATACACCACACATGGGTGCGTGCACCGAATGGAAGCATGCCCTCATGTGATCCACCAAATGCCCTTTTTTTGTTGAACGGTCTATAGCGTGCAACACATTTGTTCCTACTTTTCACAAAGACATGGTGTTAGAGAACCAATTTTTTAAATAATTGAATTAAGATCTACATTTTATCTTGATAAGCAGATCAAGATGACCAAAAAAATAGAACAACACCGTTTATAGAAGCACCACACTTCTAACATTTAGCTATAGGACTGTAGAAACACTTACCCCTCCCATGAAAGGATGAAAATACCTCAACAAACGCTTAGGTTAAGAATCTATTAGCATGATAACAAAGCACATCGTAGTGTCAAATGTGCAACAAAAAACATAAACTTTTCATTTCACAACACTTAGCATATCAGTATAGCTTTTGATCTATTCTCACCACAAATACTCATGTTAGATGCTTAACACTAGAGGAAGAAAAGGAATTAAATTGGAATATGTAAAAAATGCAACACATTATATATGAAAGACTGTATCATCGTGCTAATGTATGCTAGAGATGGTGGACAAAGGGTAGTGCCCTAACATCTCTGAAGACTCGGATCATCAGAAGTCCATGACAGATGCCATGGATCGATTTCAAATGCTAGTTCAAGGATCTTGGATATATTTTAGTTGAGACTTGAAGTAGCAACAAATAATGTGAGGAGCACTTGGTACGTAAACAAGGAGGGAGAGCACATAATTTATATCATTTGGGAGGGAGCAAACGGAGATCATGTGAAGGAAAAATAAAGGTTTGTTACTTGGATAGTGAAATGATTCCTTAAAGCTGATGTCGTCGTCTAGTGAAGTTTATGCCGCTTCTATTTCTACTTTGAGGCTGAAGGTGTTATCCCTTTGTAAAGGGATTTTTTTGCACAGAGCTCCCCTCAGGTATTGACAATTAATTAAGTTGCCCTCCCGGAGTTGAAGATTAGTTTAGAGTACCCTGACCGTTGCTTATTCATTTATAATTGCTCCAAATCCATTTGAAGTCAAGTAAGTCAGACATAAGAGACATATATTGCCAAAGTACCCTCTTTTAGAGGTAAGGGTTATTTTCTGAAATGGAAAGGAAAAGCAAGTGGTAGTGGTTCTCCAAAAACAAAAGATAGTAAGGGTTAGTCTTCTTCTTTGTTTCTCATCGTCAATGCCATTTGAAATTAGTTAGTTGAGGTAAGGTTTAATTTATTTTTGTTTTCAATTTTAGCAAGGTTGGCTTATCTGCCATGTATTTTGGTCAAATTTTATGCACGTGAATCATAACTTGATATGTTAGGGCTTGTTAGAGAAGACAACCATGGAAGGTCCAAGCTTGCCCAAAATGTAAAGTTGCGAGCGAGGTGGAGTACAACGTGTTTAGATCAGAGAAGAGTTTCTTGAGGCCTTACTATGGATGTTTGAAATGCGGGGGGGAGGGGGTCTATTTGTTAGGCAAAGCAAGAAGGTAGAAGAGAGACCATGGGAGGCTATGAACGTGGAAGCATAAATAGAGGAGGACAAAGGGTAGTTGGCGAACCCCAAGGCTTAGTTACCATCGATTTGAATTATATAAGCCGTTGAAGGAAGAAATTTCCTGTGTAATGGGGGAAATGGTTGAAATGAGGAGTGAAATAAGAAGTTTGCTGGGTAAGATATATGAGGCAGCTAAGATGTTGGCGTTATTGTGTGTTGTAATTTTTGTTATTTGTGTTGTAATGTTGGATGTTTTGAAATGATGTTGCAGTGTAGTATTTGTTGGCTTATACTTGTATTTTGCTTAACTCAGGTGTATTTTCATTGAATCAAGTGTAGTTGAATGCTATGGAATAAAGCTAAGTTAGCATAATGACAATGCTGTTTCAACTTATGTGTGCAAAAATGAGAATGCTTCTGCATAATGGGAGTGCTTCATTGCAATAGTTGCATCTGCATAATGAGAATGTAGTTTCTAGTTACAAAAGTTACAAAGCCCAAAACAATGTTGGGAATGTTGACAACTACAGCTATAAGTTGCGCAAAAAGTGACTATCAGTTACATTAAGAAGCTATACAAAAATGACAATGACCTACATTCATGAGCTGTGCCAAAACTGCTAATAAGCAACATTCACATGTTGTGCAAAACATGACTATCACCTACAGTCAGAAGTTGTGCATCGTCATCTACATTCACACTATCCGAAACGAAGAAAGTAGGCTAGGGGCAAAGTATTAAGCCCTCATCTTCTTCATCCTCTTTTTTACTTCACCAATGGAAACCCTCAGCTCATCAAGGGTCTTGGCAGACACATCTTTCTCCTTCATTTTGTTTCATGCTTTACTAGTTAACTGACTTCTTCTACTTGCTTTGAGCTATCCTGATAATAGGTTGATTCGAACTGGGTGGCTTTAATGATTTCTCCTTACACGTGGTTGATCTTAGAACTAACTTACTTGAACAGGTGGGTTATCTTAGTTTCCTGGGGCTCCTTGTGGGCAGGGAATATGTAACATCCCCAACCCCTAGGGTTAAGAATATTAACAATTTCTTAATTCCTACTTAAATTCTGGGGTAAAACAAATAGGGTTTCACTAGAAAACTGACCATTTCCCAGGCTAAAAGCTTTACAATAAATCCCTACATTGAATATAAGCATATGGAACTCTAAAATAAGCTCAAAGGCTACATACTGGAGTCCACAGCTTTACGGGCCACTCCCCTGGAGTACACCAAAATGATAAAGTTCAATAATAAAGAAGGAGATAAAAGGTACAACTCAACAGATCACACATCCAGAGTACTGGGGTTTTACATCCCAAAAATAAACAACTTATACAAATGGTGGTTGACTAATCAGACAGTTGGCTCACAGTGCCATACAGAGCGACTTCTAAACAAAATGCACTACATGAATTAGAGTACCTTGTTTACATACATTTACAACTCTAGGGATACATTATATTACATCGTTTAACACGTAAGTCCACTTCTGTATGTGCACATATGACACCTTTTCAAAGCAAGGGTAGACTCTAACTTGGAATAAATAAATTGACTTCTACATGTCACAATGAAAACCTGGGAAAAAGGAGAAATAGTAATAGGATGAGCAACCACATGCTTAGTGAATATTTCCCAAGTTCTTAAAATAAAAACCATTTTCAGGCAATAACAATAGATAATAGTCACACAACGTTTTTATATTACTATCATATTAGACAGTTATTAATCCCAAGGAAAAGTCTTCACCCCTAAACTTCATGCTAGCCACTCAAGCTCGTTCTAGGCTCTTAAATGACCAAACTCCCTTCGTAATCAAGTATTTAGGCATGTAAGCAAGCAAACCACAAGGGTAGTGTAAAACCCATTCAAATGCGCATTTATAAAGCATAGTGATTCAAGATATATTCAAAGAATAGTTTATAAATCACACTAGCCTCTTCAAGGCTCATATTCTTTGCAAAAGTTCCTGAAATACCCACATTAGTAATAATTTCAATTATTTTTCTCATTTATCAGGAAAATATCTTTTCTTAATAGGCATAAGATCTCATAATGTGCTAATTTAGAGGAGATCGTCACTAGCCCTTTGTGAGGTAGTCACTCACGCATCACGTTATCCCCGGGGTATACATATCATAACATTTGGCCAAAATGAGTCTCAACAGAGCAGCTCTAACTTCGATATTGTCCTCTGTGGGGGCAACAACTCACGCCTTATCTTGTGTCGAGTGCCCCCTCACGGTTTTATCGCGCATCACATATCATCGAACCTTATCTTTAGGGGAAATAACTCATGCCTTATCCTGCATTCAGTTCCAACCCTAAAGGGTTTATCACATTACCCTCATCAGGGTCTTCTAGGGTTCCCAGTTCTGGGTGTAACTCCCAAGGCCTAGAAAATTACCTAGCACTATCTTAGCCATTGAAATCATATTAAACCCTCATAGGTTATAAAAAGAAGCCACTGCCACACATAGTAAGTTTCACCTCAAGTGAATCACAAATTATTTCTCTTTAATAGTTGCTTACTTTATTAAAAACATGCTTGTCTAGCAAAATAGCCCATAACCCTACTAATGGTTTATGTTTCTTTCATTTTCAACACAAAAAGCTTCTTAAAATCATAATGAGTCTACTAACTCGCATATCAAAACTTAAAGTAATTGGCTAGCATATAACTGAAACTAAGTTTCGTAATTAACACCTTCAGTTGCCCTTTTTTCAGTTCGTTTAAATTGTTTTAAACACAAAGAAGGAGGTATAAACAAACTAAAGTCTTAAAACATTTTCAAGCTCATTACTTGATTGATTTTTAACCTCCTAGACCTATTGACTATTCAGTTGGGTCATTGACTGAGTAGCTCGACGAATTAGGATCTTTTAGGCCACAAACATCTTAATAAATTAACAGGCAATGGGTAAATATTTAGAAACATATGCAATTATGAAAACAAGCTTTTAACGAACCTTTTTATAGATGTCTGAGTACAAAAATCAATCACTTAGCATCACTTACCAACATCAAGAGGGAAGGGGTTCACAAGTAGCACATTGGTAACACTTCACAAGAACCGTTTCAGCAAAATCCACTTTAGTATTTCATAGACCTCGTAATCCATATGATTGCAGTTAATACCAAACCCAGGCTCCTTCCTCACATAACACCGAACACAAAAGCCTCAAATTACTCAATAGTTTCACCTCAAACCATCCAACTACCAACCTCGGTTCAGTATCACAATAATTCAATCGATTAATTCACAAAACCAATATCCACAAGCATATTATTCATATGTAATCACTCAAACAACTTTAAACATGTTTAAACTGATTTAGGTGACAACATTAGAGCATAATCTACCTATTACACAATTCCCCAAATTGACAATTTAGCAAAACTATGCGTTAATTCAGCATGCATGACCCCAAATCAGCATCATCACCATTTTTACTAGATTTCAACCTCAAATCCTCCAATTACTGATAATACTTTCAGAATTAAATTTAAACTACCTATAATCGTTCAAATTCGTTTGAAATTACTAATAATTTAGGAGAAGGGAAACACCCACCTCGATTCCAGGCTAAGGACCCAACTCCTGGGCTAATTGGGCAAATTGAAGCTGAACTTCGGGTCTCCTAGTCTCCCCCTCGTAGTTGTCCCAGGCCTTGATGTTGCTACTATTTGCATGTCTTTCCTCCCTCGCTCGGTCCTAGCCCTTGGCTATCCAGATCGGGTCAGCCCAACTAGGTGGTGGTCATGGTGTTGAGCTTCCAAACCCTAACCCTCTAAATCATTAGTTCTCAATCGACCCCTCGCTCTCTTTTTCTTTGCCGGCGATGAACGGACAGCCAGTAACGTCGTTGTCACCGCCATGCCCATTGTCACCACCACACCCACCGTCGCTGCCTATCTCTGAGCTTGCCCCCGTTGCCTCTTCTCTCTCTCTCTTTGTGGCGGTGGCTACGGCTAGGAATAGTGGGCGGGTGCGAGCCAAGGTGGCATCACCACCATCGCCGCCGTGCCTCACCTCTCCCTCTCTCTTTCTCTCTCTTCTCTAGTGTCTTGTTGGGGTTGGGGGTAGCCAAAACCCCCCTTTGGCTGTGGTTTTATGAATCAGTAGCAGGCTTTGGCCCCTTTTCAATTCCCTTTTATTTTTTATTGTTTAATCATACTTACTAAATCGAGTGCTGTCCTAAATCATCTCATCTCGCTTAACCTCGACCCCAAATGTCCTAATTCAACTTGCTAATTTCGCGTAATTACGACTCGACTAAATTTTTAACGGACTCACTAACGTTATAAAATCACGTAATTAACCAGGAAAAATTAATAAAAACTACATACTTAATTATTACACCCAATTATCGCATAAAGATTAGTTTAATATAGCGAACTCAATCAAATAAGTTACTAAAATTACTAACTCAAACGGTTAGCCTAAGGTTGAAAACCCCAGGTATTACATTCTCCCCCCTTAAAAGAATTTTCTCGTCGAAATTCCAAAGTTCACAGTTCAGTCAAACACAAGATGCACACATGTACTATGATCTACGCAACTTGCACTAGGATGCAAAAATCTTGTTTTACAATTAATTCAAATTGAGAAAGAGGCTTGTTGTATCCAGTCTTCTCCTTGCCAATCCTCTTCAAGCATCTTCTCACTCTAGTTAGGCACTGAGGGCAAACGCATAGAAGAGGGGCAAATGAGTTGGCGTGGAAAACCATATTCAGCTCGTTTAAAAAAGCAAAATACGCTTTCAATTATCTGGACTTAATCTGCATAGTAAACAACTACTCTATGTATATGCATCATTATGAATTGGCATCTAACGTATGACAATTGGGCTATAACAACTTTAAGGTCATATACAGGTAGTTTCTTTCTAAAACATGAACTTAAGTCACCCCTTAAATAAAAAGGGTTAACCTGGAGACTCTTATAACACATTAAAGCAGTAAGGGCATCACATAGGCATCACGTAGCATTATATGAACGACAACACACAAGAACTATACATATTTTAGCAGCAATGTTGCACTTTAAAATCAACCATAATCCATAGAGTGAATCCACGTTTCAGTATATATGAAGCATGTTGCTCGGGTAACGCATGCGGTCATCAATCACTAAGAATAGAATAGCTTGGGAAACATGGTCTAACGGCAGGTCAATAATAGGGAAGGTCCCTGACACTTCTTATGCATACATTGTTAAAGATTTTTGGACCTTTTTGCCCTAATTTTGACCCCCAATTGAATATGATTTCACTCCCTAAAGATGGCCCCAAGTCACCATGCCTGTGGAGGAAAAGAAGAGTAAGAGATTTTCAAGACATTTGTCACCACAGCCAATCTGTGTTGAAGGTCACGGTCCGTGGTGAGCCTTAAACTACTTGCCTCTTCATCGTTCTTCGTCTTGTGGCTGAAAATGCTCGCGTTTATGCTTGAAACATGAGAGAATTCATCTCTCTTCTCACTCATCTTTCTCATACTTTTCATTAGGATTAAGACTCTTAGTTTATATTTTAGAGTAAAAGAAGAAATTAAAGAACAACTTTGGCCTTTGGAGGTTTGAAGATTGGGACACCATTGGACAATCACCATTGGTGCTAAGCTTTCTTCCATTTAGTATTTTCTTTAAATCTTGTTTTAGGTGCTGTTAATTTTAAACATGAGTGAGTAGTTTGTATCCTCAATTTTCATTGCTTGTGCTTATTTTGTGTTGGAATGATTGAATTCTATCTTATGATTGAAGTTTTGTGAGGGAATTTGGCCGAATTTGCTTGCTTATGCTAGATGGTTAAGTGAAGTACCGAAAGAAGAAACCTGCTATTTGATCGACAAGATAAGACTTGATTTAGCAATACTTGAAAGATATTTGTTTGTTAAGAGGAAACTTTAGCCAATCAAAAACCTATAACTTAGACTAATACAAGGACATTCGAAGAATGTTCATTAGAGTAGTTTAGGTAATTCAGTTTACTTTAAATCAAAAGACTGAATTTTAGTTTGATTGCACTCCTTTCAATCATCCAATTTATGTAAAGTGTGTGATTTAATCCATTGATCCAACTCTTTACTACGTGAAACAATTCCCTAGATTTTTAATTCGATTGAATTTCTCAATTAGTTAATTAGCTTAATTTCAACAACTTATTAGAACTTGTTTGCTTAGCCTTTTATAATAAGTCAAAATTCAGTAGATTACATTTGGTCTCTGTGGGAACGATGTTAAAATTAAACTAGAACACTTGTGCGCTTGCAGTACTGTCACCTTCTTATTCTATTAAATTACCCTCAACAATACAACAACCAACCCTACAACTATCAGCCAAAACCACAATTCATCTACTGTTGAGTTCCTTGAACCCTTCAGTCTATGATGAATCAACTCTTCTTGTGAAGCATCCACTTCCTTCGTTATCTATGTTAACAAAATAATTGTCGGCATCATCATTCCACTGAATCCAAGTTCTATTTAAGGTCAAAGAAAAATAAATACGATCGAATGTGGGTACATTGGTGTCTAACTTACAAAGTGGAATCATTTCTATTTAATACCCCAAAAGGTGGAATTGTTGATGTTTAAAGTCAATAAAATATTTCTTATTTTTCTCTTTTCCCTTAGATTGAGTTAACTTAACTAGAATGTTACACAAGTTTTACACTTGAAAATAATGAAACAAAGAAAAAAAATTAGGGCCTATCCTCAAATTATTGGTCCAGTGCTAGATCGCTTTATTTTGAGAGGTAAGTAGCGTGTAAAATAAGAGCAAAATGAGGGTATCTTACTTGCAAATGAGGGGTAAATTTAGTATTTAGAGAAACCTGTACTCTGACTCACTTTGTTGATAGAGAAGTATTATTTTTTTTCTTTCGGTGGGGTGATAGTTGGCCCTAATGGACTAACTAACTATGTAGAGTTCAATAGGTTTAGCGAGGGGAAGGTCTAGATCGCATCATATCTAATAGATGTCTAGTGTATATATAACTAGCCGATAATGACACACTGTTACACACATTTTCTTAATCAAGAGTTGATCTAATTTGTGGCCCCAGGATATGGTCTTGCAATATATGGAATGACATCTCCTAAGCGACAATTAATATATAGCACTACTTGGAGTACCTACTTTAAGACCAAAAAAAAAAACCGACAATATTTATTTATAATCCCCAAATCATATGATTTCCTCTTTTCTTTCTCCTCAAATTCTCGCTTACTCTCATTCTCTTCATCTCTTTCTCCCTCACCCCTTATTTCTCTCTTTACATTTTCTTTGATCATGATTTTAATCATCAATATGATTTTATTCTTTAAATTTGAGAAGAAATTTACACAATTGAATTATGAAGATCACTAAGAACCCTTATCTTTATCAATTTGTTGCATCTTCTCTTCCTCTCCAGGTATTTTGAATTAGATTACTAGTTTATTCAATTTTAAGGATTTCATTAATTATTTTTTTTTGGTTGTATGATAAGCGAATTTTGAACATTGCCTGTTCAATTCATTTGATTTTGAAGAATTGTGAATCTAATAGATGAGCATTTGCAATTTGATTTTGTTCAATTCAAAACTTATGAGAAGGTTAGGTTTTGTACTAATTTCTTTTCTATATGTACTTTTTTAATGTTTAATTCACTTTTACAATTTTTATTTTTTTCAATTCTTAAAGTTTTATATGAATGCTACATCATTATTTAAGAATATTGAAGGATGGAAAAGAAAAGAACTCATGCATAATGTTTTATGCCCAATTTACTCTGTGAAGGCTCCCTCAATGTTAGAGGCAATGTGTTACTTCATCCAAGGTCATGGCTCAAGGACGTTGGGTGTTTTGACTGAAAAACCAAAGCTCAACTTGAGTGCATTCAGTTATGTTACACTAACGTATCTTGTCCTTGTAGGAATCCAATGTCAAAGTTCGAATCTCTAACTTTGGTACCTTGTAAAATCATTTTGATTAAAATGAGATATAACATTATCCTGTTTTATCCTTGACATCCCCGTAGAATATTTTGTTGTTCAATATGTTTGAAAAGGATCCTTTACTCATGTTTGAATGGATCATATTTTGTGATGCAAATTATCCTTGCCTTTAAATTGGGATCTTGTAAAGATTTGGTTATTCCAGTTTAGAAAAATTGTATTAAATCAATTTTGAGTTTATTTGTAAAGCATTTTGACTGATATCATGTATACTTGGAGATCAAATCAAGCTCTATCTACTAGTAATCAAGATCCGTTATTTTCATCAATCAACAGCCATTTTTGAAAGCACCAAGGTTTAGATTAGAGACATTGGATATTGGACAAAGAACATTGAAGATTTGGCTAGCATTACTCCAACATTCAAAAGGGTTTAGAACTCCATAAAAATGTGGAGCTGAAGCCAGCATAAGGAATTACATCATTGAAAAGTGCTAGAATGTAACCAACTTTAATACTCTATTGTGTACATGTTAGTAATTTGAATATTTCAAAGGCAGAATTGTAACAATTAAGTTGGGAAACTTCCTTGGGTAGCTAGGTATTGAGAGGTCAATACTTAGTGAGTATGCTAACTAAGGTTGCTTAGTCAAGTGACGTTGGAATGCTAGACAGTGTATAAAGCCAAAGGCATTAACGTGTACTTCTTAAGTGAACATGAAGTGGATGTGATCAAATCCTAATGGAAGAACTGCCTTGGGCGGTGACTAGCCATATTTGGAAGGGTAAACTGTAAACATAGTAAACATATCATGTGTTTTGTTACCTTTTAATTTAGTATTTTAGTGTTATTTATTTCTAGCATTGGTTACTAATGCTCAGTGTTGGTTTGTCAAACATTGATAGCAAAGTTCCAAAGTTCATTGGATTTTCATAAACTTTTAATTTTTAAGATATCACCCTATTCACTAGGCTCTTAGATGATCTAACATTGACTTTTAGGACCTTCAATTGGTATTAGAGCTAGGTCAACTCATATTAACTTAACCATCTTGCAGAAAAGATCATGGATTCCTTCAGAAATGCTAAAATTGATCAAGGACACTCTTTTACTATACATCCTTTATTTTGTGGATCTAACTTTTCTCATTGGAAAAAAAAATTACATAGATTTTCATTAAAGACCATAATTATGAGCTTTAAGAGATTACCTTAAAGGGTGACTTTGTGCCTATTGTGAAGGAAGGAGACAAAATTGTTCCAAAGCTCATATCTGAATTTACTCCTGAATAAATTGAGAAAGTGGCCAAAAATTACAAAGCCTTAAACATTTTATTTTTGTGGTTCGGATTCTAATAAATTTAATCGTGTTTCTTCATGTGATTTAGCCAAAGAAGTTTGGGACACATTGGAGACTTCCTATGAAGGGACTACTCAAGTTCATGGATACAAAATCAGTCTCTATGACCATCAATATGAGCTATTCAAGATGTTACATAGAATCTATCAAGGACATGTATATGTGCTTTACTGAAATAATCAACTACCTCAACTCCTTAGGGAAAACATACACTAATGAGGAGATGGTGAGAGAAGTACTGCGAAGTCTTCTAAGAAGCAAGTGGGAACCCAATGTCATGACCATTAAAAAAGCACAATATTTGAAAAAACTCAAGTTATATGATCTTATTGGAGAACTTCTAAATCATGAAATTCACTTGCACGAAGAGAGTGAAGAGTAACCACCACAATAAGGAATTACATTGAAGTCCAATGCCATTGAGATGCAACCTAAGGAGTCTGAGAATGATGGAGATAAATCATTAGCTATGATAGCCAAAGAATTCAAAAAAATATTTCAAAAACATCCAAAATTCAAAGGAATTTAGAAAGAATCAACCTCAAATAAGAATGACATATCCAAAGGTAAATTTCCATCAGAAGTTGATACTAACCAAAGCATTGGCCACGGTTGTGGGCTTCCAAGTCATATGATCAAGGATTGTTGGAACTTGAAGAATGAGATAACCAAATTCAAGTCCAAGAAAGCTATCAAAAAAGCTATGGTTGCAACAGAAGTAACATTGATAGCTTTGAAAGTGAAAGTGAAGATGAAGAAATAACTAATTTTTGTCTCCTGAGTAGAGAAGACATTAGAGAAAGTGATGAATCTGAATCAGTAACATTAGAATATCTTTTTACCTTCACAAAAGCGTATTTAGCTCAAGTCCTATTAAAGTGTGTTAAATATGAACAAGATCATATATTTGAAATCAAGGCCCCTAGAAAGGACTACGTACGAAGGGTTAAGAGAATTTAGACAAATTACTTGGAACACTATGTATGTCTTTTAATAAAGATGGCCTTGGTTTTAACCCAAATAATTATAAAAGGTCATTCAAGCACTTCTTTATTAGAGAGACATTTCATAAGTGCCCCAAAGTAGTCTAGTTCCAAAAACAGTGACCTTGGTCACAATTACCAAACTCACACAGCTTATCAAAAGAACCACAACTACTTTAGTCATAGGCATCCAAATTACTCTGGACTTAGTAAAGGTCACAAGCACTATAGCAATTCAATGACAAAGAGACCTTTTACCTAAGGGTTATACAAGTATGAGTGCCTAAAGGGTTAATGTCCTCAAAACTAGAAATTGGTAATCCTTGTCCAAACCTTGCTACCCAAGAATGTAAGAAGGTTTGAATTTTGTTCTTATAGGTGTACCTAAAAGCAAAGAGCAATATGTGGTACATGGACAGTGGGTGTTCAAGAGATACGACTGGAGATGCTTCAGTGTTTACTGAGATACAAAAACAAAAATCAAGTAATGTAACATTTGAAGACAATAATTGAGGCAACATCATTGCCATTGGTAAGATTGGTAAGGATCTTTCAAACTCTATTGACAATGTCTATTTGGTCGTTGGTTTAAAATACCATTTTCTAAGTATTTCACAACTTTGCGATAAAGTAATTGTTTATGGTTTGATAAGTCCTCATGTGTTCTTGAAAATGTCAAGTCTAATGATATTCTGTTGCATGGTTTTAGACTCGACAATGTTTATGCCATAACTCTTGATCATATCTCTCCCATGCAACTTTCCTATCTGAAAGCCTCCCTTAATAATGCATGGCTTTGGCATCATAGATTAGGACATGCTAGCTTGCACATCCTTAGTCAAGCATGATTTAATAAGAGGGTTGTCCCCCATCAAACGTGAGAAGAATCGTGTGTGTAGTACATGTGTTAGAAGTAAGCAACCACTTCTTTTGAACCCTTGATGAGTGTGTTCACTTCAAAATTCCTATAGCATTGTTGAATATGGACCTATGTGGACCAATCTACGTTAAAAGTTTAGGAGGTAGTTCTTATGTATTTGTTATAGTGGATGATTACTCTAAATTCACATGGGTGATCTTTTTGAAAGACAAAACAGAAGTTCTCAAGGAGTTTGCAAAGTTGTGTAGAAAATCATAGATATTAAAGAACTTATCAGTGATTGCCATCAGGATTGAGCATGGAAGAGAATTTAACAAAAGTAAGTTCATTAATTACTATGCCAAGAATGACATTTCCCACAACTTTTCAGTACCAAAGACACCACAACAAAATGTAGTTGTTGCGAGGAAGAATCAAACATCGGAAGACATGGCTGAAATATTGATTTGAGAAAATGATAATCCAAAGTCCTTATGGGCTGAGGCTATTAATACTACCACCTCATTCTATCTGTTTTTTTCTTTCATTAATTGAACTTCTTTTAATTAAGTCAAATTCTTTAAAAACCTGTGCCCTCTTTAAAATATCCTAAACGGTTTCCGTAGGTTGAGCGCCTTTTTCAAGAAAATACAGAATAGCAGGAACATTTAAATAAGTTTGATTCTTTATTGGATCATAAAGACCCACTTTTCGCATATCTCTTCTCTCTCTTTGGGACCGAACATCAATTGCAACGATTCGATAGACGGCTCATTGGGATAGATTAGATCAACAACAACCCCCCTTGGAAACGCACAGGAAATTTTCTCCTTGTATGGCTCGAGAAAAATGATTCGAAGTTTTGTATTAGAAGGACAAATGAAAAAAGCCCATAAAATCTTCAAATGAATTAAATAAAGAATTAAGTCCATTTTCTTTCCTAAAAAAAGAAAATCATTTGTATACTCATAACTCAAGTTGAATAACTTTCAAAGAGCTCCAAAAAAAAAATCCTTTGGCTTTTCATTTATTGAGTAGTCTCGAATACCCTTTTTTATCTCATTTAGAACCGATTTGAATTCTGAATTCTGATTCAAATCCAATTAATTGTTAACTGGTGCGACAATTCAAATCGAAAATGGAAAGAAAAAGGATGTTTCCTTGTTCTGGAATATTTATCTTTGTTTTGAATCATTCGGTTTAGACATTACTTCGTTGATTTTGAATCCTTTCAAAAGTGGCAGCAAAATACCTTTTTGTTATTTCTTTCTTTCAAAGAATCATATGAACGGCGGATTCCCACACCATATATATAATTTTTATCGAAAAGGTTTTATCAATTCCAACAAAATTTCCTTTAGGATTTGAAACTTGCTTGATTTGGTTCCTTTCGATATCTCTGTCAAAGATATACTTACGAAGTCATTCCAACTTATTGATTGACACTAACCCCAGACCCTTTCCCCTTAAGAAATGAATCAATACTTTCTACTCGAGCTCCATCCTGTACTATTTCCATTACACCCCAACAAAAAATGCGGGTTCGAATGGAAGAGAACAAAGGATGTCGAGTCAAGAGTATCCTTTAATTAGATTAGAGGATGATGGATATAAGAATCCACAACAAATCATGTCCTTCAAGTCGCACGTTGCTTTCTACCACACCGTTTCAAACGAAGTTTTACCATAACATTCCTCAAACTTTGAACCTCTATGCGGTTGATTCAATTATGGAATAATGAATAGTCATTGGTTCAGTTAGGAAAGTCGTCACATAAGATTTAAAATATATCTTAAATTATTTTTCATTTTTTTTCATTATTGAAATTGAAAAAAAAATTCCAATTTGTGTTACATCCAATAAAAACAATAAAATTGAAAAAATCGATTGGAAAAATGCAATTTCTTTTCCCGGAATGAATAACAAGATAACAAACTTCCTTCAATTCTATACGAATATGAGGGGGTGGATATATGAAAACTTGTTTTTTGGAATTCAAATTCGTCTGATCTATAACCCCATCTTGCCTAAATCCGCAACAAATTATGTTGTATCTGCGCGGCATTTGAACACCTATCTTATTTATTTGTGAAATTTGAAAAAAGTTAAGATTCATTTTGGTTAGAATTATTTGCAGAAAAAATCAAATTCTATCCAATATTAGACTTTCTAAACAGAAAAACACAATCTTAATTATTTACTAGAATTACACATGCTCTTGCCCTGGGACGAAAGGATTCGAACCTCCAAATAGTGGGACCAAAACCCGATGCCTTACCACTTGGCCACGCTCCACTTTGATTTCTATTCAACACTAATAAAGACGAATGTTGTTATTGATTGTTCATCAATTCCATCCAAAATATCTTAAGAATCCTTTAGATTCCATTGTAAGTATTTTGACGCATGTAGATATAGAATTATACTGAATTTATTGATCATTATATATAATTCCATGAAAATATTGTATGAAAATAGAATTTTTTTTCTATTCTCAAAAGAGAATGGAAGGTTTTTTGGTTGAGTGAGTAAGTTCAAAAAAAAGAAGGTTTTTTTATCATTACATATAATTCCATTACAAATTATGTACTTAACAGATGCCCCATCTGATCAATCCTTAAAAGACAACATATGAACTGTTCAATGGAAAGAAACCAAATGTCTCCTATTTCAAAGTCTTTGGAAGTAACTGCTTCATCCACATCAATGATAAGGAAAATCTTGCTAAGTTTTTGCATGGAGTGATTAAGGTTTATATGTTGGTTATTCCTTAGTTAGTAAAGCTTATCGTGCTTATAACAATCGTACCAAAGTCATTGAGAAATACATTCATGTTGTCTTTGATGAAATTAATAATAGTCATACTAGTTGATCTTTATTTGATTAGTTTTAGTTAAGCAAATATGTAGATGATGAAGATGAAGGAGCCCTGGATAAATGCAATCGTCAAAGTACTTGTAATGAGGTCCAAGATTGAAACTAGATTGACCAAAGATAGCCTAATGCCACTGGAGCTCCTTTAGAAATCACACAAAGTACTAGCAAGAAATCCTAAGAAGATGACTTGAATAATGTGTCATCTGCATGCATATGTGAACAGGTTCAAAATCACTTTAATGAACCCATGAGGGTTTCAAGTACAAGTTTGCCTATTCTTTCGACAATTTACTTATTGACATCAATACAGGGATAATGACATGCTCGTCTTTGAGAAATTTTTCTGCATTCTTTTCATTTCTTTCTCATATAGAACCAAAGCACCATGATGAGGCATTAGAAGACCTAAACTGAACATTGGCCATATAAGATAAACTCAATCACTTTGAAAGAATCAAGTTTGGTCTCTCACTCCTAGGCCAGAGGACCACCTAGATGATTGGGACTAAATGAGTTTTTAGGAATAAGTTAGATGAATATGGGTAGTGGTTAAGAACAAAGCCATTTTATGACTCTTCAAAGAGTTATAAAATGACATTGCAATAGGTTATAACCAAGAGGAATGGATAGACTTTGATGCGACCTTTGTACCTATGACTAGGTTAGAAGCCATCCGTATATCACTTGTATTTGCATCGCGTTATTTCAGATGGATGTCAGATGTGCTTTTCTAAATGGTTTTCTAAATGAAGAAGTCTATGTGGAGCAACCCCCTAGATTTGAAAATTCATAATTTCCAAACCATATTTTCAAACTTCATAAAGCTCTTTATGGCTTGCCTAATCAAGCCCCAAGAGCTTGGCATGAACGTCTTAGTAAATTTCTTTTGGAAAATGATTTTACACGAGGGAAGATTGATAAAACCATTAAAACAAAGGGGGAAGACTTCCTCATTGTTCAAGTTTATATAGATGACATCCTATTTGGTCCTGCTAATATGATTCACATCAAGGGTTTACCAATTTGATAAGTAAGGAGTTTGAGATAAGTATGGTGGGAGAACCCAACTTCTTCTTAGGACTTTAGATCAAGCAATGCCAAGATGGCATATTCATCAACCAAGATAATTATGTGAAAGAACTCTTAGAAAAATACAAGTTTAATGAAGTCAAGCAAGCTAGTGCTCCAATGGCATTGAACACAAAGTTGGACCTTCATCAAAGTGGTAAGTTAGTGTCTGAAAAGGTGTATAGAGCTATGATTGGCACACTAATGTATCTACCACCAAGTAGACCAGATATTATGTTCACTGTATGCTTATGTTCTCGATTCCAAAGTGCCCCTAAAGAATCTCTCCTAAAAGTGTTCAAAAGGATATTTAGATTTCTTACAGAAACCAAGGACAATGGTTTATGGTACCTCAAAGGTGGAAAGTTTAGTGCTATTGGATACTAGATGCAGATTATGCTGCCTACAAGCTAGACAGAAAAAGCACCTCATGGTACTACCAATTTTTTAGACACTCCCTAGTCTCATGGCACTCAAAGAAACAAAGCTCCATAGCTCTATCAACTACTGAAGCTGAATATATAACTATGGTGCATGTTATGCTCAAATACTCTAGATCACACAAAGTTACAAGACGTTGGGTTTGATTTTAAAAAGGTACCCATTTGGTGTGATAATATAAGTGTAATAAATATCACAAAAAATCCAGTCTAACACTCAAGAACTAAACACATTGAAGTCAGGCATCACTTCATACAAGATCAAGTTGAGAAAGGTAATGTAACTCTTGAATCTGTTCCTTCAAATTTATAATTAGATGATATTTTTACCAAACCACTTGGTGAAGATCAGTTCAACTTTATTTGAAGTGAACTTGACAAGTTGAAAATGGATGTGTGAATTAAGGGGGAGGATCCCCCAATAAAAGGTCTAATATGATAAAGTGTTGCAAGATATTCCCAATGACATTGGACCAGACATTGAGACTCCACCTCAAAGTTCAGATCAAACTTACGCTCTTGGACTTTGGATTTCAGTCTCACATATTAATTATAGAAAGTAGTTGGAAGATGGGGATTGAAACCAATTAAATACCTTACCAGCTACCCTATTTTGAAAACCGTGGGTTTTTTAAAAATTTTCAAAACCAATTCTCTCTCTGTTTATAAAAGGCAATGATGGTTTTTCTCATTAACCATCCTTGATTCTATCCCCCAGGTTTTATACTCTTTCCATAAACAGCCACTTCCAATGTTCTTTTTCTTTCTCCTCTTCTCGCATAAAGAGAGCATGCCTTAGCCTCAATCCCATAACTTCTTAACATCCTATCCTCTCTCCTTCCCCCGCCCCCTCCAAACCCTCAAACTTCTCTTACCAAAAATCTAAAAATCACCTGCTCCTTTGCCTTTCAAGTGAAAAGGAGGAGCCTTTGCTGAAGCCTTCACTAGCCTAGAAAAAAGAACCTGCGGTGCCACTAGGTGTCGTCTACCAAGTCAGGTGAGGTAAATGCAATCTCTAATTCTAAAGCCAACCTTTCTACCAATTCCAGTAATTCGATCTCCAAACTTGAATCTTTAGAGGATCTAAGACTCCCTGACATCATTATTGAGTGGTTTACTAATTTAGGGGCGAAGAGATACAATCATGTGGTTGAGTAGGAGTTGGTGTTCTATGACTTTGCAGATCTCAACTTTCTGAAAACGCCAAGTTGTCGTTTATTGAAAAATTAGAAAATCTGTGTAGCATGGGTTTGTTTAATGTTGGTGATGAAGTTTGCCTACAACGAGTCCGCCTTTTTTATGCCAATTTTGAAAACTTGAGCCTCAAGGGAAGGGAAGAACCTACTATAATACCAGGGTTAAAGGTAACACCATCACCCTCACAAACTGTCTACATTAAGAGGATTTTTAATCTGCACCCTGATCCCTCCAGATTTCCTCCCTCAATGTTAGCAACTAAAGCTTGAAAACTCTGTCCTCAAAAGTATGCCAATCCTACCAAGGTCAATAAAACCAACCAATCCTACATCGCCCTATACTCAGACCTATGAATCCTGTCCTACATCTTTGTTATGCCCATCTACCTCGAGGATCATCCAAAGAGACTGCCAATGACACCCTCTTTGAAACCTGTTACTACATCATGGAGGGATATTTTGTTGATTTTGTAGAACTTATACTCGAATACATGACCATGGTTTGCAATTTATCAAGGAACTTTTTCTTGCCCTACTACAATCTCTTGACCTATATCTTTAAAGCCTTCTAAGTCTCACTTGAGGGAGATGACCACCTTGACATTCAAATCCCTACCATCAATGAGAGCACCCTCGAAAGCCTCAAATTCAAACCCACTCCCTCTAGACATCGGAGACACTAGATGAGATCTTTGCCAATGACCATGAGACCCCTAAGCATCAACTCTACCTTGAAATTATCTCTCCTCCCTAGTCAGATTGGTTTAAAGAGGACATTAAGGAGATTAAGGGGGAGCTTACTAGTCTAAAGGTTGGTCAAGATAAAATCAAGAGAACATTAGTTGATCTTAAAAGGGTTTGTGAGAATTTAGCTCAATGTACTTTTGAGCTCAATAATGTTATCTTAGATATGAAGGTTGAGGAAGGGTCATTGAATGTAATCAATGATGAGTTTGGGGCCAATGTGGTAAGAATGGAAACAACGTTGAAGATAGCCTAAGCTGAAGTGAGTCAAGGGGAGAACATTGAGGTAGAGGTTGGTGTGCCAGAAGCTGTAGAGAAACCAAGGTTGAATGCTCTAGCGCTCTATCTAGATGCATTCTCCACTGACCATGCATCCTTTATTTTCATTTGAAGGGATTATATTTGGTGATGTAAATTATCCTTGCCTTTAAAAGAAGATCTTGCAAAGATTTCATTATCCAAGTTTACAAAAGTTGTATTAAATTAATCTTGAGTTTATTTGTAAATTATTTTGTTTGATATCATGGATATTCGGAGATCAAATTAAGCTTTATCCGCCAGCAATCAAGATCCATTATTACTGTCAATTAAGAGTCATTTTTGGAAATACAAATATTTGGATCAAAGACACTAGATACAAGATAGAGAACATTGAAGATTTGGCATGCATTACTCCAACGGTCAAAAAGGTTTTTGAAGTCGATAAAAATGCGTGGCTGAAGACCGAAGAATTACATCATGGAAAAGTGCTCACGTGCAATAATCTCTAATACTCTCTTGTGTACTTTTTAGTGATTTGAATATTTGAAAAGGAGAATTGTATCAAGTAAGTTTGGGAACTTAATTAGGTAGCTGGGTTTAGAGAAGTCAATACTTAGTGAGTGTGCTAGCTAAGGTTGCTTAGTCGAGTGAGTTAGGAACGCTAGACATTGTGTAAGGCCAAGGGCATTGGTGTGTACTTCTGAAATGAACACGAAGTAGAAGTGCCTTAGGTGGTGACTGGCCTTGTTTGAAAGAATGAACATCATAAAGATATCATGTTTTTGACATTGGTGACTAACCTTCAAGGTTGCTATCTGAGATTGAAAGCACAGTTACAAATTCCATTTGATTTTTTATAAAGTGTTAATTTTTAAGATATCACTCCCCCCCCCCCCTTGAGATGATCTAATATTGACTTTTGGGACCTTTACTCCGTATTGATGAATGTGATATAATATTTTCTTTGATAAATTTGTCTCTTATAATGATGAATCTAGGATTTTTTTTGATAGTATGAATTATCAGTTGTTGAATTTGTCCTTTTAGTTGATGAATATGTCAGTAAAATATGCTTATTATTGCTAACAGGTTATGAATAAAATAAAAATTACTAAGTCTTATCACAAAAAAATAAGATTTCAAATTATATGAATTTGTAATTTCTAGTGATGAATACATTTTTTCAATGTGTCCGTTACAATTGGATATTATATATTTTCTTTAATGAATTTGCTATACAAGGTATGATTATGTATTAATTATTTTTAATTAAAATATTTTTGTAATTGATAAATATGAGCTTTTCTAGTGAATTTCATGTACTTATGATGAATTTGTGTAGTACATTAGATATATTTTGTTTATGATGAATCTACTTAATATTTTGACAAAATATGTTTTTGTTTTTATTTCTTATGAGTCTAGACTTATCAATGATGTATGTGTTCCACTAGCTTAAAATACTACTCTTGTCATTGTTAATAAAAATGTATTTATTATTAATGAGTATAAGATTTTCAAGTGATGAATGTGTGTAAAATATTATATATTTCATTTAGATTAATCAATTTGTAGCAAAAATTCATTTTGCATATTCTTACAACTTTACTATGTATACAAATGTTTTAAGCCATAAATATGCTAAATATTCATTCTTAGCATTGATGATTCGTCTTTTATTATGATGAATATGTCTTAAATGCTGCTGAATAAGACTTTGCGATAATGTATATGTGCCATGGACTATTGAGTGTGTCTTTTTCATTAAATTAAAAATCAATTTATAAATCCTCTTTATAATGGATATTTAATGTGCTAGGAGATCAACCATGATAAAGTTTTTTTGTTAAAAAAAAAGACAATCAAGTTATCGAAATTTATTAATGAATTTGAAGAAAGGACTACTGAATAGAGTCAACTAAGGAAAAACTAAGCACTAAAAATTGGTAGAAGTTCCTAGCTGATTGATCAATGTACAAACAAAGGATGATGAATATTTGCAGAAAGTTGATGAATATTTACAAGCATAGAGATATTTTTGAAAATTCATTAGTATTGTTGTAAAATTTATAAGATTCATTACTATTGATGAATAATGTTGTAAAAATAGTTTATCTTAAGATGCATCTGTGAAATATTTTATGGCATCGATTCTTTATGTTGATGTTCTTTATGTCATAAATAATTATATTGTAAAGTTTTATATTTTTTTAATAGAATTCGAGAAATATTTGTTTGAGTTAACATATTCATCATAGTTATATTAAATTCATTAGCTGGCATTGGTAATTTTACGAAGAGTGCAAATGAAAAGGTGTAATTAAATAATAATATTTTGAATAATATTTTGCTATAGAAGCACATAAATTCATCAATATTGTTATTAAATTCATCAAAATCCAAAAATTAATTATCTGTCAACAAAATTCATTAGTTTATAATTGAATTGGTCATTAAAGTACAAGAAAACAAGAAAAATGAAGTGCAATTTACTAAGTAAAATTGTAATCAAATTATTTTGAGAAATATATATATATAAGTACACGAAATTTATCACCTGTTGTAAAATTCATCAAAATTCATTAGTTACTTTATCAAATTCCTCAATTGAGGAATTGAATTGTACGTGCGGGCATTTTGGCTCACGGAGTAGTTATTCCATGGTGTATGACATAAGTTTTGCATAAGCAGCCATAATAACCTCTACTTCAAACATAGTTGGCCAAGGAAGACTACAAGACACATACTCAAATGGTATTTTTAAACTATCAAGGGTTTAAAGAAAAAGTTAATGGCCCTATTTGGCTGGCAGCTATTAGCTGTTTGTATTGACTGTTAACTGTCATTTGTTTCAATCAGCTATTTGCATTACCTATTTGAATCCACTATTGTTAGAAAAAAATATTTGGTGAAATTAGTTATTTCTGTAGAATGTAATTAATACAATTCCATTTATGCCCATATCTTTCATTTAGTAATGAATATTTTTTTTAATTAGTTGTTCACTTATTTGTTTTTCTCTATGAATAAAATTTACGTGATATCTACAAATTACCTTCACTCATATAATCTCATTTTATTACTAATTCTTCCAAATCAGAATCTATTAGATAATATAAAAGATTTGTTGGGTTGACTCTGCTCCCCTTGATTTGCGTACTCTAACTAATTTCCAGCCATTAATCTGATTTAGTTGAAAATCTCAGCCCTCCATTGTCATCCTCATTTTAGTTTTTTTTTTTTATCAAACCTCATCATTTTCCATTCGTGACCCACCCCACTCCCGATTTCTCTCTCCAAATCACTCACGTTCTCCCTGTCTGTGCTGGTTTCTCTCTCCTCCAAATCACTCACGTTCTCTTTGTAACTGCTTTGCTTTTATTTGTTTCATTCACTTTGCCTTGATTGTCGGTTACTTAAGAGATCACGCACACGTCCCACAAATAAAATACAATAGCCAACCAAAAAAACAAAAAAACCACCAAACAACACTAGCCTCAACCCTACTACCCCCAAACACAGACTTTCACGGTTACACCCTAGCCATCTGAAGCTAGAAAACAAAATACAATTCCCACCTCAACCGTTACATTCCACTTTCCCACAGACAGAAGTACAGTTTGAATCTCTCTCCACCTTTTCCCAATCTGTCTCTCTCTCTCTGTATACCCATTGCACCCTTCTTCGCATCAACTTGCAGCAGCAAAAACATCCTATTTGGCATTGAAAAGGTTAGAAATCTTTGCAATTCCTAAATCACGTTTGTGCACATATTATTTGGTTCACTCTTTCTGATGTGATTCCTTATTTTGCATACACTCAGCAAAGAAATCAAGAAAGAAGGGGAGACAAGGAATCCTATTAAGATCGCAACCTAATTCGAATCTGGTGAGTGCAAATTGTATTTATCTTTCATTGAATCTCTTTGTTTCCCGTATTCTTCCTCAATCTAGCAAAAGATAACCTAAATCACGTTTTTCTTCTCAGTTACCAGACAGGGAGACGAGGATTCTTATCAACATCCCAACCTAATTTACTTTTGGTGAGTGTTAGTTGTAGTTGTCTTTGATTGAATCTCTTTGTTTCCCATATTCTTCCTCAATCTAGGCGAATTAAATCTAAATCATTTTTTTCTTCTCATTTACCAATTTCACTAAGCCCACCGTAGCATACATTCATTTCAGTCATTGACTTCAAATTAGCCAAAAGAAATAAAAATCAACAAAACAAAATGAGGCACATATTCAAGATCCCAACCAACGTCACCCTTCAAAAACAGTTAAGACGTTAGAGGTTGCTTCAGCAGCATCTCATAATTGCCAAAAGACTACGGATTAATAGAGCTAAAAATGTAATTCCATACCAAAAGCATCTGATGCCCTAAACAAAACCTTATAAAGAATTTTTAATCCAAAAAAACAAAATGCATTTTTCCTTATTGATTTGTATGTATTCATTCATTTCAGTTATTGACATCAAAATAAACAAACCAAATAAAAACCAACAACATTAGATTAGGCACATATTTAAGATCCCAACCAACAGAATTTCAGATCCAGCAAAATAAAAACCAAATAAACACCAACAAAATAAGATTAGGAACATATTTGTATGTAATTCAATACCAAAAGCATCTAACGGCGTAAACACCTCATAAAGAGTTATAAATCCAAAAAAACAGAATGTCTTTTTCCTTATTGATTTTTATGATGTTAGAGTTTTCTTCAGCAACATCTCATAATTGCCAAACGACTACGGATTAATGGAGCTGAAAATGTAACTCCATACCAAAAGCATCTGACGTCCTAATCAACACCTTATAAAGAATTTTAAATCCAAAAAAGCAGAATACCTTTTTCCTTATTGATTTGTATGTATTCATTCATTTCAGTTATTGACATCAAAATAAACAGACCAAATAAAAACAAACAACATTAGACTAGGCATATATTTAAGATCCCAACCAATAGAATTTCAGATCCAGCAAAATAAAAACCAAATAAAAACCAACAAAATAAGATTAGGCACATATTTGTATGTAATTTAATACGAAAAGCATCTGATGGCGTAAACATCACCTTATAAAGAATTTTAAATCCAAAAAAACATAATGCCTTTTTCCTTGTTGATTTGTATGTATTAATTCATTTCAGTTATTGACATCAAAATAGACAAACAAAATACAAAACCAACAAAATAAGATTAGGCACATATTTAAGATCCCAACCAACAGAATTTCAAATCCAACAATATAAAAACCAAATAAAAGCCAACAAAATAAGATTAGGCACATATTTGTATGTAATTCAACACGAATAGCATCTGAAGCCTAACCAACACCTTATAAAGAATTTTAAATCCAAAAACACAAAGTGCCTTTTTCCTTATTGATTTGTATGTATTCAATCATTTTAGTTATTGACATCAATATGCACAAACCAAATAAAAACAACCAAAATAAGATTAGGCACATATTTAAGATCCCAACCAACAAAATTTTAAATCCAACAAAATAAAAACCAAATAAAAACCAACAAAATAAGATTAGGCACATATTTGTATGTAATTTAATACGAAAAGCATCTGATGGCGTAAACATCACCTTATAAAGAATTTTAAATCCAAAAAAACATAATGCCTTTTTCCTTGTTGATTTGTATGTATTAATTCATTTCAGTTATTGACATCAAAATAGACAAACAAAATACAAAACCAACAAAATAAGATTAGGCACATATTTAAGATCCCAACCAACAGAATTTCAAATCCAACAATATAAAAACCAAATAAAAGCCAACAAAATAAGATTAGGCACATATTTGTATGTAATTCAACACGAATAGCATCTGAAGCCTAACCAACACCTTATAAAGAATTTTAAATCCAAAAACACAAAGTGCCTTTTTCCTTATTGATTTGTATGTATTCAATCATTTTAGTTATTGACATCAATATGCACAAACCAAATAAAAACAACCAAAATAAGATTAGGCACATATTTAAGATCCCAACCAACAAAATTTTAAATCCAACAAAATAAAAACCAAATAAAAACCAACAAAATAAGATTAGGCACATATTTGTATGCAATTCAATACCAATAGCATTTGAAGCCCTAACCAGCACCTCATAAAGAATTTTAAATCCAAAAAAACAGAGTGTCTTTTTCCTTATTGATTTGTATATATTCATTCATTTCAGTTATTGACATTAAAACAGAAAGTGAGCCTTGCCACATAACGTAAGCATACAATGTGTCATGCAACCTACAATTCAACATTAATGCAATTGCAATTCTAGATATTTTTGAAAGATTACAAACCTCATAGTGCAAGCAAGCTTTGTGACAGAGTACAAAGTACATACCTGTTGAGTTAAAAATACTGCAAGTGCACGGTGCCAGTTGTAGCTAGCAGTGACAAGTACGAGTCGTGTCCACAAGGAACTCTATTTCAACCACCGAACCAACCTTTAACACTCTATTTAGGCCACGGTTTATTAGGAATGGTTTTTACTCAATAACAGTTGTATTCTACTGAAAGTTACTACTATTGTCTAAATCAATATTAACGAAGGTCCTGGATTGGGGTTCACCAAACTATCGTGTTCCATGGACTATAAACTAGATCATGTGAATCTGCCCACACAAACAATTGAAATGGAATAGTTACAAGCGTATCTACGCCTTCTCTCAAAGGTCATTAGACTGGTCAAATTATCCTAGTTATATATTGTCATGAAACTATAATCACGAAACCACAAGGTTGAGAAACCCTTAATTCCCAATTGAAACCTAAACATTTTCATGTTAAAAAATCCAATTGTTCACTAAGTAGCTCTAGGTAGAGGATTTAACTCTCGTTAATCTCCTAAACCCCAGTTACAACCATGAATCAACCCTCTCAGGCAATTCAGCGAACACCTGGCATGCTAAGTGAGAATTCAATCACATAGATCTAGAAAACGAATCCAAATTGCACAATAAGGGCTACACCCAATCCTAGACAATAAATTTAGCCCCTAACCATCGTCAAAATCACAACCACAAGCACGAATATGAACATGAATAAAAGCGCTAACTTTGAATTAAAACGCAAAGGAAAAGGGTAAAGGAACATACTTTCTATTAACTGGAATAACAATCTAGCAGATTCAACAGTTGATTTCAATCCCAAGCTTTCAAATCAAGAGCAACCAATATCAATCCTAAAAACCTAAAGTCGTCGTTTTCGAGAAAGAAAGAATGAGAGAAGGAAGAACTCTAAATTACAACGCCAAAATACAATTAAACGGGATGAATTAATGTTGCCTCGCATTTTCTTGCTTCCTTGGGTGGCACGGTCACCCTGTCTGGCATCGTGCCCCCATGCCACTTTCTTTTGGCTCAAAATCTACCCTTTTGGCTCGTATTTGACGCGATATTAGCTGGTTTTTCTCGTTTCTTTCAATCGAACTCCTGAAAACACAAAACACAACATTTACGCAGATTTGGGGTAAAGAATGACTAACCAACCTCTATAGTCTTGAAGTTTTACCGAAAATCGCCAAAATGAGAGGTAAAAATCATGTCTAAAAGGAGTAAAATAAAGGTGTATCAATACCGAATTTGTGAAATATTATAGCAAACCCACTTGCACTTTTGCAAATGGGCAAACAGAAATCAGATAATTCATATACCCAATAACAATTAGCAGGAGAGAAATAAGAATCAATGACCCATTCCGAGCATCACTCTCATCTTTCATGCTAACCCCCTCCTCTCATCAGACACACCACCAAAAATGGCAAACATCCAACACTAAATGCCCTTCCTTGCCTAATATGGTCAACAAAACAGATGTGTAGGCGCACACATGTATGATGCCTTTGTCACCTTTCAATGAGCTAATTATGACAGGGTTGGTATTATCCTTTCATTCCAATAGCCTTTCAACTCTTGAGAAATTATTCAATATTTAGATCTGATTTATCAAAACCATGTACAATTAAGTTTAGACAATGAAGATATGGCATTATCTGGAAACATTGTTATGCATATAAATCTAGGATTTAGACATGTAAACCAAACAATGATGCCAAATTTTTCAACAAAAGGTCAACCAGTTCAACCACAGTCCTACCACCCCAAATTAGAAAAGATGATATTTTTCCAACTGCAAAAACTCTTAAAACAACTACAAATAGGCAAATAACCATCTCCACTCCTACCGCCCCAAATTCTAGATATTTTTGAAAGAGTACAAACCTCATAGTGCAAGCAAGCTTTGTGAAATAATACAAAGTACATAACCAGTTTGCAAAATAGTATAGCAAACCCACTTACACTTCTGCTAATGGGCAAACAGAAATCAGATAATTCATACACCCAATAACAATTAGCGGGAGAGAAGTAAGAATCAATTACCCATTCAGAGCATATGAGGGATTTAAATAGCAAAATTCATAACCTAAAGCAGTATTTTTATGCCAGTCTTGCCAGAGACCAAACACAAAAACCCACAAGAGTTCAGTCATTCAGTGCGCATTAGAGTGCAACACAATATCAATTTTCAGCAAGCAATATCTTAGACTCTCAATCCCAATATGGAACCACATATTATCTACATATGCAAATCCACATCATCCACAACTACATTTGACCCACTTGAGTAATTCCTATACCCTCCATCTCATACTGATACTCACCAATTAGCTAACTCAAATTGCAATTCAAATACAGACAGTTGTTTCAGTTACAGATCTAGCTTTTTCATATTATCAGGGGTAAAATTGAAGGCATCTAAAACATTTTGATTACTAGAGAACACCATATAATAAACACTAGAACATATTGAGTGTCACAATAAAAATAAACTGGATCCATGAATGATGAAACGACCATTCCCTTTCTCAAGCACACGCATATCTCATCTCAACATGGAACAAGGACAACATAAAACAGGGGAAACAGAGGACCACAAAAAAAATTCCAAAACCGAGACGAAGAAGATGAACCCCATCCAAAACAACCAGATCACCGAAATCAATAAACAAAGGGAGAGGGTAATTAATACCAATATCGCTGTGGGGGTGACAACGTGTACTACAACCGTTAAAACCAGACCATACCCAATAGATTTGTTGAGGAGGGGTGGCACGTGTAATACACGAGCCTCCAACGAAGGTGTGGTTCCACTCCCTTCTTCCTCCGTCAAGTTTCCAAACCCCCGATCTGGGCGCGCCTCGCTAAAAAATCCAACACAGCCCCGTACATGGCGGCACATACATCCACGCGTCACCGCCTGATAAGCGCGTTGGCAGCGTGGGTGGTACCCCCAAACTCGGCTTCCGCCGATCTACATGTTGGTGGTGTTGTATTGCTCAGGTGGCGGCGCAAGGGTGGTGTGCGAGCTGGATTTCATCATTTAGGCACCAAGTATATGAAAAACCGTGGGATTAACGCAGATCTGCATGTTCACAGCCCAACCAGAACCAATTAACTCGGTGGGGAGGATAAATGGTGAGAAGAGAGAGAGAGAGAGCGATTTGCAGAGGAGAAAAATCGATGGGGATGATGAGTGAACGGTGAGAGGAGAGAGAGATAGATCGAAGTTACAGAGGAAGGAGGAAAGTCGATTGAGTGGGTGAGTGAACGGTGAGATGAGTGAATGTCTGTGGTGATAGTTTTTGTTGTCTAGGGGGGTATAACCTAAAAAACCTGGGCCCGAATCCTCCTCCTTTTATTTGGGGACATCATCCTTCTTCTTTTTTTTTTAAGAGAGTGTCATCATCCTTTTTAATTTACAAGGAAAACCTAACAAAATTAATCTAATAAGCAATTATCATACACTTGCTTCTAAATCATGAAAATAATATTTATAATACACAAGACCCAATAATTATTATATAACCTCCCTCAACTTCAAAATTATGCCACATTTGCCTTCCAAAAGTGTCAATATCAGGGTGGTTACAGAATAGTAAATGTTCTGCATATTATTACAAATTCCAAAATTGTGGAGTTCAAATAATAATTCCTAAACCTCTGGGTTACAAATAGGATTTACCTAAACATGAAGGTAGGTTTAATAGTTTTTATTTTAATATTTAATTTACTTGGTCATGCCATCACGTAGTTACTTAATTCTGCATATATGTTTATAATTAACTCTATTTCATTTTATTCCCCCACCGCCGGCAGCTGCCACCGACCCTCTGTCACCCCTCTTGTCCGTTGTTTTCAACAAATTTGAGGTGAGTTCTTCAACTAAATTAGTTGTAATTTATACAAATATTTGTATTAGATTGTTAGAATTTCATAGTTAGTTCAAATTTATGTTGAAATGTGGTGTTTGTGTGAGGTTATTGCTTTAATTTGCTTTAAGATTGGGGTAAATGCCATTTAGGATTTAGGTTTGGTAGTTTGAAGTTAAAGTTTGTTAGGTTGGTGGAATGAAATGATTTAATTGATAATGTTGTTGAAATGTGCTAATTATGTGAGGTTGTTGCTCTAATTCGTTACAAGAATTTCGTAAATACGATTTAGGGTATAGGCTTGGTAGTTTGAAGTTAAAAGTTTGATAGGTTGGTGGAATGAAATGCCTTAATTGATAATATTATTGAAATGTGCTATTTATGTGAGGTTGTTGCTCTAATTCGTTACAAGAATTTGGTAAATGCGATTTAGGGTTGAGGTTTAGTAGTTTGAAGTTGAAATTTTATGTTGGTGGAATGAAATATTTTAATTCATAATATTGTTGAAATGTGGTATTTGTGTGAGGTTATTGATCTAATTTGGTAGACTGAGATGCTTTAGTTTATAATTTGGTTGATATGTGATGTTCGCATGAAGTTATAGCTCATATATGTCTAAAGATTTTGCCAAATGCAATGTACACATAGATTTGGTAATTTAAAGTTGAAATTTGATATGTTGGTGGAATAAAGTGGTCAACTATGTATGAATTATTAGTTTTGTGATATTCGTGAGAATTTAAGTATATTTGCCGAAATGTATAAATTTATTTTTTTGTTTGCATGTTGAAATTTTAAAGTAAACATATATAATATATAATTGCGTAATTTATGTAATTATTATAATGTTGATTAAAATTAATTCTTATGAAATACCTTATGTGGTTATTGTTATTTGAGCAGAATATGAATGGTCCTCCACATCGTAGGTGGACGTATAATAGATTACTACCTGATCGTAGTGGTTATACGTAAGCATTTCTAGATGGAGTAAACGAACTCGATCAATTTGCACGTGGACAGACAGAGTTTATGAAATGGTGAAAGTATAGATGTCCTTGTGCAAAATGCAGAAAGAGGGTGTACTTAACACCTGATGAGGTCAAGATGCACCTTATGTATAAGGGTTTTGTGCAAGGGTATTGGTTTTGGATAAGTCATGGGGAAATAGAACCTCAGCAATATGATTATGGGTATTCAAATAGTGAAATTTCCGAAATTAGAGGTTTAAGTCATATTAATAATGACTATTCTGAATCCTACATAGATCGGGTGGAGGACATGGTTGATGATGCTATAATAGCAAATCAAAATGTAAGCGAAGAGGGGTCAACAACTTGCCGAGAACCATTTTATAATATGATTCAAGCTACTCAACAACCCTTATATGATGGTTGCTCCACCCATAGTGAGCTATCTGCGGCGGTGAGACTGTTGAGTATTAAATATGATTATAATATGTCTCAAAATTATTTCAATGAAGTTGTTTAATTAATGAAAGAGATGTGTCACCCTAACAACCACGTGCCAAACAACTATGGGCAAATGAAGAAGGTTGTCAAAGATCTTGGCAACGATGTGGTCCAAATTGATTGTTGCTGGAAAGGTTACATACTATTTTATAAGGAGGACGCAAACCTAGATGCGTGCAAGTTTTGTGGGCATTCAAGATGGAAGAGGCAAAGGTTACAACAAAGGAATCAAAATCCATTACTATACTCAAGGATGCAATAGTTGCCGTTAAAACCTTGACTGCAGAGGTTGTACACATCAAGAAGTACTGCAAAGCACATGAGATGGCATTATGAACATCGACGTGAGGACGGTGTATTATGTGATCCATCAGATGGGGCAGCATGGAAACATTTCGATACCAAGTATTCTAAATTTGCTGCAGAACCTCGCAATGTGAGGCTTCGCTTATGTGCTAATGGATTTAATCCTTACACATTGTCTTCAAGATCATACTCTGATTGGCCGGTGGTCGTTACACCTTATAACCTCCCCCCTGAAATGTGTATGATCACACCGTTTATGTTTTTGACTTGTGTAATCCCCAGACCCAAAAATCCCAAGAACAATATAGATGTTTATTTACAACCTCTTGTTGATGAGCTGAAAGAGTTGTGGGATGTTGGAGTTGAGACTTATGACATTTCTACGGGGCATACATTTCAGATGAAGGCTTTACTTATGTGGACCATCAATGATTTTCCCGCATATGGAATGTTATCTGGGTGGAGTACTAATGGCCAATTGGCATGTCCCGTATGTATGAAACAGCAAAAGGCTTTGAGATTGAGAAATGGAGGTAAATTCTCATTGTTTAACTGCCATCGGTGTTTTTTGCTACGGAATCATTCGTTCAGAAGAAATAGAACCGTATTTAGAAAAGGTAGAACTGTTACAGAGGGTCCTCCTCGCCGACTATTTGGGGAAGAACTTTATGCCGAGGTAGAAGATTACCTAATGGTAAGTACAAATGATGACTTTGTCATACTAGGGTTTAAGGAAAATGAGCACAACTGGACGAAGAAGAGCATATTCTGGGAGTTGCCTTATTGGCAACACCAACTGCTTCGCCATAATTTGGATGTGATGCACATTGAGAAGAACTTGTTTGAGAACATTATCAACACTGTTGTGGTTGTTAATGGTAAAACAAAGGACAATGCCAAATCAAGAATGAATGTTGCAGAAATATATGATAGACCAGAATTACATTTACATTCAGGCCCAAGTGGTAAGCCGATTAAACCAAAAGTGAAGCTCGTACTTCCTGTAGATAAACAAAGAGAGTTGTGTGAATGGGTGAAGGAGCTTCAAATGCCTAATGGATATTGCTCTAATTTGAGGAATATCATGGACCCTAATGAGGCTAAGTTCAACAACGTGAAAAGTCATGGTTGTCATGTCTTGATGGAGACTCTTTTCCCAATTGCATTTGGTGCGCTCCCAGATAATGTATTGAAACCTCTTATTGAGATAAGCTAGTTCTTCAAGAACTTATGCTCAACAACATTGCGGGAGGATATGCTTGAGGAACTGCATCGCAACATTGTCATCACTTTGTGTAAGTTGGAGATCATTTTCCCTCCTGGCTTTTTCAATGTAATGGAGCACCTGCCAGTGCATTTAGCAGAAGAGGCTCAACTAGGTGGTCCAGTACAATACCGATGGATGTATCCATTTGAGAGGTAAATTATACTATAATCGATTAAACCTTATCTACATTCTTAGATGTGGAATCACTTAGAAGTGAATGCAATTGTGATTTTGGTAGGTTCTTTGGCCGATTGAAGAAAAGGATAAAGCAACAAGCGAGTCCTGAAGGTTCAATCACAGAAGCATACCTAGAGACAGAGAGGACATTCTTCGCCTCATATTACTTCGGCTCTAATGTGCCCTCCATGCGCACTAGGTGGAGGAGAAATGAGGATGACGATGAACATATTAATTATCTTCCAACTCTGTCCGCGTTTGCACCGTAAGAGACCGCTATTGGTAGGGAAAGATCAAAGTATCTCACAGATGCCGAATATGTTACTGCCCATCTTCACGTGCTGTTAAATTGTGATGAAGTTAAACCTTATATAGGGTGAGTGGTATTTTCACTTCCATTTGAGTTTATCATTCAGAGCGCAAATATACTAATAGGCTTTATAAAATGTGATAGAATTTTCACAGAACAAGTAAGAGCTGCACGTCCCAATGTCAGCGACGCAGATGTCGACACCATCATCGAAACTCATTTCGCAGATTGGTTTAGTGTGAATGTAAGTATTCTAACTTATTTATTCATAATTTGAACATAACAGTTAATTAGGTGCATTGTATTAATTAAAACCACATGTTATGTCACCATAGGTGCATTATATTCAATTGTTCGAGACCGACAAACATTGCTACTTGAGCCAATTGGCTGTGAAGCCAAAGCGGTATGTGTCGACGTGGACGGCATATAGAGTAAATGGATTCAAATTTCACACAGAAGCTCGAAGCGCCGGGAAGAGAACATATAATTATGGTGTTGGTGTTTGTGGCACTAGGGAAGGCGATATTGAGAATGATTATTACGGTGTACTGGAAGATATTGTCCAAATTGAGTACGTAGGCGAACCACTTAAACGATGCGTGCTCTTCAGTTGTGAGTGGTTCAACCCCACATTGAATCGTGGGACACGATCTTATAAACTAAGCAACCTTATTGAGGTCCAACGTACAAGAAGGTACCGAAAGTACGACCCATTTATCTTCCCAAACACTGCATCACAAGTATACTTCATGCCACCTGCAGATCGCTCAAGGGATAAGGCCAATTGGCTTATTTTCATACCAACCAAACCAAGGGCGAGAGTGGATCAACAGTACACTCTACCTACTGTGTACCAACAAACGGACATGACGACTATCGTCGAACCTGTGAATGACGCCATCCCTGCATCATTAGTTGATGAAAGTGCACCACCGGAAGAGGTTAATGATGAAATAGGATTTTCATTCATTCAGGTTAATGATGAGATAGATGAGGTAGAGAATGATGAGGGTGATGAAGAGGGGGAGTGGGATGACGGTAATGAAACATATGAAGCTAAAGAAAATTCGCATTTGTATGATGATGATGACGATGACATTGATGAGGATGAGGATGCAGATGATTGAGTGGTTATGAATTCTTATGTACTTGAGTACTTTGGATGCCAAACAATTGATTGTGACTTTACTTATATTGTATGAATGAACTTTGCAAAATATGTATAACCTACGTATCTATTATGATGTATGAGGAAAATGGTTTATATGTGCAATCATTATATATTTGTACTTGGCTTTGTTGTCACCAATTTCAAGTATGGATTCAAGTTCTCATCGAGCAAAGTCCTCCCCTCGAGGTAGAGGACGAGGGCGTAGGAGCTCTGCCGTAGATCTGACTGCAATAGACATTGATCCATCTTCCCCCCAGGTACCTCATATACCAGTTCAGCCAAGAGCGACAATGGATGCTTACATACCAGGTATTTCAGGACCACTGCCTCTCCCATTTGGGGTTTTCCATCAGCAGACCTCATACATTCCCAACCAAAGCACCATGTACGACCAATTTGCCTGCAACATTCCTCCAAACCCCTATGTTGTTCACACTGTGCAACCCACTCCCCAACCCACTCACCCTAACACAAACCAGTCCCAAGAGAACATTGGAAGTCATGAAAGTGAATCACAATCAAGTCATGGGAGCACTCAAGCTAAGACTTGGATTGAGCCAGATGGTAACGAGTCGGTTTTCATGTGTTATATCTTATGAAGTACTACATGAATTTTGCATAACAAGTAATGAATTTTATGTGTTATGTTCAATTAGGTTTCTCCCCAATGATGGTTCTGTAAGTAGGATTTTGCTCATATTTCAAAGCGAAGTTGACGGAGCTTGACCTACTTGGAGCAAAGTGCCCAAACCAGTACGAGATTTGTAGTTTGGAGAGTTCAAGGTAACTATAGTGACTTTGTATTAACAGTTTTAGAAATATGTGATAAATTACTATTAAATTATTTGATGTGGTATTTGTTTTCATAATTGCAGAACTGGTTTACTTGGGATCCGATCCATGAGGACCGTATAAGAAGGAATTTTGAAAACCGAGGCAATGCGTGCTTGAGAGACTTCTTTGGCAAAGCCAGAAAGCATAACAAGAAGCCTGCTTGGCCCAGTGATGCTCAATGGGAGGGACTCCAACAGCAATGGGCGAATGAACATTACAAGAAATTGCGTGAAATAGCCTAGAAGAACCGACTGGGAACTCCAGAAAGTGGTGGCCCATCTCTCCACACCTGTGGCTCGATCCCTATGCATGAGCATAAGCGGCGTCTGGTAAATGAATTAATATTTGCTACGTATTTGTTTAAGTTTAATACTGTATTTTGTGTTGTGCCTGACATCATGCTTCCTGGCACATACATAGAGGGAACAACTTGGGACGGAACCCATCATTATTGAATTATTAAGTCGCACTCACAACCTCCAGGGCAAAGAAGATGCCCCTTGGGTTGACAAGAAATCACAACAAACATATGGAAGCAATTAGCTATTCTCAATCTTCATTGGTAGTTCAACATGAACTTGTATACTTTATTTTAAGTTATTGTAGTATACATGATTTCGTGCGCATGTTGCGCTATTATAGGAATCCTTTGAACGTAATTTTCAAAATGTTATCAACTCTCAAGGGACCGAGGATGGCTCTTCTCAAGATCTAAACCAACCATTTCCAAACCCAAATGAGTTGTGGGTGAAGACGTTCAAGAACAAGAAGGGTCGTATTTATGGCATTGGTGATGAAGTTGTCAACATGAGAGAATCCGGTTACTTCAACCCCACTTAAAGATCCGATATTGTTTTCATATTAAAGTTCCAATGACTATGGTTATACATTGAATTTAGTTAATTACAAAGCTAGTATAGTACTACACTGGAATGCCTGCCAGCAGGTACTGGTTCTATGCCATCACAACAAGAGCTCAACGACTTAAGGGGTGCAGTAACCAACTTGGGGGGTGAGCTTTCTTCACAAGTTGAAAGCTACCGGTTGGTTATGGAGAAATGCAAGCAACTGGAGGAATCCAACAAATTGCTCACCCGAAACAACCAACAACTGAGCCAACAAATGATGAGCATCAATCAGCGACTCTAAGTTTTCTTTCAAATGCAACAGGCGTCTGGTTCGGGATCTCAACCACCATTTACTCATCACTCGCAACATAACGAGGAAGATGGTGAGTCAGAGGAAGAGGAAGAAGAAGACCTTGGTGATTGAGTTGGGTGCAGTTTTCCTTCAGTTGGTGACTCTTCTGCTTGATTCTTCACGAAGTACATCTCTTGCTGCTTGCTTCCTCTCCCCTTTCTGCTAATTTCACTCCCCTCCCCCTGGTGCTTATTTCACTCCCCTCCCATTTGGCGCCTGTTTCTCTCTCTTCTGCAAACATATATATAACTTCATTCTCAATTACTGGTAACTTTTGGTTAATTTGTTTGGATTTGTGGTTTGTGATATGGACAGACTTTGTTTGAAACTTGTACTTTGTGATATATAAAGAGTTTGTTTGGAACTTGTGGTTTGTGAATTGAAAACCCTTGGTTGGAAGTGTTGTGTTGGATGTAAAATTCCACCTTTGTGTGGCTTGAAATTGTTGAGAACGCTATGAATGAAGCCCTATTCGAAGCCATTGGATATTAATTAAGTGTGAAGATCTTGTAAATTTCTTTCAGGGAATGATTTGTATGTACAGATTTGATCAAAAATAAGCGATTTTTTTTTTCTTAAAAAGAGAAACCTAGCGATGGAATGGCGACGGATTGGGAGGAAAAAAAAATTTTGGCAGGGGGCAACGGACTGAATAATCCGTCGCCATCAGCGATGGAATTTCCATCGCTCATGGCGACGGATGATTAATTCCTTCGCCACCCCCTACCCCTCCACTTTTCCCTGCCAAAAAAAGTATGTCGCAATTTCGGTCACTGAATCCATTGCCAATGACGACGGAATTTTGAAATTCTATCGTCGGGTACTGAGCACAAGCGAAAATCCGACAGCCGTATTCTGTTGCCAATTCCGTCGCTGATGTTAAAATTTCGTCGCTGATTAACCGTATTCCGTCGCTGATTCCCTCTTTATTTGGCATTTTTCTTGTAGTGAATTACCTCTTTCTAAATCAAGAAAATAATAATATTTGTTGTGGAATCTTGATCCACATTTGGGGGTTGTGTATTGGGACATACTTGATTATTGAGCGTCTTGGGAGTAAGGTTTTGGAAGCGAGGATTATTACTGGTCGCAATATTGGGCAAACAGTGGTTATTCCACGTATTGACTTGACACCATGTTCAGATGACACACCATTTGCATTAAAAAGACGTCAATTTCCAATTAAATTGACGTTCGCAATGACAATCAACAAAAGTCAAGGTCAAACACCCAAGCATGTTGGTGGCTACCTTCCCAAACCAGTGTTCTCACATGGACAGCTTCATGTTGCCGTTTCCCTCGCCACGTCCCCATCCGGGTTAAAATTTTTAATTTGTAATAAGTGTGATATCTCTGATAATGTCACCAAGAATGTTGTATATAGAGAAATCTTCAATGACGTACCTCATTGCGATTAATGTTGATGTACATTCTATGTTTATCGTTTCGTTCAGTGCGTACATTATGGACACATAATTTTTTGAGGATTATGAAGTACATAAATTTTCCATTATTCTGTGTTTTTTTTCCCCTTACCTTATTAGTGATGATGCCTTCTTATTGTCATTTTGCTTTATGGGGGCATCTTTTTTTTCTAAAAAAAGGGCCTCACATTCCATATCTTTATAAGAAATAAACTTTGATACCTGGAATGATATTCATATATTACACTAAACATTAACAATTTTTGTTTCCTCCTACTTCGAAGCTCATTTAGTCATCCATCTTTGTGAATAGTGCGGCTAATGTGAAACAACTTAACCCGGAGGCAACGCACAGGTCCTGGCTAGTTAAATCTCTTATTGATTTGTACACGACTTGTTTTTTTAATCAAATCTTCTTTTCAGTCTAAATTAAAAATTATGTGATGTTTATGCGACAAGACAAAACCTTGGCTGAGAGATTTCCACCATGAGTCTATGAAATTATGTGATGAAATCATGTGTTCTTTTCAATGTTTATGGGCCATAACCAAATTCAACCCACACCATGAGTCTTAGAGATTTCTTGATGACTGGGGACTAGGATAACCCACCCTTGGCTGAAGAAGAGTGCAACGGTGATGCAGTAAGCCAATGCTGAATCGCCTACTACTCGAAGCCAGAATGCATGCCTAATATTGCGAATGCAAACTGTTCCTATAAATACATACTACAAGAGCTGAATCACAATGAGAACGTCTCATTTAAGGCTAATCCTCTATTTACCAATGGAAGGCTTAGGGAGGATTGTGATTCGAATGATGATAAAATTTCCAATGAGGTTGAGGATTATTCATTTTTCCCCGCTATACTTTTATCCAAAGCACTATACTTTTATCCGAAGTAGAGAAAAGAAGGCTCTGACAACCATGGAGACAAGCGTTGGTCTTTTGAATGTTTGACGGATTTGTTGGGTATATGCAATTTTTAAAGCCGCTTCAAAAGAAGTGGACCCTAAAAACGTAATTCACACTCATTGATATCGCCCAGGGTTATTTCATCGCTCATTTTACCTAGTTGGCGGATTATGAGGATGACCCTAAAAGACGCAGACCCTATAAGATTTCTTACAGCATGGGTCAGAAAATTGGGAACAAAATAGGTAGAGTTGTGAGAGTGGATAATACAACAGCTTGCATTGAAAGAGGGTAATTTACGCGATTCAGTGTCGAACTTGATCTTACTAAGCCCTTTCTTTCCAAGTTTTGACTCAAGGGGAGAACATGGGGCATCCAATATGAAAGTTTGAAACTCATCTATTTTAAATGTGTGAAAAGTGGACATAGAGAGGCGAAATGTGAGTTGTTCCATGTTGCTAACCAGGAGACTACAAAGATACACACGCTGAACTAGACAGGGATTGTGGAACCCATTGTAACTGAAGGGAGGAACCACATGGACCACAACAGCGCATCAACGAGGGCCATTTAGGTCATGGACAATGGTATGTAATCCAAAGAGAAAGTCTGAAATGACAGGAAACTCAGGGGCTATGAAGATGGGGTCAACAGAGCCAGGCAACCCGACTGACAAGGAAGCAACCATGATAAACGTCTAGCGGAGCAACCTATTGATGACTCCAGATTTATACTCCTCCAATGAATGGAGGGGGAAACAGACTTAAGTGACATTGACGCAGGTGAGGAACCACAACCACCAGTGCATGATAAAATTGTGGAGCAAGAACCCAGGGTGAACGATCTGCATGATGAAAACGTTGTTCCACCGGTGGAACCTATCCCCCCAGTAACTACGGACAAGGATGGAGTACATTCTCCAAGTCACGTGCCCGCAAAGCCGTTGGCCGTTTGGCCAACCAGCTAGCAAGATTGATGCTAATGGTTTTTCAATGGGTGCAAGAACTCAAAGCCAAACTAAGAACCCGAAGAGGAGCGCTCAAAGTACAAATGGAGTGCATGGTTGTGGGAACCTGCCAAAAGAACAGGGACCTACGGTTACGTTAAGCACGAGTTAGATAAATGTCTACAAGAAGACCCTCTCAAAGAGGAAAGAGAACAAAAAGAGGTTGCACTACCACAAGCTAGCTAGACAGAGGAATATTGAGCCTGTTGGTAATTCAGGATTACCTGGATGCGGAAGCTTGATTGCCAGGACCTTATGCTTGTTTGACTGCTACCCATGAACCGGTGGCTACCAGAGTCACCAATAAGTCACACTCCAAACCCGAACCTCTTGGGATGGTTAGGCAGTGAGAGGGAATGACAGAGAGAATTTGGGAAGTATTTCTGATATTGCTTGAATTGCTTTTCCTTTGTGTGTATGGTCACTTACACAAACACACGTTTTCTATATCCTTAAACAGAATCAGGATATATTTAATAGCCAATTAATATACAATTAAATTGCTATGTAACTGCCGAATCAACTACATGATTATGGCCAGTATATGTGACCGTTATTGGTCAATAGCTCCCCCTCGGTCACGCAGACCTCAAATCTCATGTCTCTCTACCAACACATTTCCTCACGCTTCATACTGGGAATAGAGCGTGCGATTATAACTGAACACATCGGTGTTGCATCAAGTCACCATCTAACTGACGTAACACCTTCAAGGAAAAATCAATACCTCGAATCATTTAAGAACATCACCAATTGCATACACTGTCCCTTTATGCCTGATATATCAAATGATTATATACTGAATATAATCGCCCGGGCTTGATATGGTGATGAGAAATGATTCTTCCTTAGACAATTAAAATAATCCATCTTAGCATAACTGCTTTCCTAATGTGCTCCGCTAGACCGTATACATCTTGGCCCTTGGATAACACATTAAAGTAGCAACATTATACTTAGACTTCATATTATAACTCTAAGTCCAAGAGTATCGCCAATGAGAGTCACACGGTGACAAGGTCAGGGAACTCACTTGTCACCCATCACATAGATCGACATTTAGCACATACAGTATGAGAGTGTGCCATGGCATAGCTCCAACTAAGTTGTGCATGTCACTCTTCTATGCCATGCGAATCATAAGTTTGGTTTTTACTCAAAAAACCAACCTGAGTTACTAGATTAGCATACAAAATGTTAATCACAACACTCAAGATTCGGCTATAAAGCTTCAATATGAAAACTCATTTCATATTCGACTCCCCTGAGTCTCATCTTAATCTTACTAAGGCGACTATATCCTTTCATTCATACATACCTAGTATGAGTAATCAATATTGCACACCTAGTGCCAATATGATTCAGTCTCATCCTGCCCGCTACTCAAGCATCAGAGCGATTGCCTGTGTGACGAGGCCAATCAGAAGCCTAGTGACATTATAATGTGCGTTATAATGTACTCGCATATTTATGAACATTTGAAAAGAAACATCATTCTTTATTTCATAAATATTCAATACAAGAGTACAGATGTCCATTATAAACTTAGATACATCCAAAAAAAAAACTAAATCCTATGCAGACCTAAGCTCATCACATGAGCTTTAAAAGTGTCTCTAGGAATAGGTTTAGTTAATGGATCAGCTATCATCCTACTTGTAGATATATACTTAATGGTAGCTTCTTTCTCTTTTATGGCATTTCGAACAAAATGATGACGCATCTTGATGTGCTTGGTCTTTCTATGGAACTTGGGATCCTTAGCAAACTGGATAGCAGCAGTATTGTCACACATCAACTCTACAGGATCTTCAACACTAGGAGTGAGATTGAGATCCTAGAGAAAATTCCTCAGCCATATTGCCTCTTGAGTGGCGAGGCAACAAGCAACATACTCTGCTTCCATAGTAGAAAGTGATATGCAGTCTTGTTTCTTACTGCACCAAGATATGGCTCCCCTACCTAGGGTGAACACATATCCTAAGGTTGATCTGGACTCGTCCAGGTCACCACCCCAATCAGCATCCGTATATCCTCTCAGCTTAAGATCCCCTCCTTGGTAGCAAAGCACAAAATCACTTGTACCACGTAGGTACCGGAAGATTCTCTTGACGACTTGCCAGTGAGCAGACCCTGGGTTGCTTTGGTAACGACTTACCAAGCCAACCGCAAAGCAAATGTCTGGTCGTGTACATAACATGGCATACATTAAGCTGCCCACTGCACTTGCATAAGGAACGTTACTTATTCTCTCCTTCTCTTTGTCTGTCTTAGGGCACTGATCAAGGCTTAAGGTTAGACCATTTTCAACTGGAGTATCCACGGGCTTAGAATAATGCATTCGAAAGCGCTCCAAGATCTTATTAATGTATGCTTCTTGACTTAGACCAAGAAGCTTCTTAGAACGGTTTCGAGTTATTTCAACGCCTGGGACATACCTAGCCTCACCCATGTCCTTCATCTCAAAGACGAAGGATAACCACTGCTTAGTGGTTTGGATCATCTCCATGTTGTTTCCAGCCAACAGTATGTCGTCAACATACAAAGTGAGAAACATAATCCCTTTTGCAGTTTTCTTGACATACACACAGTGATCTTCAGATAACATGTCCAAGCCAAAAGAAACAATGGCTTCGTGGAATCTGAAATACCACGCTCTGGAAGACTGTTTGAGACCATAGATGGATCTTTTAAGATGACAGACTTTGTCCTCTTTACCTTTTGATACAAAACCAATAGGTTGATCCATGTAGATCTCTTCCTCAAGATTTCCATTAAGGAATGCAGTCTTTACGTCCATCTGGAATAACTCTAAATCCAGATGGGCAACCAAGGCTAGAAGTAGGCGAACAGAGGCAATTCTCACCACAGGAGAAAATGTCTCTTCATAGTCTACCCCCTCAATTTGGGTAAACCCCTTCGCCACTAAACAGGCCTTAAACTTATCGATCGTTCCATCATCCCGATGTTTTATTCTGAAAACCCATTTGTTTCCAATCGATGCACGTCGAGGAGGAAGATCAATAAGTTCCCAAACCTTATTTCTTGCCATAGAGTCCATTTCATCCCTCATGGCTTCTATCCACTCTTTGTGGTTTGGTGAATCAATAGCCTCTTGGAAAGAGGTCGGCTCCTCAATTTCTAAAGGAGTACACAAGAATATCTCCTCTTCGATTTGAAAATATCGTCAAGGGATTCTTCCGCGTTCACTCCTCCGAAGTTGAGGACCAGTGCTGGTTTGTCCCATTGAGGAATTCCTCCCCCTATCTCTAAGAGGTATTGAATCCTCAACAGGTGGAGAATCACTCATATCATCCTGAACAAGCGGACTAACCGCAGGTTCATAAATAGGAGAGTGAGGACGAACCTCATGATTCTGAGGACGAAGCTCAGTATCAGGTTGATCCTCTTGATTAACCAGCAACTGTGCATCTTGCCTACTATCGTCGGTGGTGCGATGAGTACTAAAATCCTCCCCCTCACCGAGAGATAGTGGGTCATTTAGCGGTAACTCATACAATGCTAGGTCATTTTTGATTTCACCAATACTGGGGAACTCATCCTCAAGAAAATCCACAGTACGTGAATCGACTTTCGTCAAGCCACCATTAGGGTGTTCACCATACATAACGTATCCTTTAGAATGTTCGGGATAGCGAATGAACACCACTTTGGTGGCCCTTGGACCAAGTTTCCCATGTTTATGAGTTGGGTTGTGTACATAACCAGCCAAACCCCATGGGCGTAAATGGTCTAAGGAGGGCTTTCTACCAGACTATAACTCATATGGAGTGGTGGATACGCTCTTACTCAGCACACGATTAAGGATGTAAGCTGCCGTAAGCAGCGCATCCCCCCAAAAACTAATTGGGAGATTAGCGTGTGCCATCATTGACCTGACCATGTCAAGCAATGTTCGATTCCTACGCTCTACCACACCATTTTGTTGTGGAGTGCCAGGAATCGTGAGTTGTCTGCGTATACCTTTTTCCTCACAAAATTCTTTGAACATATGCGAGAGGTATTCACGACCTCGATCAGTTCAAAGAGTCTTAACTCTCCGATCTAACTGGGTCTCAACCTCAGCTACAAAACGTTTGAACACATCAAGTGCTTCATAGTGATGTGATAAGAGGTACACATACCCATATCTTGAATAGTCATCTATGAAAGTGAGGAAATAGAAAGCCCCATGACGTGCTTTCACATTCATGGGTCCACAAATGTCAGAGTGAATCAGCTGTAGAGGACTTGACGCCCTTGAAGCCTTACCAAAAGGCTTCGCGGTCGCCTTACCAGCTAGACATGACTCACACCTAGGCAATTTAACCTTACTGAGTCGGTCTAAAAGCCCTTCTTTAGCTAGCTGACTCATCCTATCTTGGCCAATATGACCAAGCCTAGCATGCCACTTAATCGATTCTAAATCGGAATCAAAATGTGAGACAAAAGCTGAAGGAGAATTATTATATGATTTGTCTAAATCCAATACAATAAAATTGTCCCTTAGAGTAGCGTGGCCAAACACATTGCCACAATACAAAATGTTCAAACCATCATTACAGGAAGAAAAACCAAAACCTGATTTCTTTAATGAAACTAAGGACAAAAGACAAGTTCGCACCCCAGGTGCATAGAGAGCATCAAACAAGAGCAACTTATTTCCTCCTTTCAATATGAGCCGGTACGTTCCAACACCTAGAACGTCTTCTTCACTGCCGTTTCCCAGCACGACAGATTGTGAACCCACCGAGTAGCGGTGAAAGTCTACGAAGCCAACTCTGTCCTGAACTATATGTTTGCTTGCTCCCGTATCTACAATCCAATTAGGAAAGGATTTAGCAACTAATGCATGAGAACATATAATTCAAGAGAGTGGGTGGAGAAAGGTACCTTATTCGGCTCAGGACAATCCCGAGCGTAGTGACCTTTCTTACCACAGCTATAGCACTTCACACGTGCTATTTTTGTCTCTCCATTGCCTTTGGCCTTTTGTTTCTTAGCCACTCCAGCATTTGGCCTACCTTTCTGAGGGGGGCGGGAACCTCTCTTGAACTGCCTACCTCTTGTGTTCTTGTTGCTTTTAGGCCTGATGCCCTTGGTGACAAGAGCCACATTAGGAGTCCCGAACATTTTCAGGCACTCCTCCTCCATTTTGAGGTGGCTTCGTATCTGACCAAAGGTTTTCAAATGGTCAGAATGAGTCAAGACTGTCCTGACTTGTTCCCATTGTGGAGGTTCGTCAGGGAGAGCCCGAATCACATTCAGGACTTGCTCCCCCTCAGAAATGTCTTTTCCTGCGGCCTTGAGATCACGAATTATGCCACTCATAATTCGTAAATGCTCGACCAAAGTGCGATTGGGATCCATTTTGTTGTTCATCCATTTCAATTGCAAGGTACGTAACCTTGTTTCGGATGTCTGCCCAAAACGGATTTTGAGCTGGTCCCACATGTCCTTAGCTGTGAGATGAACTTCAAATTCACCAATCAGATCGTCATGCATGCAATACAACATTGTAAAGCGTGCTCTACGATCTTTCTTGGCCCAGTCTTGGTAGGCCTGGAAGCTTTCTTGATACTGCACAGTAGTAGTATCAATAGGCTTTCCATATGCATCCTTGTCAGATGGTGGATACTTGGCTACCGTTAAGTGTTCCAACAGGTCTTTTCCTTCCAGAAGATACTGAATATTCCATTTCCACATGTCATAGTTAGACCCATCTAACTTTTGACTGGTGGATAGTTCGGTGATTATCGCGTTGTTAGCTGCCATATCTACAAGTGTTAAAAGATGGACATTAGGCACATTACTTAAAATAATTAAATTAAAAAAAATTTCATCATTCATGTCATATGATCGAAAATTTCGCCAAGCTCATAATCATCTCATATAATCATGAATTAGAAACTTAAATAATTTAATCACCATATTTCCATAAGAACTTTATCATATGGACCTTCATAAGAATATCGTTAAACAAATTAACGTTTATTTAAATATCACATAGATATTTTTTTCATGTAAAACTAATTTACATTCGAATACTATTCTAAACATATGAAACGAATTCATATATCACTATTTACTAACTCTTATTTTATTTGAAATATAAAATGAATTTATATTTCAATTAGGCATGTGATTAATATTAAACATATTAACATTTTAATATCAAGTGACTCAAAAAAAATGCCCAACAACAATTCTTTGTATAATTGAATCAATTATGCTGAATGATATTTTAAAAGTGTTTGGCCTCTATTCTCATAAACCTCGGCCTTTAATCTCTTTCTTCAGAACTCTCTCTCTCTGCTTCTCCCACAAAAACCACGACCCCATTCTCTCTATGCGATACACCAGAGGTCTCTCTTCCTTCTTCAAACCTCGACCTCCTTGGCACACAGCCGAGACCACCATAGTCTCCGTTCTTGACCATCGTCCCTCTCGACGACCAGACGCTATCGCTGGCCACCACCACCCAGATGATGGTACACCCTCCCTAACCGCCTCCTTAAACTCAATACCGGGCTCAACTACCAACCAAAACAACCCAAAATCACTGCTGACGAGTAGATCGGCGGCCAAACTTTCGATTGATGTCGCCCACTCGCCCAACGCGCCAACCCTGTGACGACGCGTGACACAAACGTGCAGCTGTGATGGGTTTGTCTGGTTTGATTTTGGACGGTAATTGTAGATCGGGGGTCGGTGAAGGGTTAGGAAGGAAGAAAACGACCAAAACTCGTTTTCGTGGCGGCGCGTGACACACACGCGCCACCCCTCCCTCGGCGGTGCTGGTGGGTCAGGTAAGTTTCGTCCTTTCCTTTTTTTGTGTTGTCTGGGCATGAGAGTGGGCCGAGAGATTCTAGGTTGAGAAGGTCGGGAACAAATCCGGGTCAGGTCTCAGTTATCAGATGATGCGAATGAAAAACAGGGGTTCCAAGCATGATTCATGTATGAATACTGGATAAATTGGATTTTCATAAGCATTTGTTCAATTCAAGAACATTTGTAAACAAACAGTTTGTGAATTATATGGGCATCAATATATTTGTCTAGATCTCTTGTATCATGCGAAATATGTCTCCGTTTATTCACACAGAATATATTGTGTTTAATCGAGGCATATAAATTCAAACAGATTAGCATGAGAGTCGTTATCGCATAAACACATAGTTTTGCATACTAGCGTATTATTCTGATTCTTTTGATTCATGCTTCAACCAGAAATTATGATTTCGGGACTAGCATCATGCAAACTAGGCTCTTATACCACTGTTGGTAATTCAGGATTACCTGGATGCGGAATTTTGATTGCCAAGACCTTATGCTTGCTTGACTGCTACCCACGAACCGGTGGCTACCAGAGTCACCAATAAGTCACACTCCAAACCCGAACCTCTGGGATGGTTAGACAGCGAGAGGGAATGACAGAGAGAATTTGGAAAGTATTTCTGATATTGCTTGAATTGCTTTTCCTTTGTGTGTATGGTCACTTACACAAACACACATTTTTTATATCCTTAAATAGAATCAGGATATATTTAATAGCCAATTAATATACAATTAAATTGCTATGTAACTGCCAAATCAACTACATGATTATGGTCAGTATATGTGACCGTTATTGGTAAATAGAGTCTTTAGTAGGACAATCGTCTTTGCCACTACACCCAACAACGACTGTGGGGTGCCAGCAATCTACTTTTTCCTCCGCGAACTCTTTCATAGCAGAGGGGAGGGTCGATCCCAGTCGAGCTTCATCTCATAGGGGGAACAACCTAAGGGCCACTGATCCTATGAGTGGTGACAAACCCCATGTACGTGGCCTTGTCACAGACGCTACCATGGAGGAAGCCGATAGTGGTATGGCTAAAATAGATGAGCCCTCTCTTGCTCGACAGGTAAGAGGGGATAGCCATTGAAGTAATATGGATGCTCGTGTGTCCCTATTCATTCGTATGCATTGCTTGTTTAATGGATAATCAAAGTCCAAACTTGCGGCTTAATGAAGCTCCGATGAGTTGCTTTGTTTGGAATGTACAAGGTGCGGGCAAGCGTGAGTTCCAAGTTACCTTGTTTGGAATGTGTAAGGTGTGGGCAGGCGTGAGTTCCAAGTTTCGTTGAAGGAGAGCTTAAGAATTAATAAATCTTCTGTGGTAGTCCTCTTAGAGACTGGGGACTGTGCTCGGAGACTCGGGTCTTTTATTAATTACCATGGTCTTATGATTGACGAGGCAAACGGCTACAGTGGCAGCATTTTGTTATTTTGGAAGGACAATGAATTGAAATTGGTGTTTCCCTCGTCAGATCAAATTCCCAGCATAGTACGATGGTGATCAAACGAGAAGAGGAGGCTCCATAGTTCTTCTCAGCAGTATATGCTAGCCCCGACTCAACACAGAGGTCATTATTATGGGATGATCTCGCTTCTTTGGTGCCCACTTTTGATAATGGTTGGCTTATTGTCGGGCACTTCAATGACACAGTTTCACTTGAGGAAAGGCATGGAGGTAGCGCTGACATGCAATGCCGATGTGACATATGCAAACACTCGATTGCTAATAATGCACTCATTGATCTTGGTTTTTCAGGCTCAAAATTTACTTGGAGGAGGGGGAAGACGGCTTAAATAAGGCAAGGCGTTAGACTCGATCGTGCTCTATGTAATACGGCTTGGAGAATAAAGTTCTCGGAAGCATCCGTGAAACATCTTCCCATTGTACGTTCAAATCATTGTCCTCTACTGATTAACACCCTTGGTTCCTCACCCAGACTGGGCAGTAGAATATTCCAGTTTGTAGCGAGCTGGATGATGCATGAAAGCTTTCCAAGGTTAATCAACTCGAATTGGGACAAGCAGAAGTCCATTGTTCTGTTGCTTGAAGAAATGACGGACAAACTGAAGACTTGTAATCAAGAGAGATTTGTTAACATCTTCAGGCTTAAAAGTCTCCTATGGGGTCGATTGGAGGGGTTTCAAAGGACAATAGCAAATAAATACAAGAGACATCTATTCAAGATAGAAGAACAAATTCAAAAAGAACTGGACGTGGTGCTTATTCAGGAAGAAAGGCTTTAGCACCAAAAGTCTAGACAGGATACCATATGAGATAGGGATAGAAACATATCCTATTTTCATACTTCCACCATCATCAGGAGGAAAATCAATCGAATTGAAGCTCTACAAAATGATGATGGCAACTAGGTAATGGAAGAGACAGAGCTGAAGAACTTGGTGACTACCTTTGTTAAGAAATTATTTACTGAGGAAGCCCATTCATGTGACATGACAAATTGCAAAGCAGACCGATTGTCGTTACTGTCCATGGTGGACTGGCATAACCTGAATCGACAGTTTACTAGCGATGAAGTCAAAGCCGTACTCAATTCAATGCAGCCACTCAGTGTGACAGGGCTTGATGGATTTCATGCCATGCTTTTTTAAAGGAACTGGGTTCATGTGGTGCCTAACTACACTGCAGAAATTTTGGATGTATTGGATGGTAAAGAAATGTCCGTGGGTATGAACAGGACACAGAAAGTTTTGATACCAAGAATAGATCATCCTCATCTAGGTACGTAGTTTCATCCAATTGGACTATGTAATGTCCTTTATAAATGTGTGGCGAAGGTGTTAGTGTAGAGACTGAAGCCTTTGCTACCCAAGCTCATCTCAACCACTCAAGGTGTGTTTGTCCCAAAAGGACAAATTACTGACAACATTGTCATAGTCCAGGAAGTGCTGCATTCTATGAGGAAAAGGCAGGGAGTGACTAGTTTTATGACAATTAAAATTGATATTGAGAAGGCATATGCCCGTCTCTGAAGGACTTCTATTAGAGAGACATTACTAGAGATGAATATTCCCTTGAGACTTGTAGAAGTCATCATGCACTGCATTACCATGGTAGAATTACAGATTCTTTGGAATGGGAACCCCGGTGAAACTTTCAAACCAACCCGGCAAAATCGTCAAGGTGATCCATTATCACTGTACTTATTTTCGATGTGCATAGAGAGGTTATCTTACCTTATTGAGGAAGAGTTTAGACGGGGACAATGGAGGCCGATTAAATGTTCACTCAATGGACCAATGTTGTCAAACTTATTTTTTACAGATGATATTATACTCTTTGCGGAGGTATCGGTGCAACAGGCAAAGGTCATTAAAAATTGCTTGGATAAATTTTGTGATGCCTCAGGTCAGAAGGTGTCTTGCCTAAAATCTAGAGTCCAATTTTCTCCTAACACTCACGACGAAAATATGGCCCTTATCAGCCAGGAACTTCAAATTCAGGAGAAGCAAGATTTGGGATTCTACTTAGGGATGCCGACCATTAATGGAAGTGTTACTCAAGCCACTTATCAACATATATTGGATGAATTTGACAAACGGTTGGCTGGATGGAAATCAAGGTGTCTTTCATTAGGGGGAAGAGTCGCATTGACCAAATCAGTGTTGTCAACCCTCCCACTTTATTCGATGTAGACTGTGAAGATTCCGAGAGTGGTTTGCGACATGCTTGACAGGAAGATCCGCAAATTTGTGTGGGGTGGTGATACGGAAATAATCGTATCTATCCTTTAAGTTGGGAGATGATGCAAAAAGACAAGATGGAAGGTGGGCTAGTGATTAGATCCATAAGGCAAGCCAATGCTGACCAAGCTTGGTTAGAGGTTACTGTCCGAACCGGATTGGCTTTGGCCGAGAGTTGTTAGACACAAATACTATAATGGAAGAAGTGACCTGGACATGTTAGTAGCCAGGCCTGGGGGGTCTAATATCTGGCAAGGTATTACTACTAATGCTGTGAATATACGTAAAGGAGCGAGTACAAGTCTTGGGAATGGGAAGAAAACGTTGTTCTAGGACCAAATTGGGCTTTGACCACATCGTTATCGGCCCATGCTGTCAAGGAGATACCATTGAACATCCAGGATGCTACGGTAGAAGAAATGCGGTCCCAAAATCATGGCTGGAGATGGGACAGATTTGTAGAATTCTTACCGCAAGACATATTGGAAAGGATCGAGTCTCAGTCGATTGCGCCTGGGGAGGGAAACAAGGACAAAATGTTTTGGAATGAGACTGCTCATGGTGGTTTCTCCATCAAGTTAGCCTTAAAGATTATCAGGAATGATCAGGAACCAACTCAGAAACGCCCTGGGAGCTTGTTTGGAGACTTCCAGTGGCACAAAGGATCACAGTGTTCATGTGGCGAGTTGTTCATGACAAGGTCGTGACTAATGTTAATTGGGTTTCAAGACATATTGTAGAGGACCCGTCATGTGAAGAGTGTGGGGAGGGGGAGGAAGGTTTGGTGCATATCCTCCGCGACTATCCATCGGTATGCTTAATCTGGAGTAAGTTGGGAATACCTAGCCATGTGGTGAGCAATTGGTGTTGGATTTTCGTTGTTCGTAGTGGGATTATGGTGGAAATGATTTAATTTTATGAAAGGTGTTTAATGGTTGAAAGCTTTATAGGAGGAGTGACTAATTGGGAGAATGAGAAGTGTTATATGGCATTACTCTAAGAGATCCTACAATGTGGTATTTATAGAGGGAGATTTGGCTTTACCCTCCAAAAATATCTAAGATATTTCTAATTTTAATTTAATTATCTTTTTTAAGCTTCTATCTAGATTTTTCTTATAGATTCTAGGGCCTAGATAGTCTAGTGTATAGTTCTAGATATTTCTACGGTACAAAATCTAGATAATTATCAAAACTTTTCTAGATTATTTGACATCAAGATTTTTTAGATTATTTTATCAATTGGATGGGCCCTCTCCATTGCTGGGTAATTGAGAACCTCACGTTAGAGGCATCCGGGTCATCCAGGGAGCCTAACTGGCCTATTAAATTCGCAATCACCACTTGGTGGCTTCAGCGTTGGCCCAATGCTCACGTTTTCAATCAGGAAGATACAATTCCTCGGTATACTATAAGCTTCTTGGCTACTGGGTTTGATGCGAATAGTATGGCCATCCAATTGGGTGATCTGGTCTTTGAAAACTCTAGCATACTTCGACGTGAGGAATTTATTAGATAGAAACCACCTAGGCATGGTTGGCTTTTACTCAACACTGATGGTGCTTCGAAGGGTAATTCGGGTCGTGCGGGAGGTGGCGGAATTATAAGGGACCATAGGCCAGCCATGATACATGCCTTCACGGAGAACTATGGTCACTGTACATCACCAAAAGCAGAATTACTAGCACTCCTCAGTGGGTTGCAAATGGCTCAAGAATTGGGAGAAAGATGCCTTACAGTGATGGTTGACTCTTAAGTTAGAGGGATGGTTAAATAAGGAGCTTTCTGGCTGTCATCCCCACTTCTATTCTCAAACGGGAATGCAAAAAGGAGATTATGGATGGGAGCTGGTTGGTCCAAGTACATCATCGTTACAGGGCTGCGAATCGGGCAGCAGATTCGCTAGTTAACCACGTTGTTTGTAGTGCTATTAGGAGGGTTATCCTTGCTTCCCCTCCTCCCCCTTTGCAAAAATTTTGTTAGAAGACGCCATGGGTGTCGCTTGGCCTCAAATGGTTAAACCTTAATTGTTTTCTTTGATTAGTGGTTTCGACCCCTCAAAAGCACCACCAAAAGAAAAAAAAAAAAAAAAAACATAACCTTGTTTGCTTGTTCACTTAGATAAATATCTATTTATTATTAGTTTAACTTTCTTTCTATATGAATTGATTTTTTTGGGGGGCAGTGGGGATAAATTGATAATTCAAATTTGTATTATATTTAACATTACTATATAAAATTAGCAAGAATTAATTAATTATTTTTTATCAAGGCTAAGTAAAATTATGAAGGTATGGGTTACTGTAGATCATTGTCTAATTTGAATTTGAAGATACAAGTTAAAACTTAGAAGTGAGAGGGCAAAAGAATAAATAAATTTTATTTACGCTATTTAATTAAAGGCATTTTAGTCATTTATATTAAAAACCCCAACAGCTAACTTGAAGAAGCAACAAACTTTAGCTTTTTGAAACATAGCTTTTTGAGATGAAAATAATATTATAAAAAGTGATTTATCAAACAACCCAAATAACTGTTTGATTGCCATAAGTCAGATATCCAAAATCACCCTAAAAAGTTATTTTTGAGCAAAAAGTTATTTACCAAACACCCCCGGTATAACAGAAAGAGCTTAATCTTATAATTTAGGTGCATTTATGAAGTAATTGGACTAGATCTCATAAAGTTGAGAGCTTGATATTGAACTTGAAAAATGGATTATTCAATTTGGGTATAGGTTGGGCTCAATTTGGGTAGGGTTATGGTTTAGGTCAAATGGCATTTTAGCTCAGTTTAGTTCAGGTCAGGCGATCTTTGATTTGAAGCAACTGATGTTTAATACAATAAGTTTGTCACGCAAAAAGAAGCAACTTTGTAGGACATTTTGGGCCGGGTATAACATGGTTAGGTCAATCCAGGTTTCGGTCTGCTTTCGGGTGAGCCTGTTTTAGGTGTTAGGTTGAGTTCGGATCTTTCGATTTAGGTTTCGAATCTCAGATCAGTTTCGCCAGATTTAATTAAAATTCTTGATTCACCATTGACGTACATCCACCTAGACACAATTAAAAGGACTAACAACTATGATTGACATGGAGGCATAGTCTTTTGGTATAAAAGGGCACAAGCTAAATACATCTTACAGTGTAAACTTTAATGTACAACTAGGCAAATTTCAAAAATAGAAAAAGAAAAGAAAGACCTATGATGAACGAGTCAAGGATCAAGATGCGTAGGACTTTTGCTAATTTGATTTTTTAAAGACGACAACTAATTTGATTTTTTAAGGACGACAATACCTATTATTATTGCAAATTTATGAGCTAATTCATACTCAATTGTCGGACTCAAACTAGACTTCACATTTCCCAATAGTACTCTTGAGCGATTTAGTTTGCAATTTGAAGTTGAAAATCAAACATCCAGCTAATAGTGAACCAAAACTAATTGAGCCAAAGCCATAAAAAGCGAACCCTCAGTAGTCAGTATCTATCCTCAGATTCCAGTGAAACCAAGCTAACGTTAACTAGGACGGGATCCGGATTAGAAACTTAACCAGGCTCGATATGATTTCCACATCTGCACCTTCCCTTCTCGATTGCTAATTCTCAGGTGCTCTTTCTCCTTCAAGGCTTCAACTATATTTGTTTGGCATTTTTCTCACCCGTCCTCTCTCTGTTATAATGAAATGACTGAAAGTAGAAACTACTTTGCTTGTTACCTACTGCTGTGATTTCTGAGAGAAGCTTTGGGCAGTTCCACAAGTGGAGAAAATACACAATCTAGAGGTTGTTTAAGGACTGGCAATGACAATTAACAGGCAGGTCACAAAAGAGGCACAGGCTAATTACATCTGATAGAGCTTTGAAAACTATGATGAGGTATTCAATTCCAATTTCACTAGCGTTGATTGTTTAATAGGATAGACATCCGTGGTTGTCACAAAGCTTCCGCACCCAGTTCAACATGAGCTCATACCCAATTGTCTTACCAAACTGGAGTTGGCCTTGAAAGCAGGCAACCCATGTTTAACTACAATCCAAATCGCCTTACCCAAATGTGCTTCCAATGTTGTTTATATTTCAAAGACAAACTTAATGGACCAACCAACAGCCGCAGGAACTTAACCTACAGGTGAAGCCATTATGTGTCGATCCTAACTAGGCTTGTCCTGATCAAATTAAGTATGATCAATCCAAAATTAATCCAATCCAAACCTGTCTGAATGCCCTGTTTGGTGGGAAATTCTACGAATTCCCATAAATGTAGGAACAAAATCCCCAGAAAGTAAGGATCAAGGACAAGATCTTGAACCCACTAATGGGATCGTTCAACAATATGACAGCAGCAATGCTTGTGAGCGGCACCCTGACTGCATTAAGAACCCCTGCAAGTACAGTGGAAGCTAAAAACAGTACTGCTGTTGCCCCCAGTACACCCAATTGAAAGGTAACAGCTCCCCAGATGATGACCATGTAGTATGAAGCTTGACCACCCTTGAAATTTCTCGCCTCTGATTTCATTTCTTGGAAGCTTCTATCAACAAGGAGGCCTATGGTTGTAAATATGAATGCAAACAATGAGACCATCACTTGCTGCTCGAGTACGACATGGAATGACATTCTTCCCAAAAGCTTGACAAAAATGAGTTCTGACAAGGCAAATATGAGGCCATGGAGAGCGGATCCCAAGATATCCCACAAAATGCCCATGACATACTGGCTTTTACTTACATTGCTATACCTGTCTGAATCTGAATCCAAGGCAATGATGGTCAAACTCCCCGTGATTATCACAATGGCATTGATAATTGAAGCATTCAGCTTGTTTCCAACGAGGAGATGACCACAAAGAGCAGAAAAGAGAAGGGATGAAGATGCCAGAAGAGAAGCAGTTGAGGCCGGAAGATAGGCATAGGCATATGCATAAAGGAGGTTGTCACCAGCACTTAAGAAGCCGAGTATTGCATAAGAAACAGTAAGTTTGAAGCTTAAAGGAGTAGGGAACTTCTTGCAAATGACATATGTAGGAAATAGGGCCAGAACTGTTAGAGGCCATCCAGCAACAGCCACCCACGATATAATCCATTTACTCTTCCCGCCATTGGCATAATAGAGTCGGGATAGAAGGCTAGAACCAGGGAATGCCACTAGCATTGCCCCACAGCTTAGGGCAAGGAGGATCCAATATGAAGCAGGCTTCCCCCGGTAAGCTTCCCAAACTACAATCTTAAACCTATACATCTGGCTCTTGATTGAATTCGATGGTGCTGAATTAGTCACCTCAACTCTATCACCCGATGTGGAAGCCCTCAACACAGGATCTTTCGTCCATGCTTCATGGCCATCTTCCATGGTGTACTCCTCTGCAAAAGATGGATCATTTTAATAAAAATGGCATAACTGATGAGCTTATCTTGGATGACACAGTCTCAAATACATAAATTGCAACATGTAAAGGAAAGACGGTCCAATCATAAAGAGGATAACCGCACAAAGATTACTCATGACATCGTCTAATTCAAGTAATAGGGACAACTTACTAGCTTATGCACTTGTCCTCAAATGGACCAAAAACAAAGAAAGCAACGATAATTTGCATAACTAATGGTAATAGTAGTTTCAAGATATCTATACATATATTTATATTTTTTTTCCTTACAAGTTGCTACTATATCCAGGAGAGATTTTAAAAGTCACTGCCTATGTAAAGGCACAAAGAAAAAGTAGACATGAGTCTAGTTATACCACTCAAAAAGGGATCCAGGAGCTCCAAGTCAGTAGTTGTCGCCCCAAGTGTCTTCCCCTTATCATTCACCCCTCGAAACCTAAAATGGGGTGAGGTGAGACGGAATCATCTTAAAGGCAGTCAATAACCCTCACCTTTTGCACTGTCACAACTTTTACATCAGCTAATCGAAGCACACACAAGAATAATATTACACACAAAGTGTTATATAATGAACAATGGGTAACCAATAACAACGAGCAGCTAAGAGAACAAATTCCTCATCCATTCACATTTGAATTTCAACAATACGACTTCTCAATCAACGGGATGACATTGCTAACATAACATGTAGGTTAGAGTCTGGAGAGAAAACACCCTTATATGAGTGGCAGAATACTCGTCTCCTGTGTGAAAGGCCGGAATTCATACCTGCCATTTATAGGAATTTTTTACTCTTTCCCCAAGGTAAGCGGCATCTTACCTAACACCTAACCCTCAGAGCGCTACGAAGGCTAACCTGTCTCCCGCGGGCCCCCCCCGGCCCCCCCCCCCCCCCCCAAAAAAAGAAACGAAAACTCACACAGACGCACGAAATAACCCAACGGAGGAGAATTACTCACATGAATTGTCTCTATTTGCTGTCACTTTCTCATTCTCGCACTCGTCAGTCGTCCCTCCAATCTCGGTCTTTCCTCCGTTTCGCCTTTGGTGATCACCTTATCTAGGCTTGAGCCCCAAGTGAGACAGCCACCAATAATTTGCAAAAGAAAGACCATGACCCTGGATGTTTGCTGTCAATTGTTTTGAAATAACGGTTTGTTCTAAACTGTTTTTATTAGCTTATTATATTAACTATTTGTAAAAAAGTATTTGGAGAAATTAAACGCTTATGTAACAATTGTTTGACACTTTGCTATTTTTAATTTTATTTTATTATTTATATACACATAATATTTATTCTTTAGTATTCAATTTTCTTCTTAATATTTATGAATTAAAATTTAAGTAATATGTACAATAACATTTATCATAAAGTCATATTTTTCTAATTGTACTTATATTTATCTAATATTCTTTTTAATATTACGAAACAAAATTTACACATCTACTAATCATAACATTGTTTGCTTTTTATTTGGATATAGAGTTTGTTTACTATTAATTTGTTTTTATTTTTCAATATGAGGTGGAATTTATATGATATTTAAAATTTTTATTATGTAAAATTAATTGACATAAATGATTTAACAGTTTTGTTGGAAAAAAAAAATTGGTGTGATTTAGATCAATCTTTGGGCGTTATGGTCATTTTCAAATCACAACTCAAGCAGTCATTGAAAAAGCTGCTTGATTAATTAACAAATAACTTTTTGGGAGTAAAAAGCTATTCCAAACATCTGTTAACCACATACCTAAAATAGTTGTTTTAAATAGCCAAAATACTTCTAAACAGTTAAATTTGATAAAATAGCTATCCAAACAGCGAAGAACTAAACACCCCATAAGTTTTTTTTCGGCGAGTTGTTGAGGGGGGGGGGGGTGTGAAGGAAAGAGGGTAGCAATTTTTGTGTTGTCCTTTGATTTAAATAAAAAAGAAAGAGTTCTTAACCTACCGACGTTAAGCAGTGTTAACGCATCAACGAGGACTTCCTTAGTACTATTCATTTGAGGAGCTCAGTTATAATCATAATTCTTCAAGGATCTATAGCTTACTTTTCCTGTGAAAATGAACGGAGAAGAAAATTGGCAAGACAAAATAAAATTAGAAGGGAAAAAAAAGAATGTCATTGGAAAAAATGAGTTATTAATATTTTGAGAAAAATAGAAGTGAATAATAAAATTTTGAATTGAAGATTATGATTCTCTTAAATCATACTATCTAATAAGCATATTTAATTTTTTGGTTGTCATTTGGGATTTATGTTCAAGTCCTCTTAAACCTTTAGTTGCACCGGTTTTCTTAAATTATGAAAAAAGAACACTCATGTTTAACCATGTTAAAAAACGGTCATCTTGGCGAATCCACTATACAGTAAACATACTTGCATGAGAGCATTATAAATATGTAATTCTCTACATTACTAGAATATACAACACAATAAGACGACGAAGAAGCAAAATACACCCAATAATTGATATGCTTCATTAGCATTTCAGAAATATATGCTCGCCAAGTGATCTTTTTTATATAAAAAAAAAAAAAACTATGACAGCGACCAATTGATATATAACGTTTTTTGAGTGTGTTAACAGTTGATCATGTTGCATTTCATATGTGATAACTATAATTCGAGATAGTTACAGAAAAATTTAATTTTTAAATTTGGTGATTAGGCAAAGAGAAAAATTTATTAGGAAAGCAATCAATATTTGTGCTACTCTAATCTATCTTCAACAATGAGAAATTTTGTGGATACCCAAATAACTCTTAGATTACTAATCTTTAATATGTTTTGTGTAAAGCCCTTACCCCTCTCAGTCAAGGGTCTTACCAATAACGGCTTCAAGGATAGTTGACTGGCCCCACAAATCACTACAAGTCTTTCTGGCGTGCTTCGTCCTCGCTCACACACAGCCTGAGAAACTTCCTAGGAGGTCACCCATCTAAATATTGCTCCCCAGCAAGCATGTTTAACTGTGGAGTTCTTAAGGGTGGGCTTCCTGAAAATAAAGGTGCACCTTTGGTGAAATAAATAGTCACTTCAAATAATTTTAAACCATACTCGGGGTGTTACAATCACCCCCACATGAAGTGCACAATGTCCTCGTTGTACCTCATTAACCGACCGACTTACGAGTCCTCTTGACCCGCGGTCCACACCTAGTATCTTTGCCCCATTAGGCGACTGCCCATGGGCACTCCATCCAATGGCACAGTTCATGGTCGCGGGTCAACTCTGATACCATTTATAATGCCCGACCCATCTCGGTTGCGGGTCTTTCCAATAACGACTTCAAGGATCGTTGACTAGCCCCACAAATTGCCACAAGTCTTTCCGACGTATTTCGTTCTCACTCACACACAGCTTGGGAAACTTCCTAGGAGGTCATCCATCCCAAGATTGTTTCCCAACAAGCACGCTTAACTGTGGAGTTCTTAAGAGTGGGCTTCCCGAAAAGAAAGGTGCACCTTTGGTGATATAAATAGTAACTTCAAATCCTTTTAACCCCCTGTTTGGTGAGGAAAATTGGAATGGAACGGAATCAGGACTTGAATCCTGGGGGTTGGGTATGGAACTTGAATTCTGAACCCAGTTGTTTGGTGAAAATTGAAATGGAATCAGGTCCCACTCCTTGCTGTTTGGTGAGTAGTTTTGGAATGGAATTAACTCTGTTTTTATTTTAGAAATATTATATGCAAGTATGAATATTTATAATAATAATAATAATATTTACTATAATAACAATAATAATTACTATAATAATAATAAATTACAATAATAATAATAATAATAATAATTATTATTATTATTATTATTATTATTATAACAATAATAATAACAATAATAATAATGATTATATAATAATAATAATAATAATTAT
>JACYFF010010365.1:78126750-78175952 GCA_017589665.1 Selenicereus undatus | reverse complement strand
TTGCAGCAAGTTAAACCCATTCTAAGCTTGGTTAATTAAGCTCACAACACTGGGTAACTTTGCCGTGAAAATACAACTTGTTGTTTTGGCTTCTTTTATTATTTCCGAGGGTTTGACTTCATTTTTGATGGACCAAACCCTTTAGAAGGCCTCTTGACCTTCCCAAAATAGGCGCAGCATGCATCCCAATGATTCGGGATGTGGTTGGAATTGGAGTTCCAAAACTGCACACGGGCCAAGTTCCCGTTGATGGAGCTCGTGAGCATTAAGGAGGACTTGAGAGCTCTCTTGGACTTGTATGGACATGGCATCCGCTTCAAATTGCAAATATGTCAGAACCTAACCTTATATGCATAGAGGTGGTAGTCTTATGCTAAGGTTAGAGTCCATTGGACAAGGCTCGATTATGGTACAAATGCTTAATGGGTTAGGCAGGGTGCTGCTCTGCAGCTTAGGGTCCAGCATATTGAGGGGTCAAAAGTTGAGTAACTATTGGATTAGACTAGGTCATGGGGTATTAGTTGCTAGGGATAAGGAATCTTTCTTTTAATGAAGGACTAACTTTTAATTTTGCATTAAAGTTCTTCTACTCTAGTGAAGAACCTCCTAGTTTCTACTGTTTGTAATGCAAGCCCTAAAAGCAGCCAAGACGCTTTTACTAGTGTCATTAGGAACAACCTCTAGTCTAGTGGCATGAATGTGATTATTCATAGGTTATAAAATGTCTACTAGAAAGGAAACCCTAATTGTATAGGGAAATGCACAGGAGTACCCGTCTTGGTGAGCCCCTACTTGAGGAGTCTAAGATTAGAAATGAATTTCCAACTCTTGAGCTCGCAACCATAGTTGAAGTGAAGAGTCTTGAATTTCAGAATGGAGGTGAGATTAGAGGTTGTGATGACTGAGAAGAAATGACAGAGTTTGTGAATGATTTTTCCAAGTCTGATTTGATAGAAGTAGGCAAATGAATGTTTCTTTATCCTAAAAAAACCAAGGTTTGATTTTCACTCTCCATTTGCCTATTTGCGTTTTAAGGTTTTCAGGCTAGCCATTCTTTATTATTTCTTTCTTTCTGTTTTTCTTTCCAAGATGAAGGATCTAATAGAAATAAACATTCACGAATCTTCATGGCCGGGCCTTAAAGAGGTTGGCTAGATATCCAATGTGGAATCATATAAATCTTAGTTCGAGTCTAAGAACATGTTGCTTAAAGGAGGGATACCTCAAGACGGATTTTTAGGGTAGGTTTTGGAGTCAGGGTACCAAACAAGGGTGCTCGTGGATTGAGTATTCGAGCCAAAATGATTTTCGATTTGGATACCCAAAAGTTCGGGTCGACCATCCCAATAATCGAAACCGAACAAAAATCTTTGGGTACCCAAAAGTTTCACTATGGATGGGTTTTCGGTTACCGAGTAACTCGAACTATATTTTCCTTTTTTAGTTTTCACTTTATTTTTTTAACCGTTTTGCCAGGTGTATCATTAGGCCCAACACTTAGTTACCCGATTACAACAATTGTAATCTTCTTAATTAGTGGAAGTGTGCAACTAATTTCACAAACTTAGTAGCCTCTCAACATTGAGTAGATGTAGCTTATAAAAAACAAATTCTAAGCACTTAGGTAGAGGCATACTATAAACATATGATCACATGACTTCCATCCAACCTTTTATATGTCTCTTTCCCACTTTCCTACACATCATCCATGCAACAAAAGAAATTGCTTAAAAACGTTTTCGGGTACCCAAATTGACAAAATCGCCTAACCATACCCGAACTAAAATTTTTAAAAAATTTCGATTCTGGCACCCGAACTAAATTTTTTGAAAACTTTGGGTCGGGTACCTGAAACTTTGAAGCGGTTTGTAGTTTTTTGGTATGGGTTATTGGTTTCAAACCATTTTGAACACCCCTAGTGCTAAAGGAAAGGAGTTGGCATAGAGAATCAAACAGCTCTTATGAAATCCCCAAGTATGCATGGGTGATGTGGTCAATGCGAATCATCAATTTTTTCCTTTCTTTATTCTTCTTCCTCTAAAGCATTTTTCTTTTTGTTTTTCTCACGTGTTTTTTTCTCTTTTTTAAACCTCTTTTTCTTTCTCTTTTGACGGGACAAATGTGTTATGATTTGATATCTTTGATCCAAATTTTCTTTTGATTGCTACTTTTCACATGGATGTCACCCGTAACAAACTCCTACTCTTTCGTTAGGCCAAATGTGGTTGTAAAAGAAATAGGCTGTTCAAAGTCTTAGAAGGATTCCAAGTGGTATGTTTTCGAGTATTAACAAGGGATTAATGTAGGTTAGCAAAGGTGGCTTCCTATTTGAGTCATATCTTTTTTAGTTGCATGACTTATTATAAACAAGATCATGAACACGCCGTCTTTATCTATTTAGATGATAGAATTGAAATCCGTTGTCTCTTTTTGTTTTTATATCTCTATCTCTACTTTTTTGTAACTTACCTGTTAGGTTTTTGAGCTAGTCCCTCCTTCTTCGCTCTCTTGTTTTTTCTTTTTCTTTTTTTAAAAAAAACCTAGAATCATCATCAAAAAGGACCATTCTAGTAAAAAAGGATAAAAAAATGGAATAGGTTTAGGAAGTATGAAAGAAAGGGTAGAAGTTTTAAGACTTGCACTAAAAAATAGGAAGGTTAGTGGATAAGTGAAATAACTCTTTGACTTAGGCTAAGAATACAAGCTCAAGGGGCTAGTAGTACTCCTTAAATCCTCTAGCATGGAGGACATGACCTAGGAGCGAAAGCCTAAAAAAGATAATAAATGAATTTAGTCTCCTATCTCAGCGTCTTAGATGAATGGGATAATCCTTTCTAAATGATTATGTAAATATGTGCTTTATTCTAAAAACATGGGTCTAATATTGAAAATAAGCTTAAGGCTGGCCCATTTAGCTTGACATTAAGGGACTTTACTTCATTTTTTTTCTTCGAATTTGGGGCGAATCTTTACGACATAAAGGACTTTTGAGGCTTGGGTTTCTTAACTCTTTGTTTAAGGTCCATAGCTAGAGTTCCATGCTCATTAAATTTTATGGTGACGTCCCTAAAATTTCTCGTTATTCACTTACTTCTGGGTTTGGCATTACAGTAATATTTTATTTAGCCTATGTCTAAATGTCGCCCTCTCATCTTCCCTATCCTAAGTAATAATGTCATAATTTGAAAGATGGACTCCAATGGAGGTGATAATGAAAAGGAAGGATTAATGATCTTGTACATAGGTGATCTGGAGCAAGTTCCGAGCTTGAGTCTACTTTCACAAGTAGGGGTCTTAAACCAAGCAGGATCGATATTGACTCTAGGTCAGGGGCTAGGTCATCCTAGATCAACGTTGACCTAGAATCCTTGAGGAGGTCTAAGTAAGCCTAGGAAGGTGGTTGGGCAATTATTAGCCCTAAATAAGGCGCCTAGCTACTCTATCCTCCCAAAATTCACCTCATTAGCTCATTTTCAGTTTCTAGATAGAACACTTCATGTCCCTTCTAGCTCCATTTTGACAAAGTACGTAGGCTTCAATTTTTTTAAACTACACATGGATGGAAAGCCACAAAGGCCTATTTTCCAACTAGCCTTGAATCACATTTAAACTCCAAGTATTGAGAAAAATATGGACTATTGGCTAAGCAAGGGTTGGTCTAGGACTGGAAAATGCACGGTTTTTATTATGAGCTTAATTAAGGAGGATACAGCTGTGATCTTGGAGATTAATTAATATGCGGTGATTTTACAAATACAATGGAAGATTTTCCATAGGGGGAACCTCCATTGGTGGAGTGGAGCCTTTTCAAGACTCTTTAGAAGATGGAGGATGAATCCTGAAAAATACAACTCATCTTAATTGTAATTATCTTAGCATCTTAATTTATTTTTCTAGGATATTTTGTAAGCCCCCAACTAGCCCACTTGCCTCACTAATGTAACAACTAATTCCCCTCCAATTAGGTATTTATAGATCCAATTACCTACATGAAAATTCAGACTTGTTGAATTATATGAGAGCTAGAAGCTTGGTGCTTTCTCAAAATCTCAAATTCTTTGTTTATGTAAGAAGGGTGGTGATTTGAGTTTGTCCCTTTATGTAACACCCCCAGCCCCTAGGGCCGAAAGCGTTACGTTTTCCTAACTTCTTACTTAGATTTTGGGACGAAACGGACAGAATCTCCCCTGAAAACTGAACGTTCCCAGGCTAAACGCCTTACAAAAGTCCCTGTAAATCAACGGAAGCGTAAACATTTAAAACATAACTCAACGGCCACACGCCGGAGTTTATAACTCGACGAGCCACCCGCTCGGAGTACACCAAACATAATAGATCATTAATACAGAAACAGTAAAAGATACAACTCAACGGTTCACACAACCGGAGTATGGGGTTTACATCCCAAAACACAACCAACTTCAACCAAAAGACATCTAACTGACCGGATGGTTGGCTCATATGGCCATACAGAGCGACTCATAACCAATATGCATTACATGAACTTAGAATACTGTTTACAAACGTTTACAAACTAAAAAGGGCTTTACATGACTTTAGTAAACACATAAGTTGGCACAAATGACATCTTGTAAGCAATAATCAATTCCAGCTGACTCCACTTCTTCCTGTCATAAAGAAAACGTGGGGGAAAAGGGGAAAGAATAGTGGGATGAGCAACCACACGCTCAGTGAGTGTCCCCCAACCCCCTTAAAACCAAAACCGTTGCAGGCAATAATATCTTACTAATCACATAACACGTATTCATACTATAATATCATAATAGGCATTCACGAAGTTCTTATAGAAACATCACTAACCATAAGCTTCACTTACCCACCACTTAACATATTTCTAGGCCCTTAAATAACCAAACTTCTTAACTACAGGCAATTAAACACTTAGGCAAGCAACGAGGCTAAACACATAACTCTCTTTTCATGAATATAACTCATAATGTCCCCTTAATGACATTTAGGTCACACTATAGTTATAACAATAAGCTACATGTTATAGTTTTCAACCACTTAAACATGATAGGTTCTCAGTTTCATGATAGGTTCTTAGTTTCAATAAAGGTGGCATATTAGGGACTTGCTTACATATCATGTGATCCTAAACAAAACATGGGATGCACTATCACTTATATGTTCAATAGGTACTTCAAGAAGTCACCACATGATCATCATGGAAACAAACATGGCTACTTGCTCACTTGAGAACACATGCTTTTCATCTATAATGCTTGTACACTATGAAATCGCATATTCTTTACTTTTATATGCTTGAAGTTTCGGGTATAGACATGTTCGTATGCAAACATAACTTATTCATATAGAACATGCATATGTCACACATAAGAAACTTTCTTTCTTTTGCTGAAAACACTTCATTTAGCCACTGAGGCTCTTAAAACTCTTCTGTTAGCCTTTTTAGGCTCTTAAAACTCTTCTGTTAGCCTCTTGAGGCTCTTAAAAACTCTTTTCTTTCATCTTGGTCATATAATGACCCTTTAAACTTTCTTTCTGAAATATTTCAAAAGGCAAAGTGCCAACTGCTTTTCTTATTTAATACGAAACTACTTCTAGGCATAAGATCATGAAGTGCTGGTTGGGAGAGATCTACACTCAATCCCCTAAGCTCTTACTCCCGGGATGGCAACTAAACTTTTGGACCTTAACCCTCGTCAGGGTCTCTAGGGACTACGCCCTAGGCTATATAGAGATTCCCCCGTTCAAGCGAGTTCACTCCCTATCTGATGTCCCTATGCACTTATCTTAGCCATTTAAACTGGTCATAACGACTACTAAGTTTGCTGCCTCTCACAGCGAAATCTTTTATCATACAACTCACGCTTTTGTAAAACTCTTTAGGGATTCCCCCGTTCAAGCGAGTTCACTCCCAAAACTGCTTTCATTTACTTAAAATAGGCCATCATGTAATAATAGTTATGGCTACTATCATTTCAAAACATGAAATCTTTCTTTAAAAACTCACTCTTATGCACATAATGCAATCTAAGCATTTAAGCACATATATTACATATATCACATTTAAGCACTTCATATCAATCATATCAATTCAACACAATAAGCCACATATGGCCTCGCAATCCACACGATTGCGGTAATTCACAACCCAGTCTCCCTCCTCACTTTCACCATACACACAAGACCTCAAACGCTCATGATGTTATCCTCGAACCATCCAACTACTAGCTCGTTTCATCCATTTCTTTCGCATAATAAGTTATCACAAGGACTTATTAAAAGGGGGAGGGTTAGGCTCTTACCTGTGCATACAACACCTTTTAGCCACATATACATATACATCCTTATTGCCTTAACTTGAAATAACGCTTAACGAACCAATTTAAACTAATCAAGACATAATAGATCAACTAAACATGTCATCTTCATGTCATCTTCAAAATATAACCAATCAACTAAACATATATCGATTTAAAACATTCTTAGGTTGTTTCCAAATTAACTATGTCTTTATAATCTCAAAATGAATCCATTTTCATAAATCGCTAATTATTCGAATTAACGCTAAATATATTAAAACAACTTCGTTTTCGATTCTTTTAAAACCTTAGCTTACTTTAGTCGTATTGAAGCTAACTACGCCTTTATAACCTCAAAATTAATCCACTTTCAGGAATCGCTAATTACTCGAATCAAGGCTAAATATATCAAAACAACTTCGTTTTCGATTCTTTTAAAACCATAGCTCACTTTAGTCATATTCAAACTAATTACGCCTTCATAACCTCAAAATTAATCCATTTTCAGGAATCGCTAGTTACTCGAATCAAGACTAAACATGTCAAAACAACTTCGTTTTCGATTCTTTTTAAACCTTAACTTATTCTAATCAATTTCAAGCCAACTACACCTTTATAACTTCAAATTAATCTCTTTACATGCATGGTTCCTTTTATTCGCACATAATTTACATCGAATTACAAACTCAAGCATAAACTAACTCAATAATTCGAATTTGAACATACACAACCCATTTCTTGACATTTCTAGCAAATCTAGCTAACTCTAATTCGTCATGCAACATCTAATTACCGAAAATCAGTTTCGAAATTAATATTACTTGGGAGGGAGGAACACCCACCTCGATTCCATGCTAGACACACGCAATTTAGCTTAAATCGGGGCCAATTCGAACATCAACAGCCACATACTCGTCCACTCTTCGCGTCTGACTCGACCTCGCCCAAACCCAAAACCCTAATTCGCGATTTTGTCCAATTTTCACACAATTAGTGAGGGTTTGGGATAGAGATTCAGTTTAAAGAAGGATAAAGGCTCGAAACTCACCATGCTTGTGAATTTCGCTCGAGTGTCAGCCCTAGCCGTGTTGAAAACGGCCAAACCGTGCCTGATTGTCACTCAACCACCGCGGAAAGGTGGTCGCCGGAATCATGCCCGCCGGAAACCCCAGTCGTCGACCTCTACTGTCGCTTACGCCCTCTCAATTCGTAACCTCCCTCTGTCTGTCGCGGTAGCTGCGGCTAGGGATGGGCGACCGGGTGCGAGCCAAGGTGGCGCCGCCACCACCGCCGCTAGGCTTCCCTCCCCCTCTCTCTCTCTCTCTTCGGTGGGTTTCACAGGGGGGTCGGGGCTGAGGGTTTGAGAACCCCCCTCCCCCTTCGTGGCTTTTCTCAGAAAGGAAAGGGGCTTCGGCCCCTTATGCCCCTCTTCCTTTTTTTTTTGGCTTTAAAAGCTCAGTCAACTAAAACCGTTAGTCCAATCTCGAACCTCTTATTCGAAACAATCGCTCATCGATCTTTCGTTCCCAAATACATCTAGGTTTGATTAATAGACCCTAAACTAATTCTAAGGTTGAAAACCTAATCGTACTCGGGAAACGACTAAATGAATCGAATAACGACTAAATTAAACTATCGATGCAATTTAAAGGCGCAAATAGCACGAATTAACTTTAAAATCATTAATAGCAATAATAATCCCTTTTAATAAAATTATAGTTTTCAAAAGCACATCGATAATCAATTAACTCATACAGTTACTAAAAATACGATTTTATAACATAAAAAGGTAATACAAGCAACTTAGTATAAAAATAACGAATGCGGGTCTTACACTTTATCTAATCCTTGGTGCTAAGGATTTAGAGGATTAGAGGGTAGGGTAGGCTAATGTAGGTGGTTTAACCTTTAGCCTAAATATAGCCCTTTGATTATTCTTGTTACTAGCTTACTCAAACAAAAATCCCTTTGACTATTCTCTCTCTTGGGTCTCTTTTGGGGGAGATTAATCTTCAACATCTTTTGGGCTTATCTTCAAGGATCCTTCTTATTGGTAAGTATCAAATATGTCCATCTTTGTTTGATCAAATGAAACTCAACATGCATCATTTGGTATCAGAACAAAAGAATACTTCTTGTTGGTAAGCATCAAATCCATCCATCTTGTGTTTGATTTACTTGGATTTTAGTCCTTCTTTGCTACCATTTTACCTTTATTTCTCCCTCACTAAATATTTTATGTAGTCTATAAAGAATCATAAAATAGTCTAAACACAATCTCTAACTAAAACACATCCCTAAACTTTACAATAAAAGTCAAAAATCGTGAAAAAAACACCTAACTAGATATTTAGCACAACCACCTTGTGCCACCTGGCATGATCGTGCCCCTTTCCTACACTCCTGTTTACTATTCCAGAGATCTAGCATTACCCATGTGCCCTTAAGCACGACCGCACCCCTTATTTTCACTGTTTTCTTACTCGTGCCCCTCCAGCATGCCCATGCTTTCCCTGTTTCCATCATCTTCTCTTATCCTCTTTTCACCTGACCAACTACCACCATTGCTGGTGATGGAGATGCCTCTTGCCTTAAGAACATTCCTCCTGAGGAAGCTTATAACATAGGCAAGGCCCTTGTGGAGCTTTAAGCATAAGTGAGGAAGCTCAATCAAGAGGTTGGATAAGTAAGGGAATCCGCACAACGAAACCCTCACTGAAGAGGCTTGATGTTCGCCCCATTAACGTCAAATACTCTTCCTCTTATGAAAACTTTGATGGTGAGGAAGGAAGGCTTAGAAGAAGATGGTATCCAAGGGATCACCTTAAGGATCTTAAGTAGGATGCGCTGAAATTTGATGGCAATCTTAACCCAGAAAGCTATCTTGATTGGGTTCAAGCCATTCAAAGGATCTTTGAACTCAAAGATTATGATGATGAAATGGCCTTCAAGTTGGCCACTCTTAAATTGAAGGGGTATGCTTCACTATGGTATGAGAACTTGAAGAAGCATAGGGCTAGAGAAGCCAAGTCCAAAATCAAAACTTGGTCTAAGTTCGAAAAGCATATGGACAAGATATTTTGATGCTATTCTTACAAGCAAGAACTCTATCTCAAGATCACCTCTCTTAACCAAGAGAATCTAAAGGTAGAAGAGTACATTAGGAAGTTTGAACAATTCCAAATGAGGGTTGGTTTGGATGAAGAAATTGAGCTCAAGATTGCTAGGTTTATTAAAGGGCTAGCTTCTTGCATTACTAGCAAGGTGGATTTACAACATTACTTATCATTTGATGAAGTGTGTTATGTACCTAGCAATCAAAGTTGAGGAGCAACTTAAGTGTAGGACATCCTTTCACACCTCCCTTACTAAAAGCCTTTCCACTCACCTTGAAAGTGAAAGCCCACCCTTACAAGTCAAGACTCTTGCTAAGGGCAAGGGGATTTCCAGTGAGCCTCCTAAGACATTAAAAGGAAAGAAATGTTTTAAACGTCATAGTTTTGAGCATTTTCAAACTGATTGTCCAAATAGAAGGACCCTTACCTTTAAGGAAATATAAGATATTCGAGCTACTAAGGAAGAATCTAGCAAAGAAGAAGAGGAAAAAGATAAGACTATTCTGGTTGCTCCGGATATAGGAGAAATGTTGTTGATTAAGAGGTCCTCACATGTCACAAAGGTTTCTTATGAAGAAACAAAAGGAAGTAAATCTTCAACTTAAGGTGCACCATTGGAGGCAAGGTTTGTGGTTTAATTGTAGATGGTAGAAGTTGCATTTATGGCCTATAAGACACTTATCGACAAGCTCCAAATCTTCGCTAAGGAGCATCCTACTCCATACTCTCTTTAATGGTTAGGACTAGAGTTGGGAATGTCTGACCCGACACGGTAACACGATACGAACCCGACCTGAAGTTACTGAGAGAAACCCGAACCCAACTCGAATCGAACCGATTTCGACCTGAAGTTGACACGATTAGACCGTTTAGCATGAAAAACTCTCATTTTTCAATTTAAAGCAAATTTACGCTATTTTTAACACCAACACGAAGTTAACTAGTTTATTAAATCGGTCGACCCGACCTGACTTGTTTCCCAGTTCTAGTTAGGACCACACAATGAGGTAACTGCTTTGAGGTAAGCTCTTATTTCATTCTCAATTGGTCCCTATTGTGGTGAGGTACTATGTGTTGTCCTTCGCATGGATGCATGTCATTTGTTGCTTGGTAGACCATGGTTGTATGATTACCATGTGATTTATGATGGGCATGCTCATACTTACTCACTCAAGCACAACGGTAAAAGTCTCACATTATCTCCTTTACCTCCACCCGAATCTCACAATGCTAAAATGGGGAATAAAGTAAGAAAAGCCCCTATAAGAGTGAAACACCGGAGAGTGTGCCACTATAAGAGCAAACCTCGAATTAATGGTGAAGCTAAACATAAGTGAGGGAGTGGAACCCGTACCCCTTATAGCCGCTAAGCACTTGAGGATTAAATCGCCAAAGAACTCGACCCCAAGGCCTTATTGCCCATCAAAATGGTGTTAGGAGAAGACCCTTATACGATTGATCAAGTCACAAGTGACACCTCCCTTGAGTATGATGAGTTTGAGTTATCTTGTGATGAGTGAGCTTATGAGGCCTACGAGAGCTACTCATCACATTGATGTTCTCCCAAAGATCTACAAAAACTCCTACACATTCAAGAGAATAGGGGTCCTATGAAGGTGTTTTCAAACCCAAGAATTGTAAAGGACATGCAAGGGTGACATCAAAGAATATTAATCCCAAGGATTTTAAGGACAAATCCTCTTCAAGGGGGAAGGGTTGATCCAGAGCAAGTTCTAAGCTTGTGCCTACTATCACAAGCAAGTGTCTTAAACCAAGTAGGATCAATATTGACTTTAGGTCAAGGGCTATGTCCTCCCAAATCAATGTTGACTTAGAACCCGTAAGGAGGTCCAGGTAAGCTTAAGAAGGTGGTTGGGCAATTAGTAGCCCTAAAAAAGGAGCCTAGCTACTCTATCTGAGCCATATTGAATTTTTGACTAAATAAAGGTAAGAAATGTATGCGTATGAGCCCAATGGATGTTAAAGACCAATCTTTCCAAAGAAGAACCAAAAAAGAACAAGAATTCCCAAATAAAGGAAAGCCTCTAATGGAGAAGATTCAATGCTTGAAATAAGTAGCAAGAAAATAATTTAACCCACCCGCTAACCTCCAAAGCCTTAGCAATAAGGAAGATTAAAGGGAAGACTCAAATTACCACCCTCCTAACAGAGATAAAGATTTTGAGATTTTGAGGAAAACCAAGCTTCAAGCTCTTATATCATTCATCAAGTCTGAATTTTCATGGAGGTAATTAGGTCTACAAATACCTAATTAGAGGGGGAATTAGTTGTACATTATTGGGGCAAGTGGGTCAATACTAGGCTTACAAAATATCGTAGAAAAATAAATCAAGATGCTTAAGATAATAACAATCACTCTGAGCTATATTTTCTAGGATTCATTCTCCATCTTCTAGAGGGCCTTCAGTAGGTTTTACTCTGCCAATGCAGGTTCCAGTATTTGTAGATTCTTCATTTTGTGTGAAGAATCATCCCAAGCTAATTAATCTCCAAGTTACATCTTTAGCATCTTTAATTAAGCCCATAATCAAAATTATGTATTTTTAGTCTTGGACCAACGCTTGCTGACTATTTAGCCCATAACTTCCTCAATACTTTGAGTTTTGAGTGCAATTCAAGACTTGTTGGAAAGTAGACATTAGGGGCTTTCCATCCATATATAATTTGTAGAAATTGGACTCACATGCCAAATTAAATGTTAGTTAGAAATGGAGCAAAAGATTCTGTCCATAAAATGTAAACGAGCTAATGAGGTGATTTTGGGAGGATTAAGTGGTTAACTCCTTATTTAGGGTCACTAATGGGCCAACCACCTTCCCTAATCCTACTTAGACCTTTTTAAGGCCCCCAAGTCAATATTGTCCTAGGGGGACCTAGTCCTTGACCTAGGGTCACCATTGAACCAACTTGGTTCAACACCTTCACTAATAAGAGTAGGCCCAAGTTTAGAACTTGCTCCACATCAACACCTGCCCCATGAAAAGGACTTATCCTTAAATCTTCATTGTGTTCTGTAAGGAGTGAGATCCCTAACATTAAAGGTGGTGGATATTTGTATATCTCCCGAAAGCTCAATCTTGTACACATTCTCTCCCACCTTTTGTACCACCTTGTATGGACCATCTCCCCTAGCCACGAGCTTGTTCTTTCTCTTGAAGGGACCTTTCTTTCCTCAAATGTAACCACATAAGATCACCCATTTTGAGCTCCACATGTGAGCGGTTCTTATTGGCCTTATTCTTGTATTGGTCATTCACTTTCTCAATTTGTGCTCTCACTTGCTCATGTAGCTTCTTCAATTCTTTAGCTCCTGCTTCGGCCTCAAAACTCATCATTTATTCTTAAGGAATAGGAATAAGATCAATGGGAGTAAGGGGGTTAAGACCATACCTTATTGTAGGCAAATTCGGCATGAGCAAGCTTGACATCCCAAACCTTCAAACTCTTACTCACCATACCCCTTAGCAAGGTTGTGAGAGTTCTATTTGTCACTTCCGTTTGTCCATCGGTTTGAGCATGACAAGTAGTGCTAAAGAGCAACTTAGTCCCCACAAGCCTCCACAGGGATCTCCAAAAGTGAGATAGAAATTTGGCCTCCCTATCCAATACGATGGTTCTTGGAATACTATGGAGCCTCATAATTTCTTCAAAGAAGAGGTCCGTAGTATAGGTAGCATCACCACTCTTGTGGGATACAATGAAGTAAGCCATCGTGGAGAATCGATCCACCACTACCATGATAGCATCTTTTCCCCGTGGGGTTCTTGGAAGGCCACAATGAAGTCCATGCTAATGTCATGGCAAGGCCTTGAGAGACCGGAAGAGGAGTGTAGAGAATTTGACGGAAATGACTCTTAGCCATGTGACAAATGTTGCATCTTGGGATCATCTTATGGACATCCCCACCCCTCTTGGGCCAACAAAAATGCTCATTGAGTGTCTCAAGGGTCTTGTTAATGACAAAGTGACGAGCAAAGGCTCCTCCATGAGCATCTTTGTCAATCAAGTCCCTTAGAGGACTTTTAGGGATACGGACTTTTAGGGATACAAAGCTTGTTTCCTTTGAAGACCATCTTGTAGAAGGAAAGTGCCAAAGTTAGAAGGATTCTCCACTACTTCTTTGAAGTCTTCATCCTCATGGTATAGAGCTTTGATGGAATGAAATCTAAGAACCTTGGCTTCAAGGACCAAAAGGACAGCATATCTCCTCGATAAAGCATCAGCCACAACATTCTCTTTCCCACTTTATGCTTACAAGAGAACGTGAAAGATTGCAGGAATGTAACCCATTTGGCATGTCTTGAGTTCAACTTGTGTTGACCATTGATGTAGGGCAATGCATTGTGATCCGAATGGAGCCCAAAGGGCTTGGGGTTGAGGTAATGGATCCAATGTTCCAAAGCCTAACAATGGCATAGAATTCCTTTCACAAGTGGAGTAGTTGAGCCTCGAACCATTCAACTTCTCACTAAAGAAAGCTAGCGCGCGCTTAGCTTGAGTGGGAACCGCATTAATCCCAATGTCGCTAGCATCACACTCAACTTCAAGTAGAATATCAAAGTTGGGAAGAGCTAAGATAGCAGATGAACAAAGCCTATCATTGATGGTTTTAAATGCCCTTTGGGCAACCTTTGGCCACTCAAAGCTTCCTTTCTTCATGTATTCGGTCAAGAGAGCCATAATGGAACTAAAGTCTTTAATGAACCTGCAATAGAAAGAGGTCAACCCATGGAAGCTTGGCACTTTCGTGATGGAGGTGGGAGCAGGCGAACTCTTAATAGCCTTAACTTTAGATTCATCAACTTGAATTCCCTTACCGGACACAATGTAGCCAAGAAAGACAATTTCGGGAGTGAATAGTTTACACTTCTCAAGTTTGGCATATCACTTTTGTTGTCTCAACACTTGGAACACTTGAGAAAGATGTTGTTCAGCCCAGAATTATCTTATTTTATATCCTTTTATTACATGAAATTTGCCCAAAAATAAATTAGTAAAGTAGAATGTTAATGATATTTATATTCATTTTATAGGAATTGAAAAACTTAAGAAAAGACAAAAAAAATAGCTCAAATGAAGCTCTGGGTTAAGAGGATCGAAGGAAAAGAAAGAAAAGAAGTAAAACACAATCCCAGTTTCACCTGAGCCCAGTCAGTGACCTACCTGGCCCAGCTCCTCCAAAAACCAGTCTACTCCCCTAACCTGGTTCTCACTATCACTTTGAGCCTGTACTTCTAGTTTCAGCTGTTGCCTAATCCTTATTAAACGTAAAATTTTGATAAATTTAAATGTGTCAAAATTGACCCTCATAAAATCAATATGATCCTATCATAAAAATGCTCAAAATTTCTATTAAGGGGTTATAAAATGTGGACCCTCATAAATTCAATTAAGGAAGCCACCAAGTAAAAAAAAAAAAAATTCTTGTGCATCAATCCCATGGGAAAAATGATGATAATTAAAAAAGTGGGATTATTTGGTGGATCAATATAATCAGTTCAAGGAAGCATTAATTAGACAGTTACTTTCACATTGACTATTCCACTCCTCCACTAACTCCACTCCTCTATTAACTGCAACTAGTATAAACTCGTGCTATGCACGGTGCATGATGAAATAGATATTTAAAAATTATGGATCATTGAAAAAATTAAAAAATTTATCGATAAGTAGTTAGTGGAAAAAATAAAAAGTTGTGAACTTCATAAATAGCAACTGAGATAAATAAAGTTAAACAAAAAATTAATTGAATCATGTTGAACAATTTAAAGATATAGAATTAGTGGTTTATATTTAGGGATGATAGTTCTACCCAAACCCGAAAAATGCGAAACGAACCCTCTTTATTTATGGTGGGTTCAGATACAAAAAATTGAGGAAAAATAGGCATGGGGCGAGTGTGCCAAAAACGGGTATAGGTATGGGCACAGATCGCGTATAGGAATACCATACCCAATCCCACCCCATATCCAAACCCAATTTTTTTTAAAGAAAATTATAGGGCTGAAGCGATTAGGCTGTAGTGAAAAAAAGGTCCAAATCTGTACCTAAATATATATTGTGCTCTCAGATTCAGCTAACAGCTACTCTACTCTTATGAACCTACAAATTTGATATTTTGTCGGGACACAATGCATTTGAATTATGAGTATTATTTTTTAAACTTAATAAACCCGACGTGTATTATTTTAATTTTGAATATGTAGGCAGAAATTTAATAAGGGAAAATCCATGTAAAAAAGTATTTTTCATTTAGTTTTGAACCTTTAAAAATTAAACTTAATGAACCCGATAGGTGTCAGTTTTTACAATGTATATGTACCAAAATAAAACCTAAATAACTCGAAAAATCCGATGAATATGGGTAGGGTATGAATTTTTAAAACCCGATGGGTACGAGTGTGGGTATGGGGATGGTTTTAGAAAATGTGTATGGGTGCGGGTACGGCTCCACTCGCCCCGAACCCGCCCCACGCCCATCTCTATTTATATTTAATAGATAGCTACCCCGTAGATAATAGGATTATTATATATTCTTTACGATTTTTTAAAAAAAGTAATAATAATGACATGATTTATTTGGGGAATGTACTTTTTTAATAGATATAATCAAAGGCTTTGATTTAATAGGTGATTAACTTTTACGATTGAGATTATACCAAGTAAATCACTCATGTTGTAGCATTTTAGGTTTTTTCAAAAATTATAATTTTTATTAAATGTTTGAGATTTGTTTCAGATAATAGGATTATCATATAATCTTTTTCACATATAAGTGACATTATCAGAAATTTTTTTAAAAAATAAAAATTATAAATGGGTATTTTACTTGAATAATGTAGTTTTTTTAACTTTAAAATCTACGGTTTAGATTTAATGAATAAATATAATTGTCTATTTTTTTCCCTAGATAATTTTTTTGATTGAATTTTTTCCCTAGATAATTGGATCGTCATTTATCTTTTATAATGTATATCCAAAATCATGGGGAATTTTTCTTAAAAAAATAAACGGATATCTTAGCTTTAAAATGAACAACTTAGATCTATTGTACAAATAATTTTTATCGTTAAGATTACACTAAATCATGCAAAATCACACTTGTTGCAGCGTTCTAGGATTTTCCAAAGATTACACATTTTTTAACTACTTGATATTTTTTTAGATAATAGGATTATCATATATCCTTTATCACATAACCGAAATTATGATTGACGGTTCTAACAATAAAAATTATAAATCTGATGCATAAATAATTTTTAACTGCATAAATAATTTTTATGGTTGAGATTATACTAACTCCACAAGTCACACTCATTGCAACATTCTAGGGTATTCCAACGATTATCATATTTTCTAACTGTTGAGTATTTTTTTTAGATATTAGAATTATCATATATCCTTTATCGCATATCATCAAAATTACGAAGGATTTTTAAAAAAATGAAAATTATAAATTAGTATTTTGCTTGGATAAGGTATTTTATAACTTTAAAATCTATGATTTAGATTTAATGAATAAATATAGCTACCTATTTTTACCCTAGATAATTTCTTTTGATAGATTTTTTTGCCTCGATAATTGCATCATCATCTAGCTTTTATCATGTATATTTTTAAATGATGGAGTATTTTTTTAATGAAAATGAAAGGACATCTCAGCTTTGAAATCGACAACTTAGATCTAATCCATAAATAAATGTTTTAGGGTTGAGATTATAGTAAATCTCGCAAATTGCACTCGTTGTAGCATTCTAGGATTTTTCAAATATTATCACATTTTTTAACTGCTTGGGATTTTTTTGAGATAATAGAATTATCATATATCCTTTATCACATATAACTGAAATTATGAGGGATTTTTTTAAAAATAAAACTATAAATTGGTATTTTAATTGAATCAGGTTTTTTTTTTAACGTTAAAATCTATCGTTTAGATTTAATGAATAAATATAACTACCTGGTGCTTTTCCCGAGATTTTTTTAACAGAATTTTTTTCTTGATAATTGGATTATCATATATCTTTGATCATATATATCCGAAATCATAGGAATTTTTTTAAATAAAAATAAAGAGATATCTTACCTTTAAAATCAACAATTTAGAACTATGCATCAATAATTTTTATGCTTAGGATTACACTAAATCCCACAAATCACTTTCATTGTAGCATTCTAGAGTTTTCTAAAGATTACCATATTATTATATCTACTTGATATTTTTTTAGATATAGGATTATAATATATCCTTTATCACATAACCGAAATTATGACGGATGTTTTTAAAAAATAAAAATTATAAATGGGTATTTTACTGGGATAAAGTAGTTGTTTTTAACTTTAAATTCGTAGTTTAGATTTACTGAATAAATATAACTACGTAGTTTTTTTTCCTAGATAATTTTTGTTGATAGAATTTTTTTCCCTAGATAATTAAATTTTCATCTATCTTTTTTCATGTATATCTGAAATTATAGGAGATTTTTTTTAAATAAAAATAAATAGATATCTTAACTTTAAAATCAACGACTTAGATATAATACATAAATATTTTTATCGTTGAGATTAGACCAAATCAAACTCATTGCAATATTCTAGGGTCTTTTTGAAGATTATCACATTTTGTAACTACGTAGGATTTTTTTAGATAATATGATTATCATATATAGTTTATCACATATAATCGAAATTATGAGTGATTTTTTAAAGAATAAAAACTATGGATTGGTTTTTCACTTCGATAAAGTAGTTTTTCTAACTTCAAAAATCTACCGTTTAGATTTATTGAATAAATATAACTGCTTAGCTTTTTTTTCTAGATTTTTTTTTATAGAATTTTAGATCTAATGAATAAATAATGTTTACGATTGAGATTACACTAAATTCTACAAATCACACTCGTTACACCATTCTAGGGTTTTCCAAGGATTATTGCATTTTTTTAACTGCTGAAAATTTTTCTATGGACATAGATATATTATAGACAGATATATTTTTTTAAAATTAATTTTAGTTTTTTACAAATCCAATGGTAGTAATTAAAAACAATCTTAATCTAACAGTTGAAAAATCTAATTTTTGAGACTTTAGATAAACAGTAGGATCCACAAGATTGTTATTATGTATATTATATATATATATATTATATATATATGTATATATGAAAATTATCGTTCTCCCCAAAATTTTTGAGATAATTAATATTTTTTTATAAGAAAAAGAGCTAGTTAATTACGAAGAGAAGATTTTCTTTCTAAAAAAAAAGATTCTATAAGATTAGTTGTAATTTCAAATATTTTCTTTCTAAATATAAAAAGCCAGTGCCCAATAATGATAAAATATTATGTTGTCTTATTTTTTATCAAAGAAATTATATTACATGCTACTTCTAACATTACTAAAATCAATCTATTATATTACAATAAAATAAAGGCCCCAATTATGGATAGTCTATAATACATAGTTATTTTCCAATTTTTATCAAAGCTTGGCTCCTAATGTGAAATAGTTTAAAGACACATACTCATATACACAATTTTTGATATTATATATCTTATCCACCGTAAAAATCTAATCATTGTTTTCCATTAAACATAAAAAACTTGATAATTACTACAATATAAATTTTTTGAGATTTCCCATGCATCTCCATGGATATAATACTGCTAATATTATATCGTATCATATCATATCATGTACATTGTTAAAATTATTAATAAAAACTTATGTATATGAATATAATGGGCACATTGCTATTAAGGATCCAAGTGATACAATATAACAGTGACTATGACAGTAACTGATTTTTAAAATATACCATTTGTTACCTCTATGTTTTTTAAAAATTCATTTGGCACACACTATGAAATAAAGATGTGTTATATAAATTTAAGTTAATAAATATTATTACTGGAACAACCCAAAAAAATCAAGGCATGCAGTGTCGTAGATCTTTCATTTTTGCGAATGACAAAAATAGATGTTGCAATTTACCCAAAAATTATGTGGAGTAACTTAGAAGATTTTATTTTCTTGAAGAAGATTTTATTTTTTATGAAATATTCTTATTCTTAGAATCCTAGTTTGACTGAAAAAAGTTTATTTTGTATGGAACATCTATCATTGATCTAAAGGTTGTTATTTTTTCTTTTAATAATTTTTTTCTTAAAATTACAATAGTTTTTTTAAAGAGAAAATCTAATGGTGACTATTAAAAGTACCATTACTCAAACGGTTGAAAATTTCTAATTTTTGAGATTTTTGATATATCGTAGGGCCCACAAGATTGCTATTATGTATTATATAGATGTAGGCACTAAAAGAAAAAAGAAACTGCTCACTGTATTATAAAAAAAGGAGGGGTCTCGGTGAAAGGGGGGGCAGAGAAATTTTAAAAAAACAAAAGAAAGTGAGAGAAGAAGAAGCAGCATACAGAGAAGCAAGAAAAACAGGGGACGAAAAGAAAAAAACAGAGTGTAAAGGAAGCATCAAAAATCAGAGGCAAAGACCCAAGTTCCATCTTGTGAAAAAGAGGAGAAGAAGAATTCGATCAACGACGAAGCATTCATTCTTTAGTATACCAATTTTCTGAATATTTGAAGGTAATAAAAAAATGCAGTCAAGTTAATTCGATTCTCCCCTATGCCTCTCATTTCGATGTCGTGTCTTCCATGACCATCTACAAGAGCTTCAGTCACTGTCACACCCGAAAGCGGACTCCCAACCAAAGCAAATGTATCCTCTGTAATCGATTCGAAAGGATCCAAATAAGATATCTGATAAGTATTTGATTCAAAGAGGTTCACAATTCTGGATTCGAAAGGATCCCAATTAAGCTCGAAAAGACTCATATAATTGGATTTGATCTTGGGTTCAAAACGAGTCATAAAAATAGGTTCGAAAGGACCCCAATCTTGAATTCAAGAGGATCTCAGGTTGAGAAGACTCGAATTGAGGATGTTGGGGAGCATATGAAAGTTTGTATTCTTTTGATTAAAAAGAAATCAAGACCATATTCTATTACGAGCAGCAGAGTTTGATAGCATGTAGAGCTCCAAGAATGTGTTAGCAAACCAGAACAGAGCCCAAACAACAAGAAAAAAAAAACGATGAAAATGAGAGTAGAAAATGTCTCTGTTTTGAGAAATGCTATAACTACATGTCATGTTTGACAAAAAATAAAAAAATATTATAAATTAAAAGCTCTGCTTTCAACCAATTGAAATAAAATAGAGATACTAGCAAGAACAAGATCAGAAAAATCAAAAAGCTCAGGCCTAAAACTTGACATCTTGTGGCTTCTACCTATCTTGTTAATGGCAACAGATTATTTGGGAACAATGAAATTATGGGTTCGTCAAAGAATTGTTGGTGAAGTCAAATATAATCAAAATTAATGAATATAAAAGCCTTACGATAATGACTGAGTGGCAAGCCAAGATTTTTTATTATAAAAAAATTGAACAAGAACAGGGACTAAAAAATCAACAAGAAACAGGAAGCTGTAAGAAATACAACAGAGGGGGCCAAAGAGAAGAAGAAAGGGTATGACGCGAAGCAGAGTATGATTTCTGGCTGGGATTTGATACTAAAAATTAAAGTTTCCGATCGGTGTTGTTAGATTCCTTCAGTACCCCGAGGTTCTCTTTTGCCAACAATTACCCAGCGGCTGTCAACTTTTTTTGGCTCCAAAAAAAATGGGGTGGAAGCCCAAAGAAATAGAAATAGGGTCGCAAAGCCTCTGATCATTAATTATATGTTTTGTAGTTCTATTAATGTGACTACATCAAATTAAACCCATTAATTATCGGTGGGTGGGTATAAGTAAACTTTTCACTTCAACTTAAAAATTAGAACTACGATGACTTGATTCCACTAAGGATACGTAGGAAGCTCGATATAAAATTTTGTTGAGTTCAGTCTAAATCGAAGTCCTCAAACGGGCTCAAACCGACCCCCCTCAAATTTTCGAGTCCATGAAATGAACCAAAATAAGCCTTTTTATTTTCCCTCTCTTTAAAAGGTTAAAATTACAGTTCTGTAACTTTTCGTTACACATTACGTAACGAAAACAAATTAAATGGGGAGTTCTTTTAAAAAGTCAAAGCCTTGTTAAAAAAATATAATAATAAGTATGACAAAATGGATCGTATCCAAGCCAAACATACAACCAAGCCTACTAAATTCTCCCCTTTCCGAGACGTAAGCCCCAATAAAATTTAGGAAAAGAACTACGACTGGTTTGATCCTCTATAAAAGAGGCACGTAGGCAGCTCACGATAAATAAGTGAGTGCAACCCAAATTCCAAATTAAATTAAATCGCCTGTGTCCTAACCTGCACATGAAGAATGTGTACGTGTAGTACCCTTCCTAGAAGGCGCCTATACAGCCACTATCTGATGCAATTAAGTTACGGATAATGGGTGACTCGGCATACAATATACATGTCGATCCAAATTATATAAAGTCTTATTAATACAAAATAAAACAAACAAAGAAAGAAAATAATAAAATAGAACGAATCGGAATCAAAAGGTGGTCTCCGAGACGGGAGACGTAATTAAGGAGGTTTATCCTCTTGAATAGGGTCGTACTCAAAATAAACCGATGTATATATACGTCGGAAAGTTGTGTTGTGCATATTATTTATTTTTTATTAAATTTTTGCCCAACAATCCTCAGCTCCTTTCTATTTTCCATGAGCCTGTTCTGCTCCCTATCCGCAGCCTAACAGCAAGCCTCAGCTTCGCCCTTCCCCTCCTTCTCTTAGCGAGCCCAAGTAACAGCACGCCCAGTCCCTCAGCTTAAACATGCGGGCCTACTCTGATTGATTTCGTGGCCTAAACACCAAGCCTTGCCATTCCATTTATTTCCCACCCTCTTGGCACGTGACACAAACCTTTCCCTTTCCCCTTCTTCTTCTTCTTCTTCGCTGCCATGGCTCGAGAATCTTTGGTTGCTTTTTCTTCATTACCGAGCAACGATAAGTCCATAACCGACATCCCCTCTCCCCTTTCATTATTAACACATTGACGACATCCATTACTTACCATCATCATTAACAATTAGCGGTTTTCAAGAGTTTATGGGGATAATTAATGGAAGTGATGAGGCTCGATTTTTGGGCGGCTACAAAAATTTGAATGGAATGACAAAGTAGGGCAGGGGAGTAGATTAGGGCTTAATCTTTAGTATCTTCTCTCGTTCCATCATTTTTAATTTCCAATTAGAAAATTAAACTCCTAGGTTTTGTAATTTGCTCAGGCTTTTGTCCAAATTCCAGTGATATTTTTGCTTTAATTTCAAGCTCTCCATTTATCATTGTTGACTAAAGCTCGCTGTTAATCTCTGGTTCAAGCTTGGCATAGGTTGTTTCGACCTTAGATTTCTTTCTTTTGTTTCATTAGCATGATGGGTGCCTCATGAACTTTAGAGTTTTAGAGTTTTGTTTCACTAAATACTGGCATTTTGGGATTGGCAAGTTGTTGCTTTTTCTGTTTGTTTGCTTTGGTATTGCTTATTTGATAGGAGATTCCTAGAATTTGAGTAATGTGTTTATCAACTAATTATCACTTTGTGCAAACTAGATGAATATGTAAATATGGTAGTTTAAGTATCACCGAGTAACTTAATTTCATACTCCATATATGTGGATAGAACCTCATGTGCTATGATGAAAACTGTATGCTTGCAGTAAAACTTAATCTTTATAAAGGTCACTGCATGTTTTTGGCACTGTTGCCGAGGATTGTTTTGTGAAATTTTGTTGCGTTAAGTCGTTTGAGTCATTTTCATTTTAGTTTCATATTTGTGATTTTTGGTTTCGATTAAGGTTTTTTTTAGTTTTTTTTTAGTTTTGGTAGTTTAGTTGAGTTTAGATTTCTTTTGATGTTTGAATTAAGTTAGTATTTTGATTTTTATTTAGATCAATTTTATTGTGATTTTTAGAAGTTATTATTTGCTGAAAAAATATAACTAACAATTTGGTTTGCATGCAGAAAAAACAAAAATAGACTAGAAACTTATCGATGTAGGTTTTTCATGAATTTCCAGATTATGTCTGAATTATTTGGAGCAAGTTTGGTTTGAATGTTTTCATGTTGATATTTTTTGTGGATTCTCCATGATTGTTAGAGTCCACATAAATTTTTTTGGAAGTTTTAGGATTGTCTGGAATTTTATGTGATTTTTAGAACTAATTTTCTGTTTGCAATTTTCTGCACAATTCTGGGATAGAAATTTTTTTAAAAAAAATATATTCAAATTCCTTGTGATTGTGCTAAATTTCCTATATATAGTGTTCTAATTTGGGAGTTTGATTGGCTATTAATTTTATTTTTAGCTTTTATTTTGTTTTAGGTTTTTTATTTATTTTCTATTTTTGTGTGTTGAAAAAAGGGAAAGGAGATGGTGTACATGCTTTGTGCGTGTGCTTCTTTTCATTTTTTTTTGTGTTAGGTCATTGCTTGTTGATTGAGTCTTTTTAGTCTTTCTTTTCATTTGGAGATCCAGTTTTATTTTTGTTAGCTTATTTCGTTTTGTTAACCTGTTCATTTAGGCGTCTTTTTTTGTTTTCGACATTAGTTTATAATTAGTGTCAAAGAGTTATTGGATTTGTTTTTCCTTTTGTTTTTCTAAAATAACAAAAGCACCAATAAAACTTGGAAACTTGAAATCTTAAAAAATAAAAAAAATTCTTAAAATTGGAAAAAAGAGTTTCAAGTATACTAGTTTTCAATTTTCCATAATTCGAGCATGAACCTTTTTGGAGTTATTTGCCAAGACTTAATGATTATCGTGCTCAATTGAATCGGTATTTTCAAAGTGGAAAGTTTCTGAGGTCATTTATGTGGGTCTAAATGTTGAGTTTAGAGCTTATGTAGAGCGTATATGTCCTGGAGTTTACCAGGATTATTGTTTAGAACTCAAGATGAATTTTGGGGTTTTTTTGAAAAATTTGCGTGGGATACATATGAGTTTGAACAAGTTAGAAGCACTTTAGGATATCCTGCTCATGGCGAGTATGCTTTTCATTCTAATACTTACCCGCAGGATCACTTTATGAACTCATATGACCACTGCAAAAAAAAGTAGCTTTCACCAACAGACATCTAGTGACAAAAAATAAGATTTGTTGCTAAAAGTAAGTTTTTGCAACTGATTCAGTTATTTGTTGGCAATGAAGTTTTCGATTTTGGAGGGAAGAATGAGTCCTAATAGTTTCAACAAAATAAAAATGGTGTGTTGGTATTTTGTCATATTACCAACAATCTAGTTTTCTGTTGGTATTGTAATTACATTACCAACATACTCATCCGTAAAAAAATTTCTGTTGGTATTAAAAAAGCATGTTATCGCGGGAAGAATTAAATAACTATCTAAAAAATATACATTTGGCAATAAATAAAATACAAACCTAATAAATTAATAGCTTGAATCTGGTTTTTTTACTTTCAATATGCCAAAAGTCTCTTGCTTTGGTCTTTGTACCGGAACCCACCAATGCCCTACACGCTCAAGCATTGAATTGTATTTTTTGTTTTAATCAGCCAAAAAATAGCATAGCCCAGCCCACCACGCTCAAATAGAGAAATATCACGATTGGGGTTTCTTCAAGCTCTTCAAAACGCAAGCCCTAGTTCATCTTCTTCATTAATGGCCATTGCTGTTGGTTTCTTAGTGTTCGTGGAGTCAGAATCTACAAAATCGCCATTGTTGTTGCTTTTGTGGTGTTCGATTTTGAAGGTTCGAAGGTGTGTCTCACTCCTCTGATATTCTCTTTCAATCTCCTCTAAGTTTCTGAACATCAGATTATGTCATTGCAGCCAATTTCTGGACGATTTGGTGGCGGAAAATCAAGGGTTTGGTGCCAAAAAATTGGGGCTAAACGCAAGTAATCGGCCAATTTCTAGTCTGTCTGATCGAGGGTTCACTAAAGGTATTGTGTTTTTGAAATTCCATTGAATTTGTTGGGTTCCCTATGTTCTTGTTCTTTTTCCTTTGTGGAGCATGAATCTTGTAGAATTGTGTTTTAAGGATTTCACAGTTAGTGCCTGTGCTTTTTGGTGTTCTTGCCTGTTGCTTCTTTTCACCCTCGTATGCCTCAGCATATATGCTAACTTGTACAGTAGTCATATCTTTGCCCATTTGGATAGAAATGGGAGCTAATCATATATATTTTTTCAACCATGTCTCCTTGATGCCAAGCTGATAGATAAGATAAGAGTTGATATGATGACTAAGCAATTTGTTCATTAGGTGCCACCTTGTGGTGGATATGATAAACTATCTTTTGAAGCCATTTTATACCCTTTAGCTAGTCAACCTATGATTGCCTAAGATAGACCTTTCTATATTTCGTCTATCTTAATCTATTTGCTATCAAGTATTGCTAGTTGATTGATCAGCCTATGCCTCTTGTTTGAACAACAGGGACTAGTGGTTTACCCCTTCAGTATTTTGACATTTCTTGGTGGACATTGAGCTTCTTGGGTATCTTAGGAGTAAGTGATTAAAGAATAATGACAGAAAGCATGAATGCAAATGAGTTTGGTTTTTTAAGAATTTTTGAGCAGATTTTCTTCTTTATACTGTGCCTTTTGTTCAATCTTCCTGCTTCCTGCTTCCTGCTTCCTGCTTATGCCGTCCAAAGTCCTGTTCGTTTGACTTCTTATCCACAGGAGATTAATATAAAAAGACAAGTTCTAGACCTTGTTTATATAATATTGGGTCCAGCTTATTGAGTTAAATTTATTGTTAAGCCTGTAGAGGGATTTTTTTTTTACAAAGGTAATACAATCATTCTGAACCAGTTTTATCCATTAGCTCTAGATCTATCCTGGCTCTATTTCTACATCTAAGACTCTAATTGGTTGGGCTCAAGAAGTTAAGGGAGCTTTCCCCTTTCCAATGCTCGTCTGCATTTAGTGAATGCAAAAAATGTAGGAAGTCAATTGTTACTCCTCCTGTTCCTTCCATGCTATCATTTTTCTTAACGTGTTAATCGATGTGCTGGAAAGTGGGTTGGATATGCTCTGAATGTTTTCTTTGCTAAACATCTGAACAGGACTATTTGACTGCTCTTTATTACTATTGCAAACTACTACTCAAACTCCCTGTCAAGCGTATTTTGTTTACTCTAATCGATTGTTGCATTACCTTAGTATTTTATTCTTCTACCTCATTTCATTGTTATTCTGAAGTGGGATTCAGTCCTGTGCCTTATCAGATGTTAACCATGATCAGAAAATCCTTTGCTCGGTTGTGAAGGCAACTCTATCTGTTTCGCTATTGTAGTATATGCTATTTTGTACTGAACTGCAAATCATAGTACCTCCCTGTTCATACGCTTGGCCAGGTAGAGTATGTATCTGCCAGAGTCCTTTTGGCTACTTTCTATTCCAGAATTTTCTGAAGGATGAAGTTCTCAGTTTTGAAATGATAAAATGCTACTATAAAATGGGAATTAGGTTGATTAGTTATGTTCTTATCTCCAAATCATATAATCACGATGTAAAAGACAGCAAGTTAGGGGACTTTGTTAGTGTTTCATTAATGCTTTTTCATACACTTCATGCATGGCAGTTTTTAGATCAATAGTGACTCAGATAATCTTAGCTAATATGGTCTATTTCGTAGGCTATTATGGCTGTATATAATATGAAGTGTGAGAAACTTGATAAGACAGTTTCAGATTCATTTCAAATTTTACATGCATGATCTACATAAAAGTCTTTGCAATCTAATGGTAAGTTGTCACGGTATACATTTTAAATTTTAATTAATGAAGCATTGTGTATTACGATCTTTTGTTTGCCTGTCTGTTTGATGTCTAAGCCCATTCATAGTTGGATTATTGCGTCATGTAAGTATTTAGAGCACTTTATGAGCATTTTGTGGAAATTTATGAAATATATGGGAGTGCTTGGATTGATCTATTAATCCTTTCTACTCTCCCTTGCTGTCTAAACTGAGGAGGCATTGGCAATATGTTACAAGTAAAAAACATACTGCTTATGGAGTCTTTATTGAACATGTGTTAGCTGTATTATAATCCAATGAGTTGCTAACTCCCTTTTAGAGATACAATATTTGTTTGAAAGTTAATTGCCATTTGTTGTTCTTCCATCTGAGCTCCGCTCGGCTGTAATTGATATTATGTTGGTCCATCTGAGTGCCATTACTTAATTGTCTGTATTGTCTAGCAAGGTTCTTCACTTGAGCAAAATCAAAAGTTGATCTCTCAACTGCTGACCTTTTTGTATTCAGGTTATCATTGTCTCGGGGGAAATCGGTTGTGCTAAAACTACCCAAATTTTGTTGTTTATTTTAGAGTCTAAGATAAAATCTGGCTTGGGAGCTTTATGAGGTATTATATGTACTCAGACCAGATGGATATCTGCAATGTTAGTCGCTGAAAGGGTTGCTGCAGAGCAAGGGAAGAAACTGGGAGAATCTATGAGTTACTGCTTCGGTTTCTATCTGTTAGCCTTTGTTCAAGATGTCACTACTAACAATTTTGGTTGAGAAATAGGCCTATCTCGAGGGAAACTGGTATCGTTGCAGTTGTAATTTTGAGCCTTCTTTTTTCAAAGCCATCAATTTATGGCAGCTGATGGCCTAGTTCAGTCCTGGTATGTCTACGATTAACCAAAGCCACAGCATGGCCTCCGCTGATTGAGCGGGGTAGAGCTCGACTAGTTCAAGTGCTTCTTTACTCTTTTCTTTTCTGAAAATTGTTTTAGAAGAAACTGAATATGATAAACTCGGTAAGCCTCAATTTGATTGGTTGAAGCTTGGCTGTTTCGTGGGCCAAACTACATTATTATTGAACTTTCTTTGGCTTCATACATATTTCGAAGCTGGGGAACTTTCTTTGGCTTCATACATTTTCTTGATGAGCTAGACATAGTGCCCATATATAAAGTTTATATCTGGTATGCTTAGATTTAGATCTTCGTCCTTGTATAATTTGGCTTCGAGTTGTATCTTTTATTTCCTTCATTATTATTGAGCTTTAATGTTTGGTATACTTCGGACGAGTGGTCCGTAGAGTTGTGGACTCTGGCGTGTAGGCGTTGAGCTTGTTTCTATGTTCTTTTATACTTCTCCTCGATGCAGGGAATTAATGTAAGGCTTTAAGCCTGAGAAATGGTCATTTTTCAGGGGAAAATCCGTCTGTTTTGCCCCAGAGTTTAAGTAGGAATTTAACAAATTGTTAATACTACTATAGTTTTTATAGAGTGTACAAATTTATGCATTTTATATCTCAAGTTCTATAATGAGTGTAGAGGACTTAATTTAACTATCTTCCTGGTAAACTTTTTCAATTTAAGATAGTCTTGTACATTTTATTTCAATTGAAAGTAATTTGTTACGATGCAATTTATTACATCTCTTGCCATGAGGGGGTGGAGGAAAGAGAGTGTGATTAGAGGTTTACGTGAAAAGTTAATTTGGTTGGAATGTGTCTGATAAATTGTTTATTTTTGTTTATTTTTAATGATAAATTTGACATCATGTTATTAACGGAGAATGTCATTAGATGATTATAAATATTCTTTGCTATTTCTTCTTAAGATTTATGCTTTTGTGCTTGTTTAATAGGGAATATCAGAGGATGTTCTTTCTTCATTTGAGGATATTGATGATGAAAATGAAAATGGTCATACATTTGAAGAAGAAAATGGCGAAGAAGTTGATGATCAAGAACAAAATGATGAGTCATAGTTTGAGTTCTCTTATCTGGTTAACTTTTGTCATGACTTACCTTTTAGGTAGACTAAGTAATGTTTATGAGTTTGCACTTATAGTTTGGACTTTATTTTCAATGGAAGCAATTGTTGGAGTTATGTACTTATTTGTTATGAACTTTTAGCGAATGTATAACACTTTTGAAAACTTTTAAATAACATTGTACTTTTGTTTGAGTTGATTCTTCTATTGTGGATAAATATTGTGCCTACAGGTTTGATTTTGTGTAGATGTATTTGTTGAAAAAAATAGTTTCCACTTGAATTGATGGACTATTGACAGTAGATGTTTCGAATCATGAGGTGTGTGAAGGAACTGAATTACCAACAGATTGCAGCTTGATGAAAATTCTTTTTTGGCGGTATACAGTAGCACCAATAGATCTTCTTGTTGGACAAGATTAAAAAGGCGGGAAAAAGAAAGAATTACCAAGAGATATAGTACGTTGGTGAATAATTTATGCCATCAGTTGATTTAGTACTAACAGAAGCAATTGATGGTAACACTTGCTAACCATCACCAACATATTATATCTCTGTTGGTAACACGTTGATATTCACCCATGGATTCATTTTGTTGGTATTAAGGAGCAACCGCGACATATTACAATATCTGTTGGTAAAACTAATACCATCACCTCTTTTTACCATCAGTCTTGCAATAGACTAATATTTGTTGGTATAAGGTTTTACCAACAGCAAATGTACTTATTGCAACAAAACTATCCATGTGGTAAAAACCACTTTTTTTGTGGTGGACCCATCTTACTCTTATGTGCATCCTGTCTTGTGCGATTATTGTGAGGCTTTCGATCATGATGGTGTAATTGTCTACATCATGATTATGTTGATGCTACATGTGCAAGTATTGAAAAGACAATAAATAAAATGGCCGATAAAATGGTAAAGACTATGAAAGACAGAATTGCGGAATATTCTCATCGTTTAATCATAGTATGGAGAATTGTAATGAATCTGACTCTAGTTTAGGATCTCCTAAACATGAAGTTATGATGATTTTGATCCCTATTATCTTGCTAGGCCTAATTTACGTGATGACATGTCTTTACCTAACCTAGAACAAGAGGGGGACCTCGCAATGTCTCTATCCCTTCACCATGCACTCCACACTAGCTCACACACGAACATCACTGAAGATGTCCTAGTTTCTACTGACACACCCACCCCTTTTAATAGCTCTTGTGAGTTTGACGACGGTGTAGATTAGATATGAGCATCACATCTGAAGTTGAGTATCATGATATAGATGAGTAAGAAGATATTTGTTTACAAGAGTCATGTAAAGAGGAAGTTGAGCCCACTAATTTGGAATTCTATGATGATATTCTTTCTGAGGAATATGAGTTTTTCTTCATGTGGGTTTGATGTCAATGCAAGTGTTGATGAGGATATCTGTGTTGAATATGAATCCTTCTAGTTTGACCCTATCATAACCGACCTGCTCTTTAAATCTGGCAAGTCTGAATTTTTAAAGTCTGAGACTTTTGTGTCCATGATTGCTGATTTGGACCAGACACTTGTGCATATTAAACTTAAAAGACTTGTGGACTTAGGACCCATTACTTTGGCTAAACAGCTCATTCATGATGACATGATTTCTAGGTCGATGACCTACTTATGGGCTAATTTTGAGTATGTCTATCTATTTCCTGATTGGGGCCAGAAATTTGACAAGTTGAAACAGGCACTTTGTTGTGCTGCATTGATGTGGTGGATGTAATCTTTCTAGATCAAACTCTCTTATTTTTACTACATTAATCTTATGGAGAGTTGGTCTTCTGTGTTCGATAAAATGCTATATTCCTTAATGGGATTTGATTTGAATAGCAATTTTCAGCTTGAAATGGAGTAGTTGATGCTTCATAGGTGTTTATTTGAATAGATTTCAAGGGGGCATAACTTAGGTGTAACTCAAAACCTAACCTGGTACAATCGTTCCTATCTGTCTTCTCTTTTTAATGTTGTTTTCTTTTGTGTGTATTTGTTAGTTTATTTTATTTTTGTTTTCTTTTTGAGTTTAGAGTCTTGTCAATTTTCTTTCTTTTTGAGTCTTCTTTTCTTTTTGTATATTTGTTTTTATTTGTTTTATGTTTCCTTCTACTTCCAATGGGGACATTGTCTGATTTTAGTGTGGGGTGGAGAAACTGCGTTTTGAACAATTTGAAAAAACAAAATGAAATGTACTTGAAAATTTAAAAAAAATTGTTTTGTTTTGGGGAATATATGTGTGCTATTTTGATTAAGTATGTTCTCTTGTACCTTAGTATTAGGTTGTATATAGATGTGGTGTGCATTGATAGAACTTCCTCCAAAGTGTGATGTTTGGATGCAATCCTGACCCTCGACATTTTTCGAAATCAAGGTTGACTTTGGTAGATTAACCCATGAGATTTTGAGCCTTTAAAGACTAATTCATCCTTTTTAGTGTCACATTTTTCTTCCATGTATGTCTTTTCCATGATTACATCTCTAGAACTTGTTTTAATTCTCTTTGAAATCACATTTAACATGTGCATTATGATAATAAGATAGAGGCATGCATTTGTTTTGTAAGCCACATAGCCAAGTTGCCACCCTTGTGTTGAATGCCAACCCTTTTGCTTAGCCCCTTTGAGCTTTGACCTTTTCGTTGTGAACCTTTCACTTTAGCCATGGCCCAAACACACTTCCTATACCTAATCCAGGACTAGTGGAGCAACATTTCATTAGTTGGTGGGTAACTTTTGGGTATTTTATGAAGTTGGTGGTTGATCTTCGTTATATCATAGGAGGTATCATTGTAGCCATTTGGAAATTGAGTTGTATTGTTTTTGTAACATACCATTTATTCGCTTTCTTAATGAAAAGAAAAAAAGGCAAGAATAATGAAAGAAAATGAAAAACAAGTTTCCAAGGAAAAGATGAAAAAAGTTTAAAAATCTCGAAAATTTGAAGAACATCTGTGAATAAGAATGTTTGGCATGGATGTTGTCATTGTACATACTCATTTTGAATTTTTCATTTTTGTGAAGGTGTGTTCTTAAATTGTCATAGGTTTTGGGAGAATGTGTGAAATAGTTGTTAGCAGGATTTGGTTGCTCTTAAGTCACTTGGCTTTAAGCTCCTCATTAACCAAATCGACTGTCCCTCCCTTAACTTAACCCTTATCCCCATTACAATCCTGAAAGCCCTCTTGATCATCATCTTGCATATTGCATTTTAGTGGCGGAGAATAGAGAATTTTATCAAGCTTATGGTAGGTCATATGATTGCAAGAGAGTCGAGTAAACATTATTATCTTTTAAACACATAAGCAGGAGTGTTTTACATTTTCCTAAAGTGAGGTTCTACCAGTCAGGCTTGTACAAAATGCTCAAGTGGGGTGAAAGATTGTGTATAGATGTCATCAGAGGGAATTAAGAATTTCTTAATGTGTGCATTGCGTTTATGTGATCTAATTCCTTCGTTATTTGAGTAATGTAGTTGATTGGAATGAGCATATATATATATTTTCCGTCCATGTTGTATATATAAGGTTTCGAAAAACCAAAAAAGATTTTTGATTTTTTATTTCTTTTAAGATTTTGTAGGTGTATCTTCACGAGACCTTACTCATCCGCTAGGGGTAACCTAGGGGTTTAAAGGGCTTGTTGTACATGCTAAGTGCAACCGTAATTCCTATGAAAGTTAGTTAGGATTTTATTTTTCTTCTCTAGGATTTTTAGTTTTATTTTTCTTGAGGACAAGCAAAATTTAGGTGTGGAGGTATTTGTTCAACCCAAAATTATGTTATTTTATACCCTTTTGTTATTTGAATTTTACTCAAAATAAATTAGTTAAGTAGAATTTTAATGATATTTTTATTCATTTAGTAGGACTTGAAAAACTTGAGAAAAGATAAATAAATAGCTCAAATGAAGCTTTGGGTTAAGAGGATCGAAGGAAAAGAAAGAAGAGAAGTAAAAGACAGTCCTAGTTTCACCTAAGCCCAGTCTGCCACCTGCCTAGCCCAACTCTTCCCAAAACCATTTTGCGGCCCCTTACCTGGTTTTTACTCTCACTTTAGGCATGTGCTTCTTCTTTCAGCTGTAGCTCAATCCTCAGCTCCTTTCCATTTTCCACGAGCCCATTACGCTCCCTATCTACTGCTCATAACCAAGCCTCAGCTTCGCTCCTCCCCTCCTTCTCTCTCAGTGAGCCCAAGCAGCACTCCCAGCCTCTTACCTTAAACACGCGGGCCTACACTGATTGATTTCATGACCCAAAATGCCCATCCTCCCCATTTCATTTATTTCACATGCTCGTGGCACGTGACATAGACCTTTCCCTTGTGCTTTCTTCTTCTTCTTCGCTGCCCAATCCTGAGACTCTCTAGTTGCTTCTTCTTCATTGCCAAGCGACCATAACCGACATCCCCTCTCCCCTTTCATTATTAATGCATTAACTACATCCAGTACTTTTCGTCATCATCATGAATTATGAGTTTTCAAGAGTTTATGGGGAGAATTAATGGAAGTGATGAGGCTCAGTTTTTAGGTGTCTACAAAAATTCGAATGGAATGACAGAGCAGGGTAGGGGAGTAGATGAGGGCTTAAGCTTGAGTATCTTCTCTCCTTCATTTTTGTTTTTAATTTCGAATTAGTAAATATAGACTCCTAGAATTTGTAATTTGCTCAAGCTTTTGTCCAAATTCCAGTGAGATTTTCTCTTTAATTTCAAGCTCTCCATTTATCATTATTGATTAGAGCTTGCTGTTATTGTCTAGTTCAAGCTTGGCACAGGTTATTTTGGCCTTAGATTTCTTGCTTTTGTTTCATTAGTTTGATGGGTGCCTCATGAACTTTAGAGTTATAGAGTTTTGCTTCACTAATACTGACATGTTGGGATTGACAAGTTATTGCTTTTTCTATTTCTTTACTTTGGTATTGCTTATTGTGATAGGGGATTCCAAGAATTTGAGTAATTTGTTTATCAAATAATTATCACTTTGTGTAACTAGGTGAATGTGTAAATATGGTAGATTATGTGTCACTGAGTGACCTAATTTCATGCTGCACCTCTATGGATTGATCCTTGAATGCTACGATGAAAACCATACCCTTGTAGTAAAACTTAATCTTTATAAAAGTCACTACAGATGTTTCACATGAAAAGCTTCGTTATGACTATACACTGAAATATCATCAAAATACACCACAATAAACTTCCCAATGAATAGCCTCGAGACCTCGTTCATGCACCTCATAAAGGTGCTAAGAGCATTAGATAGGCCAAAAGGCATCACAAGCCACTCATGTAATCCATACTTGGTCTTAAAAGCAGTTTTCCATTTATCTCCTTCCATTCTAATTTGGTGATAGCCACTTCAAAGGTTAATTATAGAAAAGTCCTTGGACCTATGTAACTCATCAAGCATATCATCCAATCAAGGGACAGAAAATCGATACTTAATTTTGATGTTGTTTATGGTCATCGAATCAGCACACATACACGAAGTGACATCCTTCTTAGGTACGAAAAGGATGGGATCCGAACATGAACTCAAGCTTTCCCTAATGTACCAATTATCAAGCAATTCTTAGACTTGTTATTGAAGGTCTTTTGATTCATTAGTATTGCACCTATAGACTAGTTTGTTTGGTAAAGGAACACCCAGTAGGAGATCAATTTGGTGCTCGATTCCTCTCAAAGGAGGTAGCCCCGGGGGTAAATGATTGGGGAATACATCCTCAAACTTTCTCAAGAGTGATTGAGATAGGGGATGCATGGGTTTCACTCCCTTACTTGTGTTTGATTCTACCATAAGCAAGGTAAATAAAAGCTTGCTCTTACTAATGGTTCTCTCCACCCATGTTTCACTCATGAATAGGCTTTTCTCACTTTTCTTCCCTGGTTTAGATTTGAGTGGGTTAGAAGGAGGTAGCGATGTCAAAGTAAGATTTCGAACCATGTACTTGAATGCATAAGCATTTGCATGCCTATCATGAATCACATGATTATCAAACAACCAAGGCTTACTAAGGAACAAGTTACATGCATCCATAGGAAGGACAACATAAAGCACCTTAACACGATATGGACCAACCGAAAATGCAATAAGTACTTGTTAGAAACGGTTACCTTGCTTCCATGTTGGAGCCATTAGAGAGAATAAGGGGTGGGATGCACCTTGTTAGGTAATTGAACTTTGTTAATGAGTGTTGTGGAAGCTACATTGGTGCAACTTTCACCATCAATTGTAAGCTCACACACCTTGCATCTAATAGTGCATACGTTATGGAAAATTTACTCCCTTTGGCTTGGCTCACAAGGAGCCTCTATGACATGTAGTGCTCTCGAATCACCAAGAGTTCACCCACATCTAGAGTGATCAAAGTTTGATCTTCATCCTCTACTTCTTCTTCACTAGTATATTTTTCAATAGCTCAAATTTCTTCCGCCTCTCTAGTGGTAAGAGTGCTTCGGTTAGGACAATCCGCTTGGAAATACCCATAGCCATGACCTTTGAAACACTTTTTACCATCCAATCTCTTTGGTGGTTCACTAGCAATCCCTTTACCCTTGTTAAGTGTTTTGATGGGAGCAGGGGTAGTGATAGCTTTGTTGCGGCGGAATAACCGTTGGGGGGGGGGTACTTGAAGAACAAATAGAGGAAGTGGTTTGAAAGCGTTTTCGACTTTTAAGTTGCTTCTCCACCTTTATAGCTAGGTGGCCCACATTATCAAGAATAAGTAAGGTTGTAAATCTACCTTGTTAGCAATGCAAGGAGATAATCCTTTAATGAACCTAGCTATTTTGAGTTTGGGTTCTTCGTCCAAGCAAACCCTCATTTGGAGTTGTTCAAACTCCCTAATGTACTCTTCTACCTTTAGATTCTCTTAGTCGAGAGAGGTGATCTTGAGGTTGAGTTCTTGTTTGTAAGAAGGGGGTAGAAATCTCTTGTCCATATGTTTCTTGAGCTTGGACCAAATTTTGATTTTGGATTTTGCTTCTCTAGCCCTACCCTTCTTGAAATTTCACACCATAATCAAGCATACCCCTTTAACTTAAGAAAGACCAATTTGAAGGCCTTCTCATCATTGTAATCTTTGAGTTCAAAGATCATCTCAAGGGTTTGAACCCAATCAAGATGGGTATCTAGGTTGAGATTGCCATCAAATTTCAGACCCTCAACTTTGAGATGCAAAGGTCATCCCTTGGATGTATTCTTCCTCATCATCAAAGTCTTCATGGGTAGAAGAGTATTTGGTGTCAAGATGACGAGTATCTTAGCCTCGTCAATAAGGGCTTCATGGTGTGGATTCCCTTACTTGTGCAACATTTTGAGTGAGCTTTCTCATTTACTCTTGAAGGTCTACAAGAGCCCTACCTATCTCAAGGGTTTGCCCATAAGGAATGCTCTTAGGGTGAGAAGCTTCTCCCTTGCTAGCCATGGTAGTAATTTGTGAGGTGAAAGAAGGAAAAGGATGGAAAGAAGTGAATGAGTTGAACAAGAATAGGGACCATGGGGCGTACGGATCACCACGAAGGGGTCATGGTGGTCTATGGAATGAAAAAAAAAATTGCAAATGCTCTGCCACGGTCCATGGGGGTCACCATGGACTGTCCGTGGAGGTCACTGTCCTGGGTATTTTTTTGGATTTTTGTGGTAACTTTTTTATAGAGTTTTTGAGTTGTGTTTGGTTTAGGAGTTGTGTTTAGGATATTTTAGGTTCTTTGTTGGCCAGATATGAGATTTAGAGAGGGAGAACTAAAGGGAAAAGTAGAGTAGAAAGGTAAGAAATTTAAGCAAATGAAAACTAGGAAATTTAAGCAAATGAAAACACAAGATTGATGGATTTGCTTCTTACTAAGATGAACAAACTTTTTTCTCTGATACCAAATGATCCATATTGAATTTCATTTGACCAAATAAAGGTAAGAAATGTATGTAAATAAGCCCAATGGATATTGAACACCAATCTTTCCAAAGAAGAACCAAGTGAGAAAGAGAATTCCCAAATAAAGAAAAGCCTCTGACAGAGAAGGTTCAATGCTTGAAATAAATAGCAAGAAAATATTTCAACCCACCCTCTAACCCTCTAAAGCCTTAGCACTAAGGATTAGATTAAAGGGAACACTCAAATCACCACCCTCCTAAGAGAGATAAAGATAATGAGATTTTGAGGAAAACCAAGATTCAGGCTCTCCTATCATTCATCAAGTCTAAATGTTCATGGCAATAATTGGGTCTATAAATACCCGAGTAAAGGGGGATTAGCTGGACATTAGTGGGGCAAGTGAGCCAATAAGAGGCTTATAAAATATCCTAGAAAAATAAATCAAGATGCTTAAAATAATTACAATCACTATGAGCTGTATTTTTCAGGATTCATCCTCCATCTTCTAGAGGGCCTTCATTAGGCTTCACTCCATCGATGGAGGTGCCGCTACATGTCGATTCTTTCTTTGTATATGAAGAATCATCCCATGCTAATTAATCTTAAAAATTACATCTGTAACCTCTTCAATTAAGCCTATAATTAGAATCATGAATTTTCCAGTCATGAATCGACCCTGGCTCTATATTTAGCTCACTTGCTAGGTTTGAGTGTGATTCAAGAGTCGTTGGAAGATAGAAATCCGGGCTTTCCCTCCATGTATAATTTGCAAAAATTTGAGCTCACTTGCTAGGTTAAATTTCAGCTAGAAATGAAACAAAGTATTCCGCCTATAAATGGTAAATGAGCTAATGGGGTAGTTTTGGGAGGATTAACTGGTTAATTCCTTATTTAAGGCTACTAATGGCTCAGCCACCTTCCCTAGTCCTACGTAGACCTTCTTAAGGACCCTACGTCATTATTGATATATGGGGACCGAGTCCTTGACCTATGGTCAATATTGAACCAACTTGGTTCAAGACCCTCACCAGTGAGAGTAAGCCCAACTTTGGAACTTGCACAACATCTCTATCCTCCCAAAACCACTTCATTAGCTCAATTTTAGCTTCTGGGCAGAACACTTCACTGCACTTCTAGCTCAGTTTTGATTAAGTAAATGGCCTCCTATACATGGGTGGAAAGCCCATAAGCCTATTTCCCAACAAACCTTGAATCCCATTCAAACTCCAAGTGCTAAGAACGTTATAGACTATTAACCATGCAAGGGGCGGTCCAGGGCTAGAAAATGCACGGTTTTCATTATGGGCTTAATTAAGGAGGACAATGCTGTGATCTTATAGATTAATTAGCATGGCCTGATTTTACACACACAAGGGAAGATTTTCCAAGTGGCGGAACCTCTATTGGTGGAGTGGAGCTTTCTCAATGCTCTCTAGAAAATCGATGATAAATCTTAAAAAATACAACTCATCTTAATTATAATTATCTTAGTATCTTGATTTATTTTTCTAGGATATTTTGTGGTTGCCGATTGGCTCATTGCTACACTAATGTAATTAAGAGAAGCACAATTCCTACTACGCAAATAAGCAAGAGTTCCTGACAAATAGGTTATATAGCTGGATATGAGCCAAGTCATTACTATGAGGCACAAACCTGTGAGAGCTCCTGAGATGTGAAATGGCAATATATAGCCACAAAAGCATCTACCATATAATAACAGATTACGCGCTCAGCAACACAAACGTGGAAGAAGTCGTTTGGGTTTGTTCATTTGTCAAAGCATATATCACATATTACCGGCGTGGATTTGCTACGTATAGAAGTTGAAAGTCTTTTGGCAGTTCATAATTTAATAAACAAATAAACCAAACCAATCAGATCAGACATTTATAGACCTAATCCCCCTCCAATCAGGCATTTATAGACCTAATTATCTACATGAAAATTTAGACATGTTGAATGATATGAGAACTTGAAGCTTGGTGCTTTCTCAAAATCTCAAAATCTTTATCTTTCTATTGAGGGTGATGGTTTGATTTCATCTCTTTACTCTAATCCTTGGTGCTAAGCATTTAGAGGGCTAGGGTTGATTTGATCTAAGTGGTGGTTTAACCTTTAGGTTAGATATATCCCTATGATTGTTCTTGTTACTAGCTACTCAAACAAAATCGTTTTGATTATTCTCTCCCCTGGGTCTTTTTGGAAAAGATTGATCTTTAACATCATCTGGGCTCATCTTCAAGGAATTTCACACCTTTATTTGGTCAAATGAAACTCAACGAGCATCAAGAGGTTGAACAAAATGGTTAATGACTTAGGATCAGATCAGACAGAGAGGATGGCTTGGTGAGCTAGAAGTTTTAGGCATTTGGAACAAATAAGGTCAAAGTACTAGAATTAGGCTGTTGATTTCAGGCTGAAATTTGGCCTTAGGTTCCTAAGGCAGGAACCCTATCTTGTTACTGCTCTGGCTCCACTATCTGTTTATTTTCCAATTTTTAATTCAAATCATATTTCAAAGGTATACAATAACACACCTAATGGGCAGGTCCAACCATTCACAGGGGACTCCATTAGGGATATTTGTTAAGACGACGAGTTTCGAAAATGAAAATGAGAAATAGATTTAATTGGACTTGCATTAGACATCCTGCATCATAAGTGACCATTGCCGCAAGCGCACAGGTAGTCATAGTATAGATAAAAAGATCGTCCTTAGGGACCAAAGTAATCTTTCGAGCTTAGTCTATCAGCATATGCTAAGCAAATTCTAAATCGAGGGTTTTGATTCAACAACTTCAACTTTACCAATTCTAAATCAATTAAGGAAAAACGCATAGGAATTTATGTAGGTAAGAAAGGTGATCGGATCAAAATGATAAACATGTGCTTTTCTCTACTCGGTTAATTTTAAGGAATTGCAATCTATCCAAAAATTTAGTCTATTCTTTTGAAATCAACCAAATTTTCCTAAACTACGCAAAATTTGTTCTTTCAAACTAATTTGTCTTAATCCAAGTTGAACATTTACAATTACACTCTAATCCTCCCAAGATGCAAATCTCTCTTTCGAGTTAACGCTATGTTAGGTTTTATCAAGTAGTCTAACAATCAAATGTCACCTTTCAGTTTTTCACTCAATTATTTAAAGTGTGCAAGCAAACTTTGGCAAAAAAAAATCCACTCACAACATGAGAATCACTTGATAGAACGAAATCAAACCAATCATGAAACAAGCACAATTCTATTGATTAAAACATAATCCAACTACATTTTCATAAACTAAAAAATCCCTAGACGAAGTAAACTAGTCACATATGATTAGAGATTAAACAACTAACCAACTATTCTGCAAAATCTGAGAGAGAGGGCTTGACAGAGAGAACCTTCGACCAAGGGCTTTAAACCACCTCAAAACCAATCGCACTCAAGATTTCTCACTAAAACAATAGTCAAACTGAAAATCCTAACTAAAAAGAAGAAAATTTTGAGAAAGAAAGTGAACTATGCTATGCTTCTTCTTTTTCTTTGCTGCTGAATAACAAGCCTTTTTAGAGAAGGTTGGATGTTTTTAGCCACATAGCCGAAGGAAGACGAAGAGGCAACAGTTATACAGTTCATCACAGTCCGTGGAATGCACCACGGTCCGACCATGGTCTTGGCTGGAGCCGATTTTCTGCTCTTGTCTTACTCCACGGGCGTAGCATCACATGGGTGTCGATGGGGGAGGTCAAAATACATCCATTGAGGATCAAATGTTGGGCAAAAAGGCCTAAAATCCTGTAAAACACTTCAAACAACCATACGCAAGCATAAATCAAGAATATGTGTATAAATAGTAACATAAAGCATATAATTCTCCTAAAAATGTTGGAAAATGACCGTAAAATGATGTGTACATTAAGCACTTATCAATAGGTGCTGTCTTGCTAGGATATATTCAACAACCCCATTAGGTGTAACGTCATTATCACCTTCTTAAGAAAGTAGTTGGTTACCCGATGGGTCCATTATACTTACAACTTAGTAGAAAATTATTTTCCCCACTCATGGCTTACCTTTCTAAATCAAAATCACATATGGAAAAGAAACCAAAGGTTTTAGCCTCAACATGCGTCCCTTGGGTGACGAGGTGTTTCGGTCATGAGAGGACTGTTTTAAACCTTACCTAAGCCACTTATTACTTAGAACTTTGGATTAAGTTGGAATTCTGATAGCCCTCAAGCGCACGGTGGCTTTGTAGCTATTCAAGGTCGATCCCATAGAGACTAGGTGAAACTACTGGGTTATATTCCCTTAAGATATGCTAAGCGAATCAAAATTTTAGATTGATAAAAATACGAAGATAAGGAAAAAACTGCAACTAGCTGAAGGAGTTTCAATTTAACAACTTCTAATTCACTAATTTTAAATCAATTAAGGGGAAAAAGCCTAGGAATTCATGTGGTTGTGAAAGTTGATTGGATCAAAATGATGAACATGTGCATTTCTCTAATCGGTTATTTTTGAGGAATTGCAATCTCTCTAAAAATTTAATCTACTCTTTCGAACTCATCCAAATTTGCCTAAATTAAGCAAAAGTCGTTCTTTCAAACTCATTTGTCTTAATCCAAGTTAGACATCTTCGATTACATTCTAGTCCTCCGAACGTGCAAATCTCTGTTTCGAGATGACATTATGTTAGGTTTTGTGAAGTAGTCCAACAATCAAATGTCATCTTTCAGTTTTTCACCCGATTGTTTCAAGTGTACAAGCAAACTTTGGCCAAAAATCCAGCGACAACATGAATAACCCTTGACAGAACGAAATCAAACCAACCATAAAGTAAACACAATCTTATAGATTAAAACATGATCCAGCTATACTTTCATAAACTACTAAATCCCTAGACAAAAATTAAACTACTCATGTATGATTAAATTAAACATTTAACTACTTTAAAATGATAAATCTAAAGAGAAAAGAGAAGAGAAGAGGGAAGAGTTTACTCAGCCAAAATCGTGATTGAACCGTCATTGTAAGCCCAGGGTGGAATCCTTGCAAATCTTCACTTCAACTCACTCTCTCTCCTTCTAATCTAAATCCTAATCTAACTAGAATGGAATGGAAGAGAAGAAAATGGAGTGAGGGGATGTGTGGAAATGAGAATGGGAGGCACCCTTTTTATAGTAAAATTCCTAGAAGCCGAAAAGCAACACATAATAATGGAATTAAAATTGCCACAAGTCGAAAAGTTGCCAGAAAACAAAAAGCCTTGCGGGAAATGAAGACACCACAGACCGTGTCATCCACCACGGGTAAACCGTGGTCAGCTCTGGCTCCACATTCTTCTGTTCTTTCTTCCCTCCACGGGCATAGCAACGAAAGGTTGTCCGTGGGGAGTCCAAATACACTTAGGGCCTGTTTGGTTGGAGGAAAAGGAATGGAACTTGATACCTTTAGGTATCAAGTTCTCATACCCATTGTTTGGTTGAGTCTCCAAGTGTATGGGACTTGATACCCAAGGGTTTCAAGTTCCCTCCATTCTAGTGGGACTTGATTCCCCCCATTTTGGGAGGGTTTCAAGTCCCATTCCCCATTTTAATTAAAAATAATAATTAATTATTTATTTATTTATTTGTAAAGTGTCATGTGAGATTTAATTTTTCTTGTACCAAAAAGTTTACTATATAACTTTTTTTGTAAATTATCATACTTTAGATTTTTTTTAATTTTGTAATATTTGTACTTTTGTAATTTTGTAATTTTGTAATTTTTATCTAATTTTCATTTTGTATTTTATTTTTTTATTTTTTTTTATTTTTTGTACTTAATTTTTTTTTTTTTTTTTTAATTTTTAATTTTTTAATTTGTTAGTTTTTTAATTTTTAATTTTTGTATTTTGTATTTTTTAATGTTTATTTTATTTTTTTATTTTTACATTTAATTTCTACATTATTTATTTATTTGTTTTTTTTCTTTTTATCTTTTGTATTTAATTTTGTATTTTTTATTTTTTGTGTTTAATTTTTTATTTTTGTTTTTAATTTTTAATTTTGAAATTTTGAAATTTTTTGTATTTAATTTTTAAAATTTTTTATTTTTATTCCAAAAAACCTACAGAAAATTCAAAGAAATAAAAAATAAAAAAATGTAAAAAAAGTAAATAAATAATTAAAAATAATAAATAAATAAACAAATAAATAGTAAAAACAAATAAAAATAAATAAATAAATAAATAACAAAAAATTAGAAAATCTAAACTAAATAAAAATAAATAAATAAATAAATAATAAATAATAAATAATAATTAATAATTAATAAATAATGAAAAATACATAATAAATAAAAATAAAAAATAAATAAAAAATAAATAAAATATAAAAAATAAAAATTAAACAAAAAATAAATACAAAAGTAAAAAATAAAAAATAAAAAAGTAAAAAATAAAAAATTTAGCCACAAAAAGAACAGAGCCTAATAATAGGTTTTTTAGATTAAATATATTAATATTAATGTAAAAAGGTAAAAATAAAAAATTTGATTCCATTCCTTTATTAAACCAAAGACATGATTTCAAAGAATCAAATTCCATTCCATTTCTTCTAGATTTCAAATCCTATTCCATTCCATTCCACTCCAAGTGAACCAAACAGGCCCTTAACAAGGGTTAAAGCCAGGGCAAAAAGATCCAGAATCCTGCAAAACACAGAAAGGAACCATACCCGGGTGTTGAATGGGAAAAGGAGTACAAATTATCACATAAAGCACATATTTTTCCCTAAAAATGCAACAAAATGGCCCTAAAATGATATACACTTTAAGCAGTTATCAAACTCCCCCATGCTTAAACCGTTGCTTGTCCTCAAGCAAACACTAGATAAAACTGACGAGGGGAGATGCATCTAAGACTGAAAAAATGAAACCTCTTTATAGTAGACAAGTCATAGCATATCATAAGCAAGAATGCCAATCAACGGCAACCCCAAATAGTACAAAAGGCATTTCAAAATCAGGAGGAACAGAAGGTTTTCGAAAAAGTACGACATCACAGGCTCGACATCAAACTTGATCACCCCAAAAAACCACAAAGCATGTCATGCAAGCACATGGAATTGAATAGAGCTAAATGGACCAGTAGAACCTCATTTTTGGGAAATGTGAATCACTTCGCTTATGTGTTTGAAAATATAGCATAGGTTCACTCAAGACTCATTCCAAATATACAATCTACCATATGCTTGACTAGACTCTCAAATTCTCCACCAGTAAAATGCAATTTGCACAAGACAATCAAGAGGACTTTATTTGGGTTGTAATATGGGCTAGAAAGGTTAAGGGAAAGGAGTGGACAAATGCATTTGGGCAATGTGGAGCTACTTAGCCAAGTGACTAGGGAGCAGCCAATCAAAACATCAAAAAGCCTTGAAGATCACTAATAGTCCAAGCCTTAAACAATACAATGAACATATCCCAATCAATTAAGTAGGAAATCACTTGAAAAATAAGGAACTCAAGCTATGTACATATCCAATGCCAATCACTTAGTTTTTTTCAGTTTCTGTTTTGTTTTCTTTTTTTGTTTTGCTTTCTTTCTTTCTAGATGACTTCATCTTCCTTTTTTTCTTTTTCTTCAACATAACTTTTTTTCTCTTTTTTTTGGGGAAATGAAACGAAAATTGCAATTATTGAAAGCATAGGATCACTAACTATCAACTGACAATCGAACACATGTACTTAACCCAAATTAGGGGAACCAAAGCAAATGCTCAATATCATCAATCCCTCAACAATCCAACATACCAAAGCAACCTTAAACTCGATTATGCCCAAAACCACCCACTACATAGATGAAGTGATGCTCCATATACTTGGCTTAAAGGTAGGAGTTTCGCCAAGGGCTAATATGAACGGATCACAACAAAAGCGGATATAAGCTCAAAGGGGGTAGCAAAAGGAATAAACATGTACCACAAAGGTAGGCAATTTGGCTATGTGATAAAATGGCCAAAGAAAGAAATGCCTCTATAATATCATCAAATATGCGCATGAGGATGTGGTTTTGAACAAGAATCTAGGCAAGTTCTAGAGATGCAACATGGAAGAGTCACACACATGAAAGAAATATGAGACTAAATATAATGATTAGTCCAAACAAGGATCAAAAGCTCACGGGATATCTACCAAAGTCTCAATGAGCTCATTAAATGACTCCATGTACGAACATTACCGCTAATGATTCTGAGGGATAAAAAACTTCTCAATCAAGACAAGGGTTAAAACAAGAAATATTAGCTAAACCTTCACAAATTTTTGCACCAAAAGGGGTTGCATGTCAAAAGCTACTCAAGCTCATGAAAGCTATTTTGGCTAACAAAAATATCATTGGAGGTTATCTCAAACTAATCCATAGCATCCCTTCATGCAATCCTATATGGAATCCTAAAAATCAACTAAATGCAAATCACTAATGCGAACAAAAAGAAACCCAAAACTATATGCTCTAATAAGAACGCAAACTAAAAACCAAAATGGAAAACATAAAACTACCCTTCCCCCATGCTTAAATAAGGCATTATTATTCAAACGAAACAAAACTTAGAGAAGGGGAACAACAGAAAAAAATCTCACCAGGTTAGGTGCAGAGTGCACCTAGGCTACTTGGCGTCGTAATAACCGGGGCACATGAAGCATCAGCCACTCCATCATGATGCCAAGACTCGACCCTTTAAATTAGAAATCATCAAGGCACGTAGAAGCTTATCAAACTCCTCAGCATAGAGTTTCCAAGCATGGCAATAAGAGAGCATGAAAATAATCACAGCAAAGAAAGTCAGTGCTCTCTTCAACAAAGCTAAAGCCATAGACAAATCAAAAGAGAAAGCAAAGAAAGTGTTGCACATGATTTTTTAGGCTTGTCCACTAGGAATATACAATACGGGTCAAGGGAGGCATCACACCCACAAAAGTATCCTAGAGAAACAAAATTATCAACATTCCCATCACGCATATAAAACATTTTGCCCTCATGGCCCAGGTCAACAATAGAATCACAAATCCTAGGATTATCAATGGGCACATCTAAAGAATACTCCTGGGAAATAAAGGGCTATGAACGCGTAGGGGAAACATGCATATGATCAAGGGAATTGGGGAAAGCATAATTAAAACAAAGGCTAGAAGACTCCTCATGCACACACTCATAACGAGACCTCTCTAAATAATATTTTATAATTTTTAACTAGATTATGCACCACATCAAGAATATCTTCCGACGCACAATATGAATCACCCACATCAAACTTAGCAATGAACCCAAAAAGGCTCACCCACCTCGAGCCTCGCGCACTGAGCTAAAGGAAAGGATGAATCAGGTAAGGTTAGGACAACATCAGTATTGTCCCAAGGTGATACAAAGTCAGATTGAGCAATAGTATGCATAATAAGGACACGGATTTATATCATGGTCAGAAGAATTACAGAAATCACACCAAAAAGGAGAATAACAAGATCTAGCATAAAAAGCACAGGGATCAGAAAATGAATATCTAAAAATACGACTAGCCTTCTCAAATTGAAATGAATCCCAAGCAATCCATTTAACCAAATGCCATGCATCATCAACATTTTTACCATAAAAATTCCAATACTCTAAAATAATACAAGTTTTACTATTCACACCCTCATCAACAATGTTTAAAATTTTTCATTTACTCACATAATAACCACATTGAGCAAGAGAGACAGTTAACCGTTTAAAACAACTCCAAAATAATTTATGCTTGAATTGGGGAAAATGGAAATTTGCGATTGTTTTTTTTCCCCTATTTTTTTAAACTAAATTTTCAAAAGAAATTTATAGGTTTTTTTTCCAAAGAAAAGTAAAATGCTTAGTCAAACCTATCAGGAAAAAATCAATATTCGATGCTTGTCCCTGGCAACGAAACCAAAAACTTGATAGGCCCGTAAGCGCAAGATGGCGTTGTAGCTAATCAAGGTCGATCCCACAGAGACTATGTGACAATACTGGGTTATATTCCCTCAAGATATGCTAAGTGAATCAAAACTTTAGATTGACAAAAATATGAAGATAAGGAAACAACTATAACTAACTCAAGGAGTCTCGGTTTAACAACTTCTAATTGACTAATTTTAAATCAATTAAGGAAAAACTACCTCGGAATTTATGTGGTTATAAAAGTTGATTGGATCAAAGTGATGTATATGTGCTTTTCTCTAATAAGTTATTTTCGAGGAATTGCAATCTCTCCAAAAATTTAGTCTATTCTTTCGAATTGAACCAAATTTGCCTAAACTGAGCAAAAGTCGTTCTTTTGAACTCATTTGTCTTAATCCAAGCTAAACATTTTCGATTACACTCTAGTCCTCCTAACATGCAAATCTCTCTTTCGAGACGACATTTGTCAGGTTTTATCAAGCAGTCCAACATTCACATGTCACCTTTCAGTTTTTCACTTGATTGTTTCAAGTGTGCAAACAAACTTTGGCCAAAAATCCACTACCAACATGAATAACACTTGACAGAATGAAATCCAACCAATCATGAAGTAAACACAATCCTATAGATTAAAACATGATCTAACTATACTTTCATAAACCACTAAATCCCTAGACAAAAATTAAACGACTCATGCATGCTTAAATTAAACATCTAACTACTCTAAAATGATAAATCTAAAGAGAAAAGAGAAGAGAAGAGAGAAGAGTTTGCCCAGCCAAAATCGCGCTTGAAACGTCGCTGTAAGCTCCCGGTGGAATCCTTGTGAATCTTCACTTCAACTCACTCTCTCTCCTTCAAATCTAAGTCCCACTCTAACTAGAATGGAATGGATGAGAGGAAAATGGAGTAAGGGGATGTGTGGAAATGACAATGAGAGGTACCCTTTTTATAGTAAAATTCCTAGAAGCTGAACAACCACGGATAATAATGAAATTAAAACTGCAAGGAAGTCAAAAAGTTGAGAGAAAACAAAAAGCCTTGCGGGAAACGAAGACACCATGGACCATGGCATCCACAACTGGCAGACTGTGGTCAGCTCTAGCATCACATTCTTCTGTTCTTTCCTCCAACCACGGGCATAACAACTAAAGGGTGTCCGTGTGGAGTCCAAATACACTCAACTAGGGTCAAAGTAAGGGCAAAAAGGTCCAGAATCCTACAAAACACAGAAAAGAACCATACCCGAGTGTAAAATAGGAAAGGGAGCATAAATTATCACATAAAGCACATATTTTTTCCCAAAAATGTAGCAAAATAACCCTAAAATGATATACGCTTTAAGCACGTATCAAATTCATGCACATGCATGATTTTGTTAATGTTTACAATTCTAGTGAACTATCAAAGACTGACCCATACCAGTAGACTTATTTGTTGATACCTTCAGTTTCATAAAGTTATCAATGTGTCTAGGGGCCCAAATTAGGAAAACGCTAACCTAACCTAGTTAGGGCAAGGTCAAATAATAGACCTCTCAAGTTAGATTGCACTCTTAGATTCGGTCAAGTTCCAGTATGCTAGCCTTGTATTAGGGGAGGATATGCAGGAAATTGCCTAGTTTCTAGGGCTGCCATGCATCATAATATAGGGTTAATATCAACTGTCTAGGTCTATGTCACTCAAAGTCATGAATTAGCAAATCTTATTATATGATAATAAAATTTTTAAGAAGGGCACGATAAAAATCTTACATATATATCAAAACAAATAGACACACACACAAAAATATATATATGCGTACACAAATATACATATATGTATATGCATGTATGTATATATAGAAACATACACCCACACCCACACACACACACACACACACACACGCACATATACATATACATACATATATATATATATATATATCTATGTGTGTGTGTATATATATATATATATATATATATATATATATATATATATATATATATATATATATATATATATATATATATATATATATGTGCACACACACATACATACATACGTACATACATACACCTGCACACACACACACACACACACACACACACACACACACACACATCACGAATTGGCAAGTCTTATTATAAGATTATACAAGTCTGAAGATGGTGTGCATATATACATACATATATACATACATACATACATACATACATACAT
>JACYFF010010365.1:78079261-78111750 GCA_017589665.1 Selenicereus undatus | reverse complement strand
CATTTTAAGGCCATTTATATATATATATAAATGGCCTTAAAATGACGTATAAATTAAGCACTTATCAAAGTCCCCCATGCTTAAACTATTGCTTGTCCGAAAGCAATGCTAAAACGTAAAATATACAAAACCTTCTTAGCATAGATATAGGTGACATTCCAATGGCAAAGCTGATCCAAAGTTAAATTTAAAGGATGCAAAAATCGTTAGCAAACAGACAGGGGATTGAAATTTTCAAAAACGACGCGACAGACCAAAATGCCAAATTTGAATCAATGTCCCCAAATCATCAAATATAGCCATTCAACATATGAAACACATGAAGCCAGCAAGGTCGGTACAACCTGAGTATAGTTATGTGGCACTCATCAGTCATGTGTTAGAAAAATTGTGAAGACTCCCTTAATTCTCATCCCTTAGACTCAAATATAGCATAAGCTTGATAAGACTCTCAAATTCGCCTTCAATAATATACAAACACACTAGACAATCATGAGGACTTCCATAGGGTTGTAATGGGCCCAATGGTAAAGGTAAGAGGGGAACAAATGTTTTGGAAATGAGGAGTTAGAAGCCATAGACTATGAGCCAGACGCTTGCAATGCATCGTACAACATCCTTCTAAGACTAATACAACTTATCAACAAAATACATTCCCTAATTGAAGAGACAAAGAGTTGAAAAACTATAAAAGTTTACGATTCCAACAAGGCTAATACTCTCTTTTTCATTCGCTTTTCTCTTTTTTTTTTCTTTTTGTGTTCTTTTTCTTTTGTTGTTTTTTTTCCAAAAGAGTTAGCCAAGGGAAATCCATAATAAACTTTAAATTCCAACTATTTTCTAAACTTTGTACAATAAGACAAGGGATTTATCAAGATCTCACATCCCTTCACCAAACAACCAAAACCCACTAAAAGGTAATAATACTCGTTACTAGCTCCCAATCAAACTTGATACAAAAGAAGAACAAATATAAGCTTAAAGGGGCTAGCAAGGATATAATACACATCAAAGGTGAATATTTGGTCATTGGGTTTAACAAATCAAAGAAAAATGCCTCAATCATATTGCCTGCATACATATACGAAATGTGATCTTGAATGAGAATCAAAGCAAGTTCTAGAGAAATCATGTCAAGAAAGAGTCACATATGAAAGAAACATGAGGCTAAATTGATAAATAGTCTCTAAAAGCTCAAAACCTCACGGGCCGTGTACTAAAGTCAAAACTAGCACATTAGTAAACACATGCCAAAATTCATGTAAAGACTCATGGGATAATCAACTCGTATTAAACATGTGGTCAAAACATGAAGCTCATTTCGAAAACTCATTCTCAAACATTTTATGCACAATTAGATGAATGAAAGGATCAAACTAAACCAAAGAAGTCTACCTAGTCTACAAAGGTCATCATCAGAGGATTTTTTGCTTTTTTTAAATTTTTTTCATTTTTCATCATTTTTTTAATACATGCTCCTAATAACAATGTAAACTAAAATGCAAAAGAAACTAATAAGAGAAAAACTAAAATACAACCTAGAATGAAAAGAAAACTAAACACAATTCTAAAATACTGCTAAACAAAACTAAAACCTAAAATAGAAAACTCCAAAAACTATCACAAATAACATATACAAAGCACAAGCACACTAAACCAAATCAGGCGTCAGTCACCAAATATAACGGCTAACTCCCCCATGCTTGAATCAAACATTGCCCTCAATATGGGCACATAAGAGAAAAATGGAAGGGAGTAGCACAAAGCAATCAGAAAGGAGGTCGTGGAGAAGGATGGGGCGGTTGGGTAAAAGAGATATGCCAATCCTGCCAGGTCTCTAAACATGCCCTAGAGCCCTGGAAATATTGATTTTGGGTAACAAGCATCCCACGAAGCTCATCATAGCGATCTTGGACAAAGTCCCGAAGAGCAGCATTTTCAGAAGCAACAAAAGCTCGAAGGGACACTTGTTCCTCTTGGATGGACCTAATGGTGTCTTGGAGGCTGGTACAGTCAGGAGGCGTGGTTGAGATGAAGAACTAGGTCCGGCTTGACTAGAATGAGGGGCTAGATGATAGGGTGCGGGTTGAACAACCTCAGTATCACCAGGTACCCAATAAAGGTTCGCTTGGTGAAGTAATGTAGTTCGTTCGACTTTGGGAAGCGGCAAAAGCCAGTCCCAGGGTAAATCCAACACAAATGCCCTGCCTCAACTTTACAAAAGTTCGTAATTTCAAAGGCAGCTTGATCAAGCTGCTCGGACCCGGAAACTGTGGTCTCAGGGTTGAGCTCAATACCCAAAAATCTAGCAATAGTAGTGACAATACCCCCTATGACTATCCTACCCTTATTGCTAATAGCAGCCCTATACAATTGCCTGGCCAAAAACGAACTGGGGCTAGGCTGGATGCCGTCAAGCATTCAAGACAAGAAATATAACTCATACAATCTCGGGACATTCAGACTATCATCTTGAGCAAAGAAAAACCAAGTTAGGATACACTGAGCTACTCTAATGCAAGGGTTCGTAATATGTGTGCATTTCGATGAACTAGTGTTGTACCTAACACTCCTTAAAAGCTTGCCCCAAAATGCATTTGGGTTGAATTCGCAGGGGACTTGTTGGTTTGGTGAATACATACTAGGTGGAAAACTGAATACACCATTAAAGGTACTTAACTTCAATTCGTATAATTGTCCTTGCAAATAAAATGATATGTACTTGGCTTGACATTGAGGCCCTCCAGTGACCTCAACATGGAGTGTACTCAGGAATTCTAGGGTCAGGTCCCGGTAAGTATGCTCCTTTGTTTCTATAAAGTGTCCTAAACCACCTCGTGTAAACAACCACCTAATATCATCTAACATTTCTAATCGAGCTAAAAAACCCTCATCATAATATCAAGTTGCTACAACCATGCATTCATTTGAACAGTTATATCTAGAAACATGATCAAGATTCGTTAAACCAAGGGGGTGAGGAATTTTACCTTGAGCACGCGCATTGGTGGAGGTTCGGGATGTCCTTTGAGGTCAGGTTGGTGCTTGACTTAAGGATCCAACCTCCTTGATAGTCTTTTGTCTTTTGGTAGGTGCCATTCTTGCAAATTGAAACAAAAATTAAAACTAAAATATAAATAATAAAATTTGAGGAACAAAAATGAAGATTTTAAGGAAAAAGAAGAAGAATTAGAGAGTGAAAAGATGGTTATGGTGGATGAGTGAAGGTGAGATGAGTCTGAAGAAAAAGAAGAAGAAAGAGATGAAATTTGTGGAAGAAAGAGAAAGTTTAAGTGAAAAGGAAGAATTTTGAGTGAAAATGGGGGGAAAATGAGAAGAAATGAGGTAGGGTTCAAGGTGTTAGCTATGGAGGTTTAGAGGGAGAAAATAGGTGACCGCAGGCCATGGCAGGTCACCACGGTCCGACCGTGGTGTTTATTGATGCCATTTTTGCCAGTTTTCCTGGTTTGGCACCCATGGCTGTAGTGCTAAGGTTCTTGGTCCTGGTGCTAAACATTTTACATATTTTTTTCTTCACTCTATTTTTTTTTCCTTTTTTTTCTCTCTTCTTGTTTTTTTCTTCTCTTTTTTTTTGTCTCTCTCTCTTTTTTTGGTCTCTCTTGTCTCTTTTTTTCTGTTTTTTGTTTTCTAGCTACAAAAAAAGGAATAAAAATCAAAGCTAAGAAAAGAAAACAGGAAAAGAGCTTGGGTTGCATCCCAAGAAGCGCTCTTTTAAGGTCAAGAGCTTAACTCTTCTTCTATGCTCGGTACGGATAAGTGAGCTTATGGACGTTGGCCTTATCAATTGGTTGTCCCATAAGATATAGTTCTAATCGTTGTTCATTGACTATGAACGCATTGCGAGACAAACTCCATATTTTAACTGCTCCACTAAGTTGAACTTTGGTGATCTTAAATGGTCCTAACCATTAGGATTTTAGTTTGCCCGGAAACAATCTCAATCTTGAGTTGAATAATAGGATCATGTCACCTTTTTCGAACCTCTTCTTCATGATATGTTTATCGTGCCACTTCCTGCTTTGCTCTTTGTAAACACGCGAACTCTCATAGGCATCCAACCTTAGTTCATTTAGCTTGTTTAGTTGCAGGAATCTCCGTTCTCCGGCTGCCTTAAGATCAAAATTGAGTGTCCTTATAGCCCACTATGCTTTACGTTCCATCTCTATTGGCAAGTGACAAGACTTCCCAAACACCAATCGGTATGGAGTGGTGACTAGAGGAGTCTTGTAAGTGGTGTGGTATGCCCAAAGATCATCATCAAGCTTGAAGGACCAATCTCTACGGGACCGATCCACTGTTTTCTCTAACTTGCTCTTCAATTCTCTATTTGAGAGTTTCACCTGCCCACTTGTTGGGGGATGGTCAAGTGTAGCGATCTTATGAAATATCCCATATTTTTTTAATAGTGATTCAAAAGGCTTGTTGCAAAAGTTTGTGCCACTGTCACGTAGAAGAGCTCTTGGGGTGCCAAACCTTGTGAAAATATTTTTCTTGAAAAACTTAAGGAGAACCTTGGAATCATTTATTGGGGAGGAAATGAATTCTACCCGCTTAAAAACATAGTCAACCGCCACAAGGGTGTAAAGGTTGTTGTGGGAAGGAGGAAAAGGACTCATGAAGTCAATCCCTCATACATCAAACAACTCCACCTTAAATATGCCACTTTGAGGTATCTCATGCCTCTTGAAAATGTTCATTGTCCAATAACATCTATCACAAGTCATGACAAATTTCCTTGCATCCTTGAAGAGCATGGGCTAATAGAAACCTGCTTGGAGTACTTTCGCAATTGTTTTATCTGGTCCAAAGTGGCCATTATAGGTTAAAACATGGTAATGATGCAAGATACTGCAGACCTCATCTTTTGGCAATCATCTTCTGTAAATCCTATCTCCACATAGCTTGTAAAGGAAAGGTTCTTTCAGCACATAGTATTTGACATCGGTAAAGAACTTCTTTCTGTGTTGGTAGGACAATCCTGGAGGTAACTCTATACACACCTTGAAGTTAACCAAATCAACATAACATGGGGTGGCTTGTTGGGATATAGCGAATAGCTGCTCATTGGGGAAGGAGTCATTAATGGGGAGCTCTTCACTAGCAGTGGCCTCGGGCCTATGAGAGATAGATGATCGGCAACCACATTTGCCAACCTGGACTTATCTTTGATCTCCAAATCAAAATCTTGAAGAAGGATGACCCATCGGATGAGTCGGGGTTTGGAGTCGGATTTCTTCATTAAATGTTTCAAAGCGGCATGATATGTAAAAATAACGACCTTGGAATTAATCAAGTAGGATAGAAATTTTTCCAAGACAAAGACAACTGCTAAGAATTCCTTCTCTGTCTTAGCATAATTCACTTGAACCCCGTCAAGAGTGCGGCTTGCATAGTATATGGCATATGGCTTATTGTCCTTTTGTTAGCTTAGAATGGCGCCCACTACATAGTCACTTGCATCACACATTATTTCGAAAGGTAGTTCCCAATCTGGAGCTTGCATTACTGGGGTGGTGATTAATGCCTCTTTTAACCTGTGAAAAACACTTAAGCATTCTTCATTAAACTCAATAGGCACATACTTGACAAGCAATTGGATGAGTGGTTTTGCAATTTTTGAAAAATCCTTTATGAACCACCAATAAAAACTGACGTGTCCAAGAAAACTCCTCACACCCTTTACAAAAGTTGGTGGTGGAAATTTCTCAGTCACCTCCACCTTTTCTTTGTCAACTTCATGTGAGATCCGAAGTTTTGTTGTATTCGCTTAATAAATGTCATGCCTGTTGCGTTAGAAAGTTTACTTGAATACCCGTCAGCCTTAGAAGTAGTTCGATGTTATTAAATCGAACCTGGATAGATTTGGGAACGAATAGTTGATGAATGACCATATTATGGATTTGGGTTTAGGAATCGGTTTACGAATTAGTCTAGCAGCGTTAAGGTTGGGACTGTCGCGAAAACGATAGAGATAAGGGAAGGACAAAACCGTAAATTTACCCCCTTATTTCTCCTTCCCCTTCCCCTTCCCATTAGGCGCGACAGACCCCCCCCACGACTGGCTCGGCTCTCTCTCTATCTTCTTCTACCTTCTGCTGCTGCCATTCTTCCTCCTTTGCTTCGCATTCCCTCCTTCCACGCACCACAACCAGCAACTCGAGTCCAACCCAGCTAACCAAGCGCCGGCCAGCCACCCAGGGAGCCAAAAGTCGGCCGTAGACGGGGTGAAAACCGGCGAAGAACCGGCCGAACGCAGGCGATTTCAGTGCATGCAAGGTGAATTTGAACCCCTCATTCATCTATAAGTGTATTCTTGACCTAGATTCTTCCTAATTGTGGTTAATTTCTCCAGAAATTGCAAGTTAGGGTTTCGGTTTGGTGAAATCCGAACCCCCACGCGAAGGCAAACGAGATTCTTGGGTGTGTGGAGCTCAAATTCGTCTTCAATCTAGCCAATTGCACGCAAATTGCTTGAATTCAAAGTGGGTAATCCTATAATCCCACTTATTTTAAGGATTTCGAATGATAATCGTATGACTGAGTTTATGGATTTGCTAGTTATAAGTGTTTATGCCTAAAGAGTATGAATTATGCTAGAGATGTGTATATGAAGTGAGTTATAAGCGTTTAGTTTCGATTCGAATCAAATTGGGTAAATTATGCTTAAGATGTTAAGTCGAAGTGAATTATATATGTTTAGCTTCGATTCAAATCAATTTGGGTAAATTATGCTTAAGATGTTAAGTCGAAGTGAATTATATATGTTTAGCTTCGATTCGAATCAATTTGGGTAAATTATGCTTAAGATGTTAAGTCGAAGTGAATTATATATGTTTAGCTTCGATTCGAATCAATTTGGGTGAATTATGCTGAAGATGCTAATTCGAAGTGAATTATATATGTTTAGCTTCGATTCGAATTAATTTGGGTGAATTCAAAGTGAGTTATAAGCGTTTAGTTTCGATTCGAATCAAATTGGGTAAATTATGTTTAAGGTATTAATTCGAAGTGAGTTATAAGCGTTTAGTTTCGATTCGAATCAAATTGGGTAAATTATGCTTAAGGTATTAATTCGAAGTGAGTTATATGTGTTTAGCTTCGATTCAAATCAATTTGGGTGAATTATGCGTAATATGTTATTTCGAAGTGAATTATATATGTTTAGCTTCGAATTGAATCAATTTGGGTGAATTAGGCTTAGGATGTTAATTCAAAGTGAATTATATATGTTTAGCTTCTATTCGAAGCGATTTGGGTGACTTATGCTAATGAGTTTAATTCGAAGAGAATTATATATGCTTAGCTTTAATCAAGATGGATGAAGTAGGTTCGAGGTGTTAATTGGAAGTGAGTTACATATGTTTAGTATCGATTGAATCAATTTTGGTGATTTACCCCCGAGTTGTTAAATCGAAGTCGTTATACGTATTCGAATGTATGTGTGGACAAACAAGTGAGAAAAGCCTACTGTGTTTATGGTCAAGCTTACTATGTTCGTAAACAGATGAAGTCGTTTATGGTTAGGTAACCTTAGCATGTTTATAAAGAGCCTTTTAGTTGAAAACTAAGTCATTTTACGATTTAGTAAACGGGTTACCCCTATAAGAAGCTTTTAAGTCAAAAGTAAGATCGTTTTACAAGTTAATAAACGTATTACGTGTTTAAAAGAGCTTTTAAGTTAAAAATGAAGTCGTTTTATAAACTAGCAAACGTTTTACGTCTATAAGAAGTTTCTTAGGCTAAAAACGAAGTTACTTTGCGAGTTAGTAGCTGTATTACGTTTATATGAAACTTTTAAATTGGAAACGGAGTCGTTTTACGACTTAACAAGCTTATTACGTTTTTAAGAAGCTTTGAAGTTTCGAAGGAGGTCGATTTATGTATTAATAAACTTATAACATTTATAAGAGGCTTTTAAGCTTCGAACTTAGTTTGAATTAAGCATTAACTAAACACGTTATGTTTCAACGAGTATCGTTTTACGACTTCACGAACGAATTACGTTTGTACGAAGCTTTTAATTTAGAAACGAAATCGTTTTACAATTTAGCAAACTAATTACGTTTTTACGAAGCTTTTAAGTTAGAAACAAAATCGTTTTACGATTTAGCAAACTAATTACGTTTTTACGAAGCTTTCATGTTAGAAACGAAATCGTTTTATGATTTAGCAAATTAATTACGTTTTTACGAAACTTTTAAGTTAGAAATGAATTCGTAAACGTGTTTCACCAAGTAGTTTACACGTTAGCACATTTATTTTGATTATGAAAAGCTTTTAAACTATTTGCAAAATCGATTTATGAGTTAGTAAACTTGATTTGCATCAAATTCATTCTTTTGCGTTTAAAAGGGTTGAAACGATCTTAAAAAGGGCAACTGGGGTTGTGTATTGTGAATCCTAGTTTTGAAGTACATGCTAGTAACTACCCAAGTTTTGAATCGTGAGTTAGAATACTCACCATGTTTTAAGAGGCCTTTCTCGTTGTTTGCCTAAAGCTAAAGTTGTAAGAAAATTATGTTTTCATGTTTTACGTTCATAAAACCTATATATGAATAAGTATAAGTATGTTTTGTCTACTAAGTATGTATGTGTATGTAAGTATTTACGTGTATGAATGTTATAAGTTCTTAAGATATATATATATATATATATATATATATATATATATATATATATATATATATATGAATAAGTATAAGTGTTCATGTTTACGAATGATTATGTTTATGAATAAGTATAAGTATGTATGTTTACGAATGATTATGTTTATGTCTAAGTATAAGTATGTATGTTTACGAATGATTATGTTTATGTCTAAGTAAGAGTATGTATGTTTACGAATGATTATGTTTATGTCTAAGTATGAGTATGTATGTTTACAAATGATTATGTTTATGTCTATGTATATGTAGAGGAGCTACTCTAGAAACTTTAAGCTTAAGTCTGAGACCCAGGGATGGTGGCTTAGTTCCCGCCTGGTATTGTGTATGTTATGTTATGATAGATTCAGGGATGGTGGTTTGATTCCCTCTTGAAGTCTATGTATGAAAATTATGTCTCAGCATAGCATGGTATGACGTCTGTCCGGATAGGCGTATGTTGCCGCTCGAGTTTGGCCGACTGGGGATGGCAGTAACAAAGTACATCTAAGAGTCTAGTCTCCTCATTTACGTGAATAAGATACTACGTATGTTTTCAGTAAGCTTATGTTTTGCAATGTTTATGGATTTACGTTAAGGGTTCATGCTTTACGATTTCACTAAAGCTAAGCTTTTTGGTATGTCTATTATTTCGCTTGGTTTATGGTTTGAGTATGATGTATTATGTGTAAGTTCTTCAACTAAAATGAATTATGAAAGGCTTTTGTAAGTTAATATGTATTTTAAGTATGTTTTGGGAGAGAGGGTTTACTCACTGAGCGGTGGTTGCTCATTCCCATTACTTTTCCCCTTTTCCCAGATTCACAGGTAGGTGACTGCTGCGTGGAGCGCCCAGGGTCGATTTACGTGGACTGTGTTGCCATGGTTGTGAATTTAATGTGTAATGTCGTATGTGGTTGTAAGATTATGTAATCAATCTGTTTCTTGGTAAAGTTTATGAAAAATCGAAAGTTCTGTGTACTCCGGGCGTGTGGCCCGTAGAGTTGGGAACTCCGGCGTGTAGACGTTGAGTTGTTCTTGGTTATTGACTACCTTATGTATTGCAGGGTTATTATGTAAGGCTTTAAGCCTGGGAAACGGTCAGTTTTTAGGGGAAGCTCTGTCCGTTTTGTCCCAGATTTTAGGACGAAAGTTAAGCACACGTGACGTCTTCGGCCCTAGGGGCTGGGGGTGTTACACTTCAAATCCTTTTTTAGAGACAACATGACCAAGGACAACCCCTCCTACACTATAAAATGACATTTCTCTCAATTTAAGACCAAATTCACATCTTTGCAAAACCTTAGATAAGTTATTCAAGCAATGGTCATAGGTTGCACCATACATAGAAAAATCATCCATAAAGACTTCCATTATGTCCTCAATAAAATTAGAAAAAATAGCCATCATACAACGTTGAAATGTGGCAGGGGCATTGCATAACCCAAATGGCATCGTTCTATAAGCATATGTACTATAAGAACATATAAATATAGTCTTTTCTTGGTCAATAAGATGGACAGGGATTTGAAAGAATCCCAAATATCCATCTAAGTAGCAAAAATATGAGTTCTTAGCTAACCGTTCAAGCATTTGGTCAATGAAGGGAAGGGGAAAATGATCTTTACGGGTGGCTTTATTCAATTTCCAATAATCAATGCACATATGCCAGCCCGTGACTGTCCTACTAAGAATTAGCTCATTATTCTCATTTTTGACAACAGTCATCCCTCTTTTCTTAGGTACAACATGGACCGGGCTTACCCACGCACTATCGGAGATAGGGTAGATAATGCCGGCTTTAAGCAACTTCAAGGTTTCCTTTTTTACCACCTCTTGCATGCTAGGGTTCAATTGAAGGCTTATGGTTGTCTTCTATTAAGATTCAATGCATACACAAGGAAGGAGGACTTCCTTTTAAGTCATCAAGGGTGTATCCTATGGCTTTACGATCCTTCCTAAGTACTTTAAGCAAAAAATCAATTTGAGAGGCATTCAAACTTGCTTTCACAATCACAGGATATGTAGATTTCAGTTCAAGAAATTCATACCTCAGGGATAGATGGAGAGGTTTCAGTTCAACCTCGGGAGCTTTTGCCACATCAAACGAGGACTTATTTTCATCTTATAATGATTCCACCTTAGCAATGGAAGGCGAAATTGGTGGTGAGACTTCCAGAAGTTGGGCACATTAGGCTACGTCGGGATTTTCATCCTTAGAAGTGCTATTATTCAACATCATGTGCTCAAGAGGATCATTAGAATCAAGGTTAGATACAGTTTCCCGTATTAATCCATCAACAACATCAGTCTTATTACATTCATCAAAAATGGAAGAAAACTTAGTAACTTTTAGTAAATTAAACTCCACATGATCATCCTGCACATCAAAAGATAGCGTACCGTTCTTCAAATCAATACGGCACCCTGCAGTCGCTAGGAATGGCTTCGCAAGAATGATGGGGTTGCACGTGTTCTCCTCCATTTCGAAAATTATAAAGTTTACCGACACATATAAATCTCCTACTTTTGTTGGAACATCCTCTAAAACACCCATAGGGTATTTCACATAACAGTCCGTTAATTGTAAGGAGATAGTAATCGATCTAATCTCTCCTAGTTCCAATTTTTCACATAGACAAAGGGGCATTAAGCTCACGCTTGACCCTAAATCACACAAAGCTTGGTCTATAGGCACATTTCCTATCAGGCAAGGAATTGAAAAACTATCGAGATCCTTCAGCTTAGCTGGAAGCTTGTTTTGGGTCGTTACATTGCATTCTTTAGTCAAAGCTACATTTTCATGTTCTTCTAGCTTTCTTTTGTTAGATAGAATTTATTTCAAAAATTTAGTATGCGAAGGCATTTGAGTTAGAGCTTCAGTGAATGGAATGTTTATGTAGAGTTTCTTAAGGACTTCTAAAAACTTCTCAAATTGCAAATTGAGTTTTGCTTTAGCCATCCTTTGAGGAAATGGTAAAGGTGGGGTGTAAGGTTTTAGGGAAATGATCTTAGGGTCCTTAAGAGCCTCGTCAGACTTATACGCAACATCACCAATCAACTCCTTAGAAGGTATGGACTCCTCTTCCTCAACATTCTCAACATGTTCATTCTGGTCATTCAAAGACTCATTGTTGGTAATCCCCTTAGGTCTCTCTAGTTGTTTCCCTCCTCTCAAAATCATAGCATTACATTGCTCCCTAGGATTAGGTTCTGGCTTGCTAGAAAGTCTTTCTGGGGGGCTTAGGGTAATCTGGGCTTGCAACATCTTCTTATGAGTTATAAGCACATCAACCTTTAAGGCTAATTGCTTAATATATACCCATCTTGTTTTTGTTTGCACCACAAGCATACTTTCCATCATTGCTTCTAAATTGGACTTTAAGGGTACTTGAGAAGGGAAATGAGGTCTTTGAAAATGGGGAAGTGGTCTAGCATTCTTTGGGGGAATGGTAAGTGCTTAATATATTCATTGTTTTAAGGCTATTTTGTGTCAATTTTTAGAAGAATTATGTGCCAAATGTTATTATTTACACTCCTATTCTCAATTTATGCATGAGTATAGTTGTTTGATGTGATTTGTAGGATTTTAAGCCTTTCTACCCATCATTTGACCAGAAATAGGTGTATTTTGACGTCCCCCACGGACACTCATGAGTTGCTACGCCTGTGGAGCAAGAAAAGAGTAGAAATCCGATTCCAGCCAAGACCATGGTAGGATCGTGGTGCACCCCACGGACCGCGGTGAGCCTGTAACTGCTGCCTCTTCGTCTTCCCTCGGCTGTGTGGCTGAGATCAAGTGCGCTCTCCTATAAATATCCTCATTCTGTAGCAATAGAAAGAAACCGCTTGAGCATTTCCTGCACACAAAAGCATTAGATTAGAGTTTAGTTTAGTTTTCTTTCTTTCTCAAATTTTGTTGTTTTCTAGTTTGATTTTTAGTTTTGGTGAGAAATCATAAGTGTATGTGTTTGGTTTTTGAGGGAGTTTGAAGCCCTTGGTTGAAAGCCATCTTAGTCAAGCCTTTCTCTGAGATTTCGCTGAATTGTTAGTTAGTTTTGTTTATTTCTTAATCATGTCTGAATAGTTTTCTTTTGTCTAGGGATTTAGTAGTTTATGTAAGTGTTGTTGGATCATGTTTTAATTTATAGAATTGTGCTTATTTACATGATTGGTTCGATTTTGTTTATCAAGTGTTTGATATGTTGTGAGTGGATTTTTGGCAAATTTTGCTTGCTTACTTCAAACAAATGAATGAAAAACTAAAAGGTGACATTTGGTTGTTGGACTGCTTGATTAAACCTAGCGTTGAGTCATCTTGAAAGAGAGATTTGTATGTTAGGAGGACTAGGGAGTAATCGGATATATTTAACTTGAATTAAGGCAAATGAGTTTGAAAGAACGACTTTTGCTTAGTTTAAGCAAATTTGATTGATTTCAAAGGAATAGATCAAATTTCTAGATAGATTACAATTCCTCGAGATTAACCGATTAGAGAAAGCACATGTTATTAGTTTTGATCTAATACTCTTTCATAACTGTGAGGATTCCTAGACATATTTTCTCTTTGGTTGATTCAGAATAGTGGATTAGTAATTGTTAAATCAACACCAACTGAATTAGAATTTTACTAAGCGCATTCTAACGGATAAGATTCAGTAAGTTACATTGGTCCCTGAGGAACGATATCTTTATTTATACTACAGCTACCCATGCGCTTGTGGTGTTAGTAGTTAGCCTAAATCAAGTTTTTGGCACCGGTGCCGGGGACTAAATTGTTAACTATTAAGATAGTCTTGCAAATGTGACTAAGTATTTTATTGTCTTTTGTTGTTATTTTCTTTTCTTGTTTAATTGCGAGGGTAGTGTTGGTGAAAGTGCTTGCAGAAAATTTTCCTATTTATGCAAAGTCCGATCTTGTACAAACCCGATTTAGAGATTAAGAGGACTATCCGGTTAAGGAGGAAAAAGCAAAGGATTGAAGAACAAAGGCGCGAGGCAAGAAGGAATTCAAACATGGTAGGAGGAGAAGGTGACCAAAGAAGGACTCATCGAGATTTCGTTACTCCTGGAGTCCGAGGGATCGCCTCAAGCATCACTCGCCCTGCTGTAGATGCCAATAATTTCTAGCTCAAACTGACACTCATTTCGATGGTGCAACAATCCCAGTTCGGCGGAACTCCTTTGGAAGATATGAATCTACACCTCTTGGTCTTTTTAGAGGTGTGCGACACATTGAAGCTCAATGTGGTCTTCAGTCATGCGATTCGCCTGTGCTTATTTCCTTTTTTATTGAGGGATAAGGCAAGGGCTTCGTTACACTCCTTGCCATCTAGATGCATTACCACCTGGGATGAGTTAACAAGAGCCTTCCTCACCAAGTTTTTCCCTCCTAGCAAACCAGCAAGCCTAAGGAATTAGATCACCAACCTTATGCAAAAAGATGATGAGATGCTCTATGAAGCCTGGGAGCATTTTAAAGATCAGCTGCGTTGGTGCCCCTATCATGGTCTTCAACATTGGGTGATTTTCGAAGCCTTTTATAATGGTGTGACCTAGTATGTGAGGTCCAATATTGATGCGTCGGCAGGAGGAACTCTTATGAGCAAGGTTGAGGATGCAGCCTATCATCTAATTAAGGAGATGTCACTAAACAACTTTCAGTGGTCCACTGAACGAGGCCAACCCAAATGGGTTGGAAGTAAGCTTGAAGTTGATGTACTTACTTTACTTTCTACTAAAGTAGATGCCATGACTTAAAGACTGGATTGCATGAATGTTAACGCTGTGAATTCTAGTGCCCTTTCTCCTTGTGAAATTTGTGGTTCTGTTGAGCATGTGACTTTGAACTATCAAGTTGGGATTCCTTTTTCCTAAGACCCTAATGAAGTTAATTATGTTCAAACTTTCAACCTAAGACTGACCAATGACCCTTACTCTAATACATGTAATCCGAGTTGGAAGAATCATCCAAATTTCTCCTATAGGTATAATCCAAACCTATCAAATGTGCCCACTATGAATGCTAGACCACCCCCTGGTTTTCAAAGACCCACATTCCCTTCTCAGATGCCCCAAAAGTCTAATTTAAAAAGAATGATGAAAGTATGCTTATGGTGCAACAAAAACAGGATGACTATATTAAGCAATTAGCCTTAAAGGTTGATGTGCTTACAACTCATAATAGGATGCTGGAAGCCCAAATTACGCAGAAGCTACTTTCTCATCTATGCTCCCAGACAGACTTCCTAGCAAGCCTGAACCCAATCCTCCTGAGCACTGTAACTGTGTTACCATGAAGGAAGAAAAAGAGGACTTAACTGACTCTGAGGATACACCAATGGAAGAGGGCAGAGAAATAATCATGGATGGAAATAAAGAGAGAAATAATGATGGCAAGATTGCCACATTCAAAGAGAATGACACTATTGAGGTCCCCACCATTATTCCCCTTAAGCTCCCAGACCCAGGTAGTTTTTCTATCCCCTACATTGTGGGAAGGATAGAAATTGAGAGCGGTCTATGCGATTTAGGTGCTAGTGTCAGCATAATGCCCTATTCTTTGTTTCATATGCTTCACCTTGGACCATTACTAGCCGCAACTTTTTTGCTACAGTTGGTTGATGGTTATGTGACATAACCTATAGGCAAATTGGATAATGTGCTAGTCAATATAGGAGACATTTGGGTGTTGGAGGACTTTATTATAGTTGATATGCCGGTAACCGACTATGCTCAAACTATCCTAGGTCGGCCCATTTTGGCGACAGCTGGTTACCACATTGATGTAAGAGAGGGTCATGTATCTTTTGAGGTAGAAGGGTGCTTTGCTGTGTTTAGTCATAGAAAGGAGGATGTGGTTTCTCCTCATTCTTCTGTATTGGATGCATTACCCCTTTCCCCTGAGATTGATATGGAGGATGTCTTAAATTGTGAAGATCCTCTTGATTTTGACTGGATTTCTTATGAGGACCCCAACTAAGGGTATGTTAAGGTGAAGTTTGCTACTCATATGCCACCTAACAAGCCCGAGGTTGATGCCCCTGTTCCTAATGAGTCTTTCATGAGTGATTATTGCAGTTTTGCGTAAACTATTCTCTTTATCCCCCCAATGGACAGTTTTGAAGTAGATTTTGATGTAGGGTTTAAGCAAGTTGATGGTAGCCCATCTGATGGGCTATAAGAGCGATTTGTTTTATATGCAGATTATGCATTATGGCACCAAGTTATGAAGACGAAGGGCCTGCAGGCAAAACTTTTAAGATGGCACCTTCGATTGAAGAAATTTGATTTTGTGGGTCGGGACAAAGCCAATGTCCATACACTATCTGATCCGGACCAAGGATAGAACAAGGGTTAAGCTCTTAACCTTAAAAGAGCGCTTCTTGGGAGGCAACCCAAGTTCTTTTTCTTTTCCTTTTTCTTTCCTTGAGCTTTTATTTTTACTATTTTTGTAATTTGTAATTTGAGAGGAAAAAAAAGTAGAAAACACAAAAACATGAAAAAAAATAAGAATAAAATGTTGGCACCACGGTCAGTACCCCCATAAATATGGTCGTGGGGTGCCAACCCTGAAAAATCAAAAAAAGCCAGGACCAAAAGACACCACAATTGGCCCGTGGTGAGTCCAGGGACCGTGGTGTGCTGCTATAGCCCTCGGTCTAGGTTTTTGACCACAGTGCCTTTTCCTCTCCCGCACTTCTTCTTCAACCTCTCGACATACTCTCTCTCTACCTCCATTTTCTCTCTCTAAATTCTCTATACCTCACACCTTCAATCATCCTCATTTCTTCACCATTTTCAATCCTTTTCACACCAAATCATCCCCTTTGACTCAATCTTTCATCTTTCTCCAGAAATTCCCTCTCTTTCTTCTTCTTTTTGTTTCAATCTCATCTCATCCACCATACCCATCCTTTTCTCTCTCTTATTCTTCATATTTTTGTTTAATTTCTTCAATTTTCTAGGTTTTAGTTCTTATTTTTTGTTCTAGTTTTATTTTTGGTTAGAATTTGCAACCATGGCACCGAACAAGAGACAAAGGAGCACCAAGGAGTTTGGTTCATCAAGTCAAGCACCACCTCGGCCTCAAAGGGCATCCCGAACCATGCGTGCTAGAGGTAACATTCCTCAGCCTCTTGGTTTAATGCATCATAATCATGTTACTAGGTATAATTGTTTGAATGAACATATGGTTGTAGCAACTAGATATTATGACGAGGATTTGTTAGCCCAGTTGGGAATGTTATATTATATCATGTGGTTGTTTGCAAGAGGTGGTGTGGGATGCTTCTTAGAACTCAAAGAGCATACATACAGGGACCTGACCCCAGAATTCCTTAGTACACTCCATGTCGAGGTCACTAGAGGACCTTAATGTCAAGCCGGATATATATCATTTTAGTTATATGGACAATTGTATAAACTGAACTTAGGTACCTTCAACAGTATTTTCGGTTTTTCACCTAGCATGGATTTATCGCACCGCCATGTCTGCCACAAATTCAACCCGAATGCGTTTTGGGGTGAACTTTTGAAGAGTGTTAGGTATAGTACCAGTTCATTAAAATGCAAACATATTAGGAACCCCTGCATTAGAGTAGCTTAGCGTATCTTGGCTTATTCTTTGTTTGCTCAGCAAGATAGTCCGAATGTCCTGAGACTTTTTGAGTTATACTTTTTGTCCTGTATGCTTAATGGTGATCAGCTTGACCCATGTTCATTTTTAACTATATAGTGTTGTTGTTAGCACTACAGGTAGGATAGTCATTGGTGGGATTGTAACTACTATTGTTAGATTCTTATAGTTGAGCCCAACCCTAAGGATAGAGTTCTCGGGTATGAGCAACTTAATCAAGCTGCTTTTGAGATTATGAACTTTTGTGAAGTTGAGGCTAGGCGTTTTTGTTGGACTTAACCCAGGGACCAGCTTTTGTCGCTTCCCAATGTTGATCGAACCACTCTACTTCACTGAGGTAACCTTTATTGGGTACTTGGTGATGAGGAGGTTGTTCGACCCGCACCCCATCACCCAGCCCCTCACTCTAGTCAAGTTGGACCTAGTTCTTCCTCTCAACCACCCCCTGACTATTCTGACATTCAAGAAACCCTTAGGTCCATTCAAGAGGAGCAAATTTCCCTTCGAGCATTTGTTGCTTCTGAGATCGCCGCTCTTCGGGACTTTGTCCGAGAGCACCATGATGAGCTTCGTGGGTTGCTTGCTTCCCAAACACAATATTTCCAAGACTATAGGGCATGTCTAAAGACCTGGCAAGATTGGCATATCTCCTATCCCCAACCACCCCATCCTCCACCACCACCTCATTTCTGAATGCTATGTGCTTCTCCCCTTCCCTTTTTATATTCTGCACCCACATTGAGGGCAATGTGTGATTCAAGCATAGGGGAGTTAGTCATTGTATTTGGTGTCTGATGCATGTTTCTATTTTGGTGTGATTGTGCTTTGTATATATTTTTAGTGGCAGTTTTTTGTAGTTTTTGATTTTAATATTTAGTTTTGTTTAATAGTGCATTTAGTTTTCTTTTTATTCTAGGTTGCAATTTGGTTTCTTTCTTTTATTAATTTCTTTGCATTTTTAGTTTGCATTGTTGTAGGAGCATGCATAAAAAAATGAAAAACAAATATAATAAAATTAAAAAAACATCCTCCGATGATTTTTATAGATTTCATAGATTTCTATGGTTTAGATTGATCCTTTGATTCGCCTGAATTGTGCATAAAATGTTTGCGAATGAGTTTTCGAAATGATCTCCATGTTTTGACCACGTGTTGAATGTGAGTTGATTTACCCCATGAGTCTTTATGTGATTTTTGGCATGTGTTTACTAGTGAGCTAGTTTTGACCATAGTAGATGTCGCGTGAGATTTTGAGCTTTTAGAGGCTATTCATCATTTTTAGTCTCATATTTTCTTTCATGTGTGACTCTTTCTTGACGTAATTTCTCTAGACCTTTCTTTGATGTGTGACTCTTTCTTGACCAAATAGCCACCATTGTTGTGTATTGTATCCCTTACTAGCCCCTTCGAACCTATCTCCAATTTTCTTGATTTAAACCTCCTGTTATAGCCCATGGCCAAATACTTGTCTTACCTTTAAGCCAACACTAGAGGAGTGGTTCATTCTTTTGCCTCAAGTTTGATAGGGCGTTAGTAAGGTGGATTGTTATCTTTTAGTGAATTTTGGCTATTTGGTGCTGGGATGTGAGATCTTGATAAGTCCCTTATTTTATTGTATAAAGTTTTGGTAAGAGTTGAAATTTAAAGTTTGTAATAGATCTGCTCTTGGCTATCCTTTTAGAAAAAGAAAAAAAAATGAAGCAATAGAAAAGAAAAAAAAGAGAGGAAAAAAGAAATCGAAAGAAAGTGTTAGCCTTGTTGGGATTATAAGTTATTTGTGATTTTTTGGCTCTTTCTCTCTTCAATTTGGGATTTATTTTGTTGATGAATTGATATCGTCTAAGAAGGATGTAGTTTGATGCATTGAAATTGTTTAGCTCTTAGTCTTTGGCTTCTAGCTCCTCATTTCCAAAATGTTTGCTCCCTTCTTACCTTTACCCATAGCACCGTTACATCCCTATGAAAGTCCTAATGATTGTCTAATGTGTTTACATTTTAGTGATGGCAGATTTAAGAATCTTGTCAAGCTTATGGCAGATTTGAGTCTAAAGAATGAGAATTGAGAGAACCTTCATTATTGTTAAACACATGGGTGATGAGAGCCACATAACTATAGTGAGGTTCTACTGGCCTTGTTAGCGTTACTTGTTTCATAGGCTGGAATGATTGTATTTGATGATTTGGGGGAGATTGATTCAAGTTTGACATTGTGGTCTATCAAAAGGTTTTTGAAAATTTCATTCCCCAACATGTTTATCAATGATTTTTGCATCTTCTTGGGCTACCTTTGGATCAACTTTGTCATTTGAATATCACCTATGTCTATCCTAAGCAGGTTATGTATAGGTTTTTTTTTTTTCTCCAAATTGCTTAGGGACAAGAACCAATTCAAGCATGGGGGCGTTTGATAAGTGCTTAACGTATACATCGTTTTAAGGCTGTTTTGTGTTAAGTTTTAGGAGAATTATGTGCTTAATGTTATTATTTACACTCCTATTCTCGATTTGCAGGATTTTAAGCCTTTTTACTCAGCATTTGACCATAAATACATGTACTTTGACCTCCCCCATGGACACCCATTAGTTGCTATGGCCGTGGAGCCAGAAAAGAGCAGAAATCCAGTTCCAGCCTAGACCACAGTCGGACCGCGGTGCACCCCACGGATCGTGGTGAGCCTGTAACTGCTGCCTCTTCGTCTTCCTTCAGCTGTGTGGCTAAGATCAAGAGGGCTCTCCTACAAATAGCCTTGTTCTGTAGCAGTAAAAAGAAACCCCTTGAGCATTTCTTGCACACCAAAGCATTAGATTAGAGTTTAGTTTAGTTTTCTTTCTTTCTGAACTTTTGTTGTTTTCTAGTTTGATTTTTAGTTTTGGTGAGAAATCTTAAGTGTATATGTTTGGTTTTTGAGGCGGTTTGAAGCCCTTGGTTGAAGGCCATCTCAATCACGCCATTCTTTTAGATTTCGCAGAATTGTTGGTTAGTTTTTTTTATTTCTTAATCATGTCTGAGTAGTTTTCTTTTGTCCAGGGATTTAGTAGTTTATGTAAGTGTTGTTGGATCATGTTTTAATTTATAGAATTGTGCTTATTTTCATGATTGGTTTGATTTCGTTTATCAAGTGTTTGATATGTTGTGAGTGGATTTTTGGCCAAATTTTGCTTGCTTACTTGAATCAAACGAATGAAAAACTGAAATGTGACATTTGGTTGTTGGACTACTTGATTTAACCTAGCATCGAGTGATCTCGAAAGAGATATTTGTATGTTAGGAGGACTAGCGATTAGTCGAATATATTTAACTTGAATTAAGCAAATTAGTTTGAAAGAACGACTTTTGCTTAATTTAGGCAAATTTGATTGATCTCGAAAGAATAAATCAAATTTCTGGATAGATTACAGTTCCTGAAGATTAACCGATTATAGAAAAGCACATGTTATTCGTTTTGATCCAATACTCTTTCATAACTGTGAGAACTCCTAGATATCAATCAAAAAAGTGGATTAGTAATTGTTAAATCAACACCGATTGAATTAGAATTTTACTTAGCACATTATGACGGACAAGACTCAGTAAGTTACATTAGTCCGTAAGGAACGATATTTTTATCTATACTATGGCTACCCATGCGCTTGCAGTGTTAGTAGATCGTCTCAATCAGGGCATATTCAAAGGGCTTGGATTAGACTTATATAAGAAATTTAGATGATTCTTCCAACCCAGATTGTAGGTACTAGAGTAGGGGTCATTGGTCGGTCTCGGTTGAAGTTGTGAACATAGATTACATCGCTAGGGTCTTGGAAAAAAGGATTCCCAACTTGACAAGTCAAAGTCAGATGCTCAATAGAACCACAAATTTCACAAGGGAAAGGACACTAGAATTCATAACATTAACATTCATTCGATCCAATCTTTGAGTCATAGTATCTACTTTAGTAGAAAGCAAAGTAAGCGCATCAACTTCAGGCTTACCTCCAACCTATTTGGCTTGGCCTCATTCAGTGGACCATTGGAAACTATTACGAGCCATCTCCTTAATTAGGTTATAGGCCTCATCTTAGTTTTTTTCATCAAGGTTCTTCCTGCCACCACATAAATACTGGACCGAACAGGTTGGGTCACACCATTATAAAAAGTTTGGATAATCATCCAATGCTGAAGACCATGATGGGGGCATAAAAGTAGCAAATCTTTACACCACTCCCAAGCTTCATAGAGCGTCTCTTCATATTTTTGCGTGAAGTTGGTGATCTGATTCCTCACACTTGCCGTTTTGCTTGGAGGGAAAAACTTGGCGGGGAAAAATCTTGTTAACTCATCCTAAGTGGTAATACATCCTGATGGAAAAGAATGTAGCCAAGCTCTTACTTTATCCCTTAATGAGAAGGGAAATAATCACAGTCAAATGGCATTGGTGGAGACTCCATTAAGCTTCAATGTGTCGCACACCTCTAAAAAGACTGAGAGGTATAGATTCGGGTCTTCCAAAGGAGTTCCTTCGAACAGGGATTGTTGCACCATGGAAATGAGTGCTGGTTTGAGCTCGAAATTGTTGGCATAAACATTAGGGCGAGCGATGCTTGAGGCGATCCCTTGGACTCTAGAGGTAACAAAATCCCGAAGCATTCTTCTTTGATCACCTCCCCGTCCCACCATGTTTGTTGGATTTCTTCTTACTTTGCCTCTTTGTTCTTCAATCTTTTGCTTCTTCCTCCGTAAGTAGAAAGTGCTTTCGATCTCGAGACCAGGTTCGTATACGAATGGACTTCGCATAAACAGGGAAGATTCCTGCAAGCACTATCACCAACACTATCAGTGCAATCAAACAAGAAAAATAAAAAAATAAAAGTAAAAGACAATAAAATACTTAGTCACTTTTGTAAGACTAACTCAATAGTTAACAAATTGGTTCCCGATAACGGCGCCAAAAACTTGACCACTGCAAGCGCACGGGTAGTCGCAGTATAGATGAAAAGATCGTCCTCAGGGACCAAAGTAATTTATTGAGCTTATTCTATCAGAATATGCTAAGCAAATTCTAAATCGAGGGGTTTTGATTCAACAACTTCAAATTTACTAATTCTAAATCAATTAAGGAAAAATGCCTAGGAATTTATGTAGTTAAGAAAAGTGATTGGGTCAAAATGATAAACATGTGCTTTTCTCTAATCGGTTAATCTTGAGGATGTAAAGCCTGTCGAGAGCTACAAATTTAACCACTACTTCGGTTATTAAATACTTTTTATAGCGTAGGGAAGTAGGGATCGATCCACGAGGAAAGATTGTTGTAAAAGGCTAGCTTAATCCTAAATGATTTTACTAATCCAATTAATAGTAATTCTAAAATAATTAAAATCTAATGATTAAAAAATCTATAAAAATACCCAATGATGTTCCTAAATATTCTAAATTATAATCTGCAAATAAAACAGTAAAAATATTTCCTAAATAATCTAGAAAAATAAAATCAGAATAGTAACTGAAATTCCAATCAAAAATCAATAACAGTAAATAATAATAAGAAAATACATATTAAAAATATCAAAGAGTAACCTAAAAGATTATTCTTCCGGTATATAATATTATAACTCCTGAATTGTTTCCAAATAATTTCAGAGAAATCAAAACAGAAAGTTATCACAGAATATCAATGCAGAATATTAGATCTGAAATTAGAAATAAAATAATTTGCATAAATATAAATATGAAAATAATTAAGAAAATTACCCTAATTCTAGGACACAATTTTATGGACTTAAAAATACCTAATAATCATGAATTAAAATTAAAAAGCGAAATTTTCAGAATTAATAACCTAAAAACCTGCACTTATCAATTTCACAAAGTAATTTGAAAAATTATCAACTGATTTCCAAAAATTACGAAATTGAATATGAGTAGACTAGGACACTTTATAAACCCTAGGAATTAATTAAAATCGAAAAATAACAAAAATAACTATTTTTAGTCTAAGTTATAATAAACCGGTAATTAAATACTAGAACTGAATATAAATCAATCTAAAATTATACTCACTCTAAAAATCAAAATCTAAGCTATCTGAAGTTACCTAGACACTCCTAAAAGATTATACTTTTGGGGGGGGGGGCGATTGAAATTATATTGAAGCTAATAAAACTAGAACAAAAATCAACAACTAATCAAATTAACTCTAAGCAACAAATAATAATCAAAAGTTATCAAATTTATGAAGGATACTTAGTATAATCTCAATCCACCATGCAAATTAATATTTATCATCAACACACAAGTTAATTTCATTCATGAGTTAAACTATAGAAGATATCCACCAGCGGTTCTTCCCCGTTTTTTCTTAGATTTTAGTTTACTTAGGTCCAGCCCTAATATAAACCGTACTAATTTGATAATCTTTACACCAACGTAAAAATTTAACCAAATTAGAGCATTGCGTATTAGAAAAACATCATTTAACACTTTGTAACCAATTTACCAGCAAATCGATTTAACAAAGATCTAAAGCAATTACCTAATTAAAAGAGATGGGTTTGAGTCATCCATGATTAATTAGGGTGATACCTAGGCCTAAAAGATGATAACTTTTACGTATTATAATCTTCTAAACTATCAATCAAAATTGTATTTAATCAACTAGCATGCATTCTTGTCGATTTAACACAAATTTCATAAACGATGAACACTAATCGCTAAAGAATCATGAATAGAATTCAACTAGACATTAGAGCATAAAACTTGTTTCAAAATAATTAATTTAGCATGGCTTCAAGAAGATTATAGTAAGCATAAAAAATTACTCACTCATATTAAAAATAATATCACAATTAACGAAAGGGTTCATGTTTAATAAATAACTAAACAAAAAAATATCAAATAAAAAGAAAATAAAAAGAAAAGAATAGGTGAGGCGTGGCTGATTTGGTGAGGGAGAAGCCTTGGGATTGAGGTGTGGAGATTGTGAAATTGGAGGAGAGATGCCGTGAGGTTGATGTATGTGGAGGGTATGGTTGGCGTGAAGAAGATGGTGAAGAAGGTGAGGAAGCCGTGGAGTTGTGATGGTCTAGAAGCTGCGTGGGCTGTGAGGAAGAATTGAGGCGTGATGGGTGTGTGATGGGAGGATGACGATGGTGATCACGCTGATGTGGAGAAGATTGAAGAGGAGGAAGGTGGTGATGAATATTATTTATGGTGATGGTGATTAATGGTGAGGGCAGCCGTGAGATGTGAAGGAGAAGATGAAGATGATGATTATATAATGAGTATGGTGAGGCTAGGGTTAGTGTCATAGGGTTTTCTTCTCATTTCTTCCTTAGGTTTCTTCTTCCTCAAGACTTCTAGCTTTTCACCCACTCTTGAAACCCTAACCCAATATAATAATTATGAAAATAATATTTTCCATAATTATTATTTTTGGACCGTCTTGTAGACAAGTGTGTAAACCTGAGCTTCTACATCCTCTCTTCTCCTCTTTATTAAATTGATAATAACCCTGAAAAATATATAAAATAAAATAAATTAAACGAAATAATATATATAATATACTCGAAATAATTATAAAAATAATGCATGATTTTTGACTTAATAGAGGAATTGCAATCTATCCAAAAATTTAGTCTATTCTTTCGAAATCAACCAAATTTGCCTAAACTAAGCAAAAGTTGTTCTTTCAAACTAATTTGTCTTAATCCAAGTTGAACATTTTTTATTACACTCTAATCCTCCCAACATGCAAATCTCTCTTTCGAGTCGATGCTAAGTTAGGTTTTATCAAGGAGTCTAGAAATCAAATGTCACCTTTCAGTTTTTCACTCAATTATTTCAAGTGTGCAAGCAAACTTTGGCAAAAAAAAATCCACTCAGAACATGATAATCACTTGATAGAATGAAATCAAACCAATCATGAAACAAGCACAATTCTATTGATTAAAACATGATCCAACTACACTTTCATAAACTAACAAATCCCTAGACAAAGTAAACTAGTCACACAAGATTAGAGATTAAACAACCAACTAACAATTCGGCGAAATCTGAGAGAGAGGGCTTGGTAGAGAGAAGCTTCGACCAAGGGCTTTAAACCACCTCAAAACCAATCACACTCAAGATTTCCCACTAAAACAATAGTCAAACAAAAAATCCTAACTAAAAAAAGGAAAATTTTGAGAAAGAAAGTGAACGATGATGTGCTTCCTCTTCTTCCTTGTTGCTGAATGACGAGACTTTTTAGAGAAGGTTGGATGTTTTCAGCCACACAGTCGAAGGAAGACGAAAAGGCAATAGTTACACAGCTCACCAAGGTTTGTGGTAGGCACCACGGTCCGACCATGGTCTTGGCTGAAGCCGATTTTCTACTCTTATCTTGCTCCACGGGCATAGCATCACATGAGTGTCCATGGGGAGGTCAAAATACATCCAATGAAGGTCAAATGTTGGCCAAAAAGACCTAAAATCTTGCAAAACACTTCAAACAACCATTCCCAAGCATAAATCGAGAATAGGAGTATAAATAGTAACTTAAAGCACGTAATTCTCCTAAAGATGTACAAAAATGGCCCTAAAATGATGTATACATTAAGCCCTTAGCAATAAGTGCTGTCTTACTAGGACATATTAAACAACCCCTTTAGGTGTAACGTCATTATCACCTTCTCAAGAAAGTAGTCAGTTACTCGGTGGGTCCACTATACTTACAACTTAGCAAAAAATTATTTGGTTTTAGTCTCAGCATGCGTCCCTTGGGTGACGAGGTGTTTCGGTCATGAGAGGACTGTTTTAAACCTTACCTAAGCCAGTTATAGTTTTGGACTTTGGATTAAGTTGGAATTCTAATAGCCTGTATCTAATCAAGGTCGATCCCACAGAGACTAGGTGAAACTACTGGGTTGTATTCCCTCAAGATATGGTAAGCGAATCAAAACTTTAGATTGATAAAAATACGAAGATAAGGGAACAACTGTAACTAACTCAAGGAGTTTCAATTTAACAACTTCCAATTTACTAATTTTGAGTCAATTAAGGAGAAAAAGCCAAGGAATTCATGTGGTTATGAAAGTTGGTTGGATCAAAATGATGAACATGTGCTTTTCTCTAATTGGTTGTTTCCAAGGAATTGCAATTTCTCCAAAAATTTAGTCTATTCCTTCGAACTCAACCAAATTTGCCTAAATTAAGCAAAAGTCGTTCTTTCGAACTCATTTGTCTTAATCCAAGTTAGACATCTTCTATTACACTCTAGTCCTCCTAACATGCAAATCTCTCTTTCGAGAAGACGTTATGTCAGGTTTTGTCAAGCAATCCAACAATCAAATGTCATCTTTCAGTTTTTCACCCGATTGTTTCAAGTGTGCAAGCATACTTTTGCCAAAAATCCACTAACAACATGAATAATACTTGACAGAACGAAATCAAACCAATCATGAAGTAAACACAATCTCATAGATTAAAACATGATCCAACTATACTTTCATAAACTACTAAATCCATAGACAAAAAATTAAACTACTTATGTATGATTAAATTAAACATCTAACTACTCTAAAATGATAAATCTAAAGAGAAAAGAGAAGAAAAGAGAGAACAGTTTGCTCAGCCAAAATCGCGCTTGAATCGTCATTGCAAGCCCGGGTTGGAATCCTTGTAAATCTTCATTTCAACTCACTCTCTCTTCTTCTAATCTAAATCCTAATCTAACTAGAATGGAATAGGAGAGAGGAAAATGGAGTGAGGGGATGTACGGAAATGAGAATGAGAGCACCCTTTTTATAGTAAAATTCTTGGAAGTCAAAAAGCAACGCATAATAATGGAATTAAAATTGGCAGAAGTCAAAAAGTTGCGAGGAAATAGAAAGCCTCGCGGGAAATGAAGACACCATGGACCGTGGCATCCACCACGATCAGGCCGTGGTCAGCTATGGCTCCATATTCTTCTGTTCTTTATTCCTTCCACGGGCATAGCAACTAAAGGGTGTCTATGGGTAGTCCAAATACACTCAACTAGGGCCAAAGCCAGGGCAAAAAGATTCAGAATCCTGCAAAACACAGAAAGGAACCATGCCCAATTGTAAAATGGGAAAAGGAGTATAAATTATCACATAAAGCACATATTTTTTCCTAAAAATGCAGCAAAATGGCCCTAAAATGATATACACTTGAAGCGCATATCAAACTCCCCCATGCTTAAACCGTTGCTTGTCCTCAACCAAACACTAGATAAAACTGACAAGGGGAGATGCATCTAAGACTCAAAACATGAAACCTCTTTAAAGTAGGCAGGTCATAACATATCATAAGCAAGAATGCCAATCAATGAAAACCCCAAACAGCGGAAAAGGCATTTCAAAATAAGGAGGAAGAGAAAGTTTTCGAAAAAGTACGACACCACAAGCTTGACATCCAACTTAATCACCCCAAAAAACCATAAAGCATGTCATGCAAGCACATGGAATTGAATAGAACTAAAATGGACCAGTAGAACCTCACTTTTGGGAAATGTGAATCACTCCCGCTCATGTGTTTGAAAATATAGCATAGGTTCACTCAAGACTCATTCCAAATATGCAATCTACCATATGCTTGACTAGACTCTCAAATTCTCCACCACTAAAATGCAATGTGCACAAGACAATCAAGAGGACTTTATTTGGGTTGTAATGTGGGCTAAAAGGGTTAAAGGAAAGGAGTGGACAAATGAATTTGGGCAATGTGGAGCTACTTAGCCAAGTGACTAGGGAGCAACCAATCAAAACATCAGGAAGCCTTGAAGATCACTAACAGTCCAAGCCTTAAAGAATACAATGAACATATCCCAATTAATTAAGTAGGAAATGATTCGAAAAAAAAGGAACTCAAGCTATGTACATATCCAATGCCAATCATTTAGTTTTTTTTTCTGCTTTTTTCCATTTTCTCTTTTGTTTTCTTTTTTTTGTTGCTTTTTTTTCTTGCTAGATGACTTCATCTTCCTTTTTTTCTTTTTCTTCAACATAACCTGTTTTCTCTTTTATTTGGGGGGAAATGAAATGAAAATTACACTTATTGAAAGGTATAGGATCACTAACTATCAACTCACAATCGAATACATATACTTAACCCAAATAAGAGGGAACCAACGCAAATGCTCAATATCATCAATCCCTCAACAATCCAACATACCAAAGCCACCTTAAACTTGATTATCCCCAAAACCACCCACTGCGTAGATGAAATGATGCTCTATAGACTTGGCTTAAAGGTAGGACTATGTGTTTCGCTAAGGGCTAATATGAACGGATCATAACAAAAATGGATATAAGCTCAAAAGGGATAGTAGAAGGAATAAACATGTAACATAAAGGTAGGCAATTTGGCTATGTGATAAAATGGCCAAAGAAAGAAATGCCTCTATCACATCATCAAATATGCACATGAGAATGTGGTTTTGAACAAGAATCTGGGCAAGTTCTAGAGATGTAACATGGAAGAGCCACACACATGAAAGAAATATGAGACTAAATATAATGATTAGTCCAAATAAGGCTCAAAATCTCACGGGATATCTACCAAAGTCTCAATAAGCTCATAAAATGACTCCATATACGAACATTAGCACTAATGATTCTGAGGGATAATAAAATTCTCAATCAAGACAATGGTTAAAACAAGAAATATTAACTAAACCTTCGCCAATTTTCGCACTAAAAGGGGTTACACTTCAAAAGCTACCCAAGCTCATGAAACCTATTTTGCCTAACAAAAATATCATTGGAGGTTATCTCAAACCAATCCACACTATCCCTTCATGCAATCCAATATGCAATCCTTAAAATCAACTAAATGCAAATCACTAATGCAAACAAAAAGAAACCTAAAACTATATGCTCTAACGAGAATGCGAACTAAAAACCAAAATGGAAAACATAAAACTACTCTTCCCCCATGCTTAAATAAAGCATTATTATTCAAAGGAAACAAAGTATAAAGAAGGTGGACAAAAGAAAACAATCTCACTATGTTAGATGCAGAGTGCACTTAAGCTATGCGGCCTCGTAATAACAAGGGCACATGGAGCATCAGCCACTCCATCATGATGTCAAGACTCATCCCTTTAAATCAGACATCGTCAAGGCACGCAGAAGCTTGTCAAACTCCTCAGCATAGAGTTTTCAAGCATGGCAATAAGAGAGCATGAAAAATCAAAAGAGAAAGCAAAGAAAGTGTTTCACATGATTTTTCTAGGCTTGTCCACTAGGAATATACATCATACCCACAAAAGTATCATAGGGAAAGAAAATTATCAACATTCCCACCAAGCATATTAAACATTTTGCCCTCATGGCCCAGGTCAACAATAGAATCACAAATCTTAGGATTGTCAATGGGCACATCTAAAGAATACTCGTGGGAAATAAAGGGTTGTGAATGCGTAGGGGAAACATGGGTTTGATCAAGGGGATTGGGGAAAGCATAATTCAAACTAAGGGTAGAAGACTCCTCACGCACACACTCATAACGACACCCCTTTAAAGGAGTGTTAACAAGATTATGCACCACATCAGGAGTATCTTCCGACACACAATATGAATCACCCACATCAAACTTAGTAATGATCCCAAAAAGCTCACCCACCTCAAGCCCCGTGCACTAAGCTAAAGGAAAGGACGAATTAGGTAAGGTCAGAACAACATCAGTATTGTCCCATGGTGATACAAAGTTGGGTTGAGCATAGCATGCATAATAAGGACACGAATTTATATCATGGTTAGAAGAATTACAAAAATCGCACCAAAAAGGAGCATAGTAAGATCTAGCATAAAAAGCACAAGGATCAGAAAATAAATATCTAGAAACACGACTAGCCTTTTCAAATTGAAATGAATCCCAAGCAATCCACTTAAGCAAATACCATGCATCATCAACATTTTTACCATAAAAATCCCAATACTCTAAAAGAATACGAGTTTCACTATTCACACCCACATCAACAATGTCTAAAATTTTTCATTTACTCACATAATAACCACATTGAGCAAGAAAGACATTTAACCGTTTAAAATACCTCTAAAATAATTTATGATCGAATTGGGGAAAATGGGAAATTGGCATGGTTTTTTTTTCAATTTTTTTAAACTTAACTTTGAAAAAAAATTTTAGAGGTTTTTTTTCCAAAGAAAAATAAAATGCTTAGTCAAACCTATGAGGAAAAACCCAAGATTCGACGCTAGTCCTCAGCAACGGTGCCAAAAATTTGATAGGCCCGTAAGCACACGGTGGCGTTGTAGCTAATCAAGGTCGATCCTACAGAGACTAGGTGAAACTACTGGATTATATTCCCTCTAGATATGCTAAGCGAATCAAAACTTTAGATTGATAAAAATACGATGATAAGGAAACAACTATAACTAACTCAAGGAGTTTCAATTTAACAACTTCTAATTCACTAATTTTTAGTCAATTAAAAAGAAAACGTCCAGGAATTCATGTGGTTATGAATGTTGATTGGATCAAAATGATGAATATGTGCTTTTCTCTAATCGATTATTTTTTAGGAATTGCAATCTCTCCAAAAATTTAGCCTACTCTTTCGAACTCAACCAAATTTGCCTAAACTAAGCAAAAGTCTTTCTTTCGAACTCAATTGTCTTAATTGAAGTTAAACATCTTCGATTACACTCTAGCCCTCCTAACATGAAAATCTCTGTTTCCAGATGACATTATGTTAGGTTTTATCAAGCAGTCCAACATTCACATGTCACCTTTCAGTTTTTCACCCGATTGTTTCCGGTGTGCAAGCAAACTTTGGCCAAAAATCCACTGACAACATGAATAACACTTGACAGAACGAAATCAAACCAATCATGAAGTAAACACAATCCTATAGATATAAAACATGATCCAACTATACTTTCCTAAATTACTAAATCCCTAGATAAAAATTAAACTTCTCACACATGATTAAATTAAACATCTAACAACTCTAAAATGATAAATCTAAAGAGAAAACAGAAGAGTTTGCTCAGCGAAAGTCGCGCTTGACACGTCGTTGCAAGCCCGGGGTGGAATCCTTACAAGCCTTCACTTGAACTCAATCTCTCTCTTTCAAATCTAAATCCTAATCTAACTAGAACATAATGGAAGAGAGGAAAATGGAGTGAGGGGATGTGTGGAAATGAGAATGAGAGGTACCCTTTTTATAGTAAAATTCCCAGAAGCTGAAAAGCCACGCATAATAATCAAATTAAAACTGCTAGGAAGTCCAAAAGTTACGAGAAAATAAAAAGTCTCACAGGAAATGAAGACACCATGGACCATGGCATCCACCACGGGCAGACCGTGGTCAGCTCTAGCTCCACATTCTTCTGTTCTTTCATCCTTCCACAGGCATAACAACTAAAGGGTGTCCGTAGGGAGTCCAAATACACTCAACTGTGGTAAAAGCAAGGGCAAAAAGGTCCAAAATCCTGCAAAACACAGAAAAGAATCATACCTGAGCGTAAAATGGAAAAGAGAGTATAAATTATCACATAAAGCACATATTTTTTCCTAAAAATGCAGCAAAATGACCCTAAAATGATACACGCTTTAAGCACTTATCAAATTCATGCACATGCATGATTTTGTTAATGTTTATCATTCTAGTGAACTATCTAAGGCTGACCCGCACCCCGTAGACTTATTTGTTGATGCTTTCAGTTTCATAAAGTTGTCAATGTGTCTAGGGCCCCAAATTAGGAAAACGTTAGCCTAACCCAGTTAGGGTATGGTTAGGTAATGAGTTAGGGTACGGTTAGGTAACAGACCTCTCAAGTCAAAGTGTGCTATCAAACTAGGTCAAGTTCCAACAAGCTAGTCTTGTGTTAGGGGAGGATATGTCGTAAATTGGCTAGTTTCTAGGGTTGCCATGCATCATAATATGGGGTTAATATCAACTATTTCGGTCTATGTCACTTAAAGTCATGAGTTAGAATCTTATTATATGATTATAAAAGTCCGAAGAAGGGCATCTAGACACACACACACACACACACATATATATATATTTATATACATATATGTATATATATATACATGTATGTATATCTATATCTATCTATATATGTATATATACATATATGTATATCTATATCTATCTATATACATATATGTACATCCATACATATATATCTATATATCTATACCTATACCTATATATATATATATATATATATATATATATATAT
>JACYFF010010365.1:78042141-78059261 GCA_017589665.1 Selenicereus undatus | reverse complement strand
ATAGATGGATAGATGGGCATATACATATACATACATGCCCGATTAAATATGCTGGCAAATCAAAGGCATCATCCGTGGCCTAAGAAGAGACATTAGAGGTAAGCTCGATTAGTGGGGTGCAAATTATTTCTCTTTAGATGGAGCACTATTCCCTCTTGCTCAGGGACACGTAAAACTCATTTTCTTTAAGACATTCTAAAGACTTAAGAGCTCTTAGTAATCCTATCTCTAGAAGAAAGCAAACAAGCACTTCTAACACATGTTGTCTTGTCCCCAAAATCAAGCACTCTTCTTGATTGAGATTAAGCCATAAGCTCTCTTTCGACGTTGGATTCATCTACGTCCATGAATGAAACTCAAATTAGTCAGGTTGATCAAGTGGCAAGTTAGTTGGTGTCCTCAAAGTGTAAATTAGAGATGGAATTATAGAGGTTATTTATTTGTTCATCTTGTAACAACTGTACAGAGATTGTATCTATATCTTCTAAAATCAATTCAAATTAAATCCGTCCATATTTCTTGTCTAATTTATTTTAAACTAGTTATCTGTGTTTATAAATTTGGTACGCTCGATGGAACCATCTTTGTCTCCCGTCTCTTTCTCCAAAAAGATAAACTTTGCATCCTTTCGAAGCAGACATTGATCGTAACAATACCATCATTCGATCTTCAAAGGATTCACTCTCCCCCAAATATGAAACTGAGTCCTCTAATACTATTGTCATGCCTGTCATGGTGATGAGAGCTTTCAACCTAATTGTTTGCACCAAAATTATGATAATTTTTGTAATATCTTCACACTTAGTTTAGCTCCTAATAATTAAGATATTTAGATTTTTATTTGATTTTACTTGATTTTTGTCAGTGATGAAAAAAATCAGAAAATGAAAGAATTTGGTTAAAAATGAAGGAATTAGGTCAAGAACCCAAGCACAACCCTCAACCCACTCTTCCTTACAACCTAAAAAGAGGGAACCAAGGGTAGTGAAAAGAAAAAGGAAAAAAAAAAAAACGGCCAGCCCCCTAACGCAGTGACATGACCCCCCACTAGACCTGACAAAACTAACCCGAGACCCGAAACCCGAACCGAATGACCCGGACCCATACCCGACCCGACACTCGAAATATGCTCACCCGAAAGTGGACCCGAAACCCGAATTAACCTGACCCGAAATTTTCAACAAAGTTGCTTGTTTTGGCAAGACAAGCGCATTTCATCAAAAATTGGTTGACCCGAAATCGACCCGACCCGAACCATACCCGACCCAAACCGAAACGACCCAAAATGTCACTAAACCCGAATATGACCCGACCCGAACTTGACCCGACCCGTACCCAAACCGAATGACCCATTTGCCAAGTCTACCCCCCACCTATCTCTTCTTTTCTAGCTCTCTCTCTCCCCTTTCTGGATCCTAACAACATGATAGAAGCCCCCCCCAGCTTAGCTCTCCCTCTCTCTTTGAAAGCAGCAACATCTCCACCGTCTCCATCATCTTCCAATATTCCACCATCTTTGTCCACCTTCATTACTATACGTCCACATTACCAAATCTCACCCCTTCCACGACCAGCACACCTTCCATCTCCATCGTCCACATTGCACCAACATCAAGGGTCAAGATCAAAGAGAGGCGAGTATAAATGCAGCAAGCAGTGACGATTTTAAGGTATCTAGGTTTAATTTTAGGCTTTGAGCTTTACAGGTTTTTGTTTTGGTTTTAATTTGAGATCCGTTTTTGAGTTTTTGATTTCTTGTATTTTGGGATTCAAACCTTTAAAACGTTTGGTTCTAGTTCATTAGTTCAAGATGGAATCCATAATTTGTGGCTTGAATTTGCTCACTTGATGATTAGATTTTGCCATTAATCTTTCTCTTGTTTTTTGTGCTCCTAAGCTCAGGTGGTAGGTTTATGGTGATTCCACCATTTTGGGGCGAGTATGAAGCTTGTCTCTCACTTTGTTCTGGCTTGATTTCAATCCCCCACCCCTATTCTTCCTTCGCTGTTTCTCTCTTATTTGAGTTATCAATTCTATCTTCGATTTATGAGGTAGCTTTTAGTATCAGTGTTTGTGTGGGTATGTCCCTGTTTTGTTCTGGTTCTGCAGTTTATAATGGATGAACAGGAAGAAGTTGAGCATTGATGGTGCAAAGACACCCCTGTTTCCATTCTTTAGGTTGTGCTTGACTTTCCCTTCTTAAATCACTAGGCATTGCAGTTTTTTTTGTTTCCTTTTTGTTAAATTGTGCTTTGCTTCATGTCGTTATTGTTCCCTCATTTGCGCAAGCTAGGCTATAGGGATGCAATGAAATCTCTACCTTTTTAAAACCCATAAAAGCCACCCCATTTTAAACCCAAGTGGGTGGTGAAAATGAGTTTTAAATAGGTATAGGGTGGGTATTGGAAAATGAGTACGGGTATGGGTACAGATATGTGTATAGCCCATAGCCACCCCATACTCGCACCCCAATCGTACCCGTTTTTATAATAAGATAAAAAAATTATTTTTACTTAACATTTTTCCGGTTTAAGTCCAATCCAAACCCTTCTATCAAAAAATAGTTAATAATGGATTTAATTTTACATTTCTAAACAATATATTCGCAAAATATCACAACTTTGGAATCTTATAATGACACAAATATATATCATACTTCGATATGGGTTGTATTTGAGTATTAGTTTTCATTCTCTATGTGAACCCGAATAACACCCGCAAACCCGTAAAACCCGATGGGTATTGGTATGAGTTTTATTTTTAAACACCCGATGACTATAGGTACGAGTATGGGTGAGGGTCCGACCCAACCTGCCCATCCATTGCCATCCCTATTGGGGTGAGATTGATGTGGTTTCTGTTTTGTTATTTAGTTGGATGACATTATATGTTCTATTTCACTATATTCCTGTTCACATTCACCTAGTTCATGTTGGTTTATTTATGCACTTATGAGGACTAATTATGAGTACGACAATATAGCAACGGAGGCCCTTTGGACTTGGTTAACTATGTGAGTAGTTAGCAATATTCTGATTTAGCTCTTCTTAATTATTTTAGATTGGTTGTAGTTTTAATTAATTTTGAATGTGTTGGATTAGATTTTGAGACCTAATGTCATCCACATCCCTGAGGAAATGACCCTCAAGTACCACAGTGAAAGTTGTACGCTTGCGACTTTTAATTGTATTTTACCCAGAAAATATTGGACGTGTTTTTGGCACCATTGATGGGGACGGTGGTATGAGATTAAGTCAGATTTTCTTTGTTACTTTCTTATTAGTTGCACATGTTTTATTTTGCTTTATTTATTTCATTATTAATAGTGACCTAATTCGGTTTATTTATTGAAAAAAAATTTTAAAAAATTAGAAAGGTCAAAAATTGAAAAAAATTGGAAAAAATTGTGAAAACCCCTAAAAATTGAAAAACATGAAAAAATTTTGAAAAGAAATGGCAATTTTCTATTTCCCTCAACTTGAGCATGAAATATTTTGGCAATATTTGAGTAGATTAAATGACTTTCGTGCTCTATGTAACAATCAATATTTTCAGAAATGGGAAATCTGCTAAGTAATCTTTGAGGGTCTTAAAGATGAATATCGGGGTCTTGTTGAGAATATGTACCCCAGGGGTTGGGGATATTTATTTACTAGGACTCGCATTGAAATTTAAGATTTCTTTGAATATTTGGCTTAAAAAGAATTTGGAGTATGACAATGCTAGAGAAACATTTAGTCACCCCATTCCCGACCCTTATATCATGCATGCTACACCTTTAGATGAGAGCCAATTTGGGGTAATATCTTATGAGTATTCTTATACTCCACGTGTTCCTATTTCATGTGATTATTGTGATTTCATTGATCATGATGTTAACACTTGTTCATTGCTTGGTAGATCACTCAGATTGGAGGCATTGGCCGCATTTAATAGGGAGCTTTACTAGCATAGTTTGCTCAAGACTCGCCTCAGTTTAGGCTCTCCTACACCTGAGGTCAATTCTTATGACGACTTTGATGTTAGAAGTGAGGAACTAATTCCTTTAGACTATGATTTTCATGATGATGCACATTGTGATGACCTTGAGGAAGAGAGTGATCCCTCATCTCCTTTACAACTACACCTTCCTAGACTTTAGCATAGATGGTGACCACCCTGAGGGCAGTCTGACCGTTCATGACCCCCTTCTTCTTTTGGTTACCTTAGGAGAGCTTGAGGAGGGACATGGATTTGAGACCCATGCTAGTTCTGATGATTAGTGTGGCATATCTGTTGAGTCAGAGGATACCTTTTTTTATGGAATTTGGTGAGGTTACACCTCATATAGGACTTAGTGATCCCATTCATATGGATTCTTACCTTGACATTGCTCCCACCCCTCCCATTTCACCCTTTTCTTCTTCCCTCCCATTATTCCTCCTTTAAACCCTCCAGAGTCTACTTTCATAGAGTCTGAGACTTTGTGCTTAACAGTCCTTGTTTAGTCCGACTCTTGATGATAGTGACATAGAGAGACTCGAGGATCAATTTAAGGTGAAGGACATGACCTTAGGCCATCATATAAGCATTGATTTTCGCATCTCATTTGATTGGCCTTGCCTTAGTCACCTTCCCTGGCTTTTAGAGATGTTGGACTTCATTTTGGTTATTCAGACCACTCTCGATGGTTTATGCACTTATATAGTCACATCATTGTCAGATCATTTATTTATGGGTCTGATTTTGCATATACACATCTCTCTTTTGAATGGGTTGAGAGCTTTGATAAGTTCAAGAGGGCCTTGGGTTGCATTCCATTTATGCCCTTTATTTAGGCTAGACCTCCTATGTCTAAGTACTTTCATTTATGTGAGGAACGTGCTTGAATGTTTGATAAGTTGTTATGAGCATTGGTGGGTTCCGATACAAGTAGCAACTTTTGACCTGCGTTGGAGTGGCTGATGCTTCATAGACCTCATCGATATCATCTGAGTGAGGCATTAGTTTGGGTACAATCAGTACCCAACGTGGTATGATAATTCCATCCCTTCCCTATTCTCCTTTTTCGTTTCTTTAATTTCTTTTTGTATATAGTTGTGGATATCTAGGATTGTCATTGTGTGAGTGATCAATTTCGAAGAGAAATTTGGGATTTGTTGAGCCGAGTTAGCTATGATGACCCTTGTTTGTTTATGTGTTTTGTTATTAATGGTGTTTTTGGCTTGTGAATATGTGTTAATTTGGTTTAGTTTTGTTTAGTGTTTATTCTGTAGCCCTTGTTCAGTTCTTGTTTTACGTGTTTTGGGTTATTGGTGGTATGCTTTTGTAAATATGTGTTGTGCTTTCTTTTTCTGTTTTGTTGGTTTTGTATTTTGCTTTTCTTTCTTTTGTGTTTTGTTTTGATTCAAGTTCCCATTGGTTTTCTTTTGTATTTAGTAGCTCCTTGGTCTGTTTTGTTTTTGTTTTGGTGATTATGATTTTGTTTTTGTTTTAGAGTTTGTTTTTGTTTTTGCTTTCTTTTGTGATTTTGATTTTGATTTTGTTTTCGAATTTAGGTGATTTTGATTTTGGTTTTGTTTTTGATTTTGTTGGTGTCCTAGTTTACATATACTGGTGGATTTATGTTGGTTTTACGATTGTATAGCTTATTTGGTTGCTTTTTGGTGTCTTAGTTCCCAATATGAGGGCATTGTGTAGTTTTGGTGCATAGGCGAGGTGCCCATTTAATATATTTTTGAAAATTTTGAAAAAATAAAAAGATTTTTATTTTTCTTTTGGAATTTATGTTCTTTCTTTGGTGATTGTAATCTCATGTTACTAGGTAAATGTGTTATATGTAAATAAAGTTTGTATGATGAGATGTCTAGTTGAGGATGTAGATTCAATTTTTCATAATGATCCCATCTTATATGTGATGTTGTGCCTAGCTTCCTCACTTTACTGTCAATTCTTTGGGTCTTGTTTGTTATGTTGACATGTGAACTTTTTGTTTGTCCAAGTTACCTTCTATGCTCAAAAAAAATGCAAAAAAAAGAAGAAATAAGGGAAAAAGTTTTAAAAAGTTAATAAAAACCTGGACACCAATGTTTCAAGCCTCTATCTCTATTTCATGTCTTTAATTGGCTTGAGTATATGCTATTGTGCTTGATTACACATCTGTTTAGGCGATGAAAGAAGTGCTTTGCGCATTCTAATAAAACTCCTTTTTAGGGATGCTTGAATATTTCTAAGTCAAGTGGGTTTAGGGATGTATGTGTTATTATTCTTAAAAAGAAGGGCAAAAGGGGGAAAAAGAGCAAAGAAGGAAATTAGGGAGGGAAACGGGATCGTGTCAATGTTAGCAACTTGATTCATAAGAATTGATACATATTTGCACATGCACCAAGGCGTATATATCATTGCATATTGTGTGTAAGGTGAAAAGTGAATACGGAATGCATCTTGTGACTAGACTGTCTTTTGATTGTACATTTTATTTGTATATAATTAGGTAACTTGGTTTTAAGGGTGATGCAATTGCCTGGAATGTCTACATAACTTCCCCATTACTTGTATATGATGATGTTTTGGGAAATAAAACCGAAAATATTTTCCTTAGTTTTTGACAAGATTTTTTAGTATTTCATATGAAAACCCTCATGGGACCTCACTCGTCCACTTGGAAAACTGATGGGTTTAAAGGGCTTGTTGCATGCTCTAAATCTAATCGTGATCCCTACAAAAGTGAGTTAGGATTTCCTTTTTCTTATTTTCCATTTCTTCTTAGTAGCTTAGTTTGTTTTACTCAAGGACGGGTGATAAGAGCTTGACGTGTATATTTTTTTAGGTCATTTTGCTGGATTTTTAGGGAAAATTATCTGCTTTATGCTATAGTTTAAACTTGTTTTCCTATTTTACACTCAGGTATGGTTCTTTCCTGTGTTTTGCAGGGTTTTAGGCCTTTTTAGCAAGCACTTGACCTTATATAGGTGTATTTGACTCACCATGGATGCCCCTGAGTTGCCATGCTCTTGGAAAGAAGGAAGAACATAAGAACACCGGGGCAGCGGACACCACAGTTGGTCCGTGGTGTCTTCATTTCACCCCGGGGCGTTTTGTTTCGTCGTGGATTTTCGACTTCCTAGCAGTTTTAATTCCATTAAGTCTCATGGCTCTTTGGCTTGAAGGACTTTCACTGTAAAAAGTGCTCTTCTCTTCTCATTTCCACACATCCAACATCCATCATTCTCTAATTTCCATCTTCTTCTCTTAGATTAGTGCAGATTAGATTAAAGAGAGAGTGAGTTGAAGAGAAGATTTGCAAGGATTCCACCCCGGGTTTGCACGACGGTTCAAGCGCGATCTTGGCTGAGCATCTCTTTTATCTTATCTCTTGTATTCTCTTTTTTCTTTAGATTTATCATTTTAGATGTTTAATTTAATCATGTTTGATTAGTTTTATTTTGTCTAGGGATTTAGTAGTTTGTGGAATTGTTATTGGATAATGTTTTAATCTAAAAAATTGTGCTTATGTTCGTGATTGGTTTGATTTCATTCTATCAAGTGTTTGATATGTTGTGTGTTGATTTGTGGCTAAAGTTTGCTTGCACAATTGAAACAATCGAGTGAACATTCGAAAGATGACATTTGGTTGTTGGACTGCTTGTTAGAAACTATCGTTACATCATATCGAAAGAGAGATTGTCAAGTTGGGAGGACTCGAATTAAGTAATCGAAAATATTAAACTTGAATTAAATCAAATTAGCTTGAAAGAGCGACATTTGCTTAGTTTAGGAAATTTGGTTGATTTCGAAATTAACCAATTAGGGAAAGGCACATGTTTGTCCTTTTGATTCAACTTCCTTTCATAACTATGAAGTTTCCTAGACGTTTTTCCAATATTTGATTTAGAAAAGTTTATTTGCAGTTATTAATTCGAAACCATTTGAATTTGGATTCGCTTAGCATACCTTGAGGGATTATAACCTAGTAGTTTCACCTTCTCTGTGGGATCGACCTTGAACAGCTATAACATCACCTTGCACTTGCGGCCATACCAAGTTTTTGACGCCGTTGCTGGGGACTAGCGTCGAATATTGGGTTTTTCCTCATAGGTTTAACTAAGCATTTTGTTTTTCTTTGAAAAAAATGAAATGAAAATTTAAAAACTAAAAAAAAAGATTTTTTGAGGAACAATGGCAATTTTCCATTTTTCCCAATTCGAGCATGAATTATTTTGGAGGTATTTTAAGTGATTGAATGTCTTTCTTGCTCAATGTGATTGTTGTGTTGGTAAATGGGAAAGTTTGGACACTATTGATGAGGGTGTGAATAATTGAACCCGAACTCTTTTAGAGTATTAGGACTTTCATGGTAAAAATATTGATGATGCATGGTATTTTCTTTAGTGGATTGCTTAGGATTCATTTGAATTTGAGAAGGCTACTATTATTTCTAGATATTCAATTTCTGATCCTTATGCATTCTATTGGAGATCTTATTTTGCCCCTTTTTGGTGTGGTTTGTGTAATGCTTCTAACCACGATATTAATTCGTGTCCTTATTATGCATGTTATGCGCAACCTAACTTTGTATCACCCTGGGACAATGCTAATGCTGTCCTGACATTACCTGATTAATCCTTTCCTTTAGTTTAGTGCACGAGGCTCGGGGAGGGCGATCCTTTTTGGGTTTGATGCTAGGCTTGATTTTGCTTATGCATGTTTTGAGTCAAAAGATATTTTTGATAAAGTGCATGATCTAGCTGAGACTCCTTTGGAGGAGTCACATGATATGTTTACACATGAGGAGTCTCTTAGCCTTGGTTTTGATCATATTGTTCTGCCAAATCCCTTGATCATTCTTATGTTTCACCTATTTGTTCATTACCCTCTGCTTCCCCTGAGTATGACATTGTTGAGCCATTGATAATTCTATGATTTTTGATGTTAATGATGATTTGGGCTATGTAGATAACATGTTTAGTGTGCTTGGTGGGAGTCTTGATAATTATGTGTCCCTATGTTACTTTAGAGGGTATGATCCCTCGATTAACCCTTATTGTGTATGCCTAAAGGACCTACCTAGGAAAATCACATGGACTTCAAGCTTTAATCCTTCTTATGATTTTTCTATGGTCTTTGCTAAGGTTAAGCGGATACTTATTTTTGTTGGTGTAATTTTGATTATTACTTCTTACCTTTTATTTTCTGAATTGTGGTCCCATGAGTTTGATAAGCTCCTACGTCCGTTGACAGCGTTTGATTTGAAGGGTCAAGTGTTAATATTGTGATGGAGTGGCTAATGCTCCATGTGCCTCGATTATTATGAGGTCGCATAGCTTAGGTGCACTCTGCATCTAACCTGGTGAGATTGTTTTCTTTTGTTCCCCTTCTCTAAATTTTCTTTGCTTTGAATAATAATGCTTTGTCTAAGCTTGGGGAAAGGGTAGTTCTATGTTTTTCTATTTCGTTATTAGCTTGCATACATGCTAAAGCATATAGTTTTTAGGTTTCGTTTTTGTTTACATTAGTGTGTTGCATTTAGTTGATTTTTAGGTTTGCATTTTAGATTTGCATATAGGGATGGTGAGGATTGCTGTGAGACAACCTCCAAAGATGTTTTTGCTAGGTGCGATAGCTTTCATGTGCTTGAGTAGCTTTTGATGAGTAATCCCTTTTGGCGCTAAAATTTTTGAAGGTTTTGTAAATATTTCTTATTGTGACCCTTGTCTTGATTGAGAACTATGTTACTTCTTAGTGTTATTAGCACTAATGTTTGTACATGGATTCATTATGTGAGCTTAATGAGACTTTAGTAGATATCCTGTGAGATTTTGAGCCTTATTTAGACTAATTCATTATGTTTAGTCTCATATTTCTTTGATGTGTGTGATTCTTCCATGTTGCATCTCTAGAACTTGCCTTGATTCTTGTTCGCAACCACATTCGCATATGCATTTGATGATATGATAGAGGCATTTCTTTCTTTGGTCATTTTAGCCATATAGCCAAAGAGTCTACCCTTGTCTTACATGTTTTCCCCCCCCCTTTGCTAGCCCCTTTTATCCGTCTTTATTGTGATCCCTTCATATTAGCTCTTTGCCAAACACATATTCCAACCTTTAAGCAAAATCTATGGAGCATTACTTCATCTTTGCAATGGGTGGTGCTAGTGACAATTGAGTTTAAGGTGGCTTTGGTATGTTGGTTTGTTGAGGGATTGATGACATTGAGCATTTGCTTTGGTTCCCTCTTATTTGGATTGTATACATAAAAATTCGGTTGTGAGTTGATAGTTAGTGATACTGTGCCTTTTAATAATTGCAATTTTTTATTATGTGCCCACATTGAGGGCAATGTGCTTATCTTCCAAAAAACAAAGGTCATGAATAAGTGATTGGTATTGCATACATACATAGCCTGAATTTCTTTCTTTGTCAACTTATTTCCTACTTAATTGAGTGGGATATGTTTCTTGTATTTTGAGGTTTGGAGTGTTAGTGATTTTCATGGATAGTTGGTGGTTTGTTGGTTGTTCCCTAGTCAATTGGCTAAGTAACTCTACATTGTTCCAAATTCATTTGCCCACTCCTTTCCCTTAGCCCTTCTAGCCCATGTTACAACCAATATAAAGTCCTCTTGATTGTCTTGTGCACATTCATTTTAGTGGTAGAGAATTTGAGTCTTTGCAAGCGTATGGTAGATTGCATCTTTGGAATCAGTTTGGAGTGAACCTATGTTATATTTCAAACACATAAGTGGGAGTGATTCACATTTTCTAAAAGTGAGGTTCTACTAGTCCATTTAGCTCTACAATTCCATGTGCTTGCATGACATGCTTTGGGATTCTTTGAGGGTGATTAGGTTTGATATCGAGCTTGTGGTCTTATACTTTTTTAAAAACCTTCTCCTTCTTCTGATTTTGAAATGTTTTGTGCACTACTTGGGGATGTCGTTCATTGTTATTCTTGCTTGTGACATGCTTTGGCTTGCCTATTTTAAAGAGGTTGTTCCGTTGCATCTTCGTGTTTGCTTGAGGACAAGCAACAGTTTAAGCATGGGGGAGTTTGATAAGCGCTTAACGCGTATATCATTTTTGGGTCATTTTGCTGCATTTTTAGGGAAAATTATGTGCTTTAAGTTATACTTTAAACTCGTTTTCCCATTTTACGCTCGGGTATGGTTCTTTTCTATGTTTTGCAGGATTTTAGACCTTTTTACCCAGCATTTGACCATATATAGGTGTATTTTGATCCACCAAGGATGACCCTAAGTTGCCATGCCGTGGAAAGAAGGAAAAACAAAAGAACACCGGGGCAACGGACACCACGGTCGGTTCGTGGTGAAGCCCAGAGTCCTTGGTGTCTTCATTTCAACTCGAGGCTTTTTGTTTCCTTGTGGCTTTTCGACTTACTAGCAAATTTAATTCCATTAAGTCTTGTGGCTTTTTGGCTTCCAGGACTTTCACTATAAAATGGTCTCTTCTCTTCTCATTTGCACACATCGAACATCCAACATCCATCATTCTCTCATTTCCATTTGCTTCTCTTGGATTAGTGTAGATTAGATTAGAGAGAGAGTAAGTTGAAGGGAAGATTTGCAAGGATTCCACCCCAGGTTTGCACGACGGTTCAAGCGCGATCTTAGCTGAGAATCTCTTCTCTCTTCTCTTCCCTTTTCTCTTTAGGTTTATCGTTTTAGATGTTTAATTTAATCATGTTTGAGTAATTTTATTTTGTCTACAGATTTAGTAGTTTGTGGAATTAGTATTGGATCATGTTATAATATGAAGAATTGTGCTTATCTTCATGATTGGTTTGATTTCATTCTATCAAGTGTTTGATATGTTGTGAGTTGATTTGTAGCCAAGGTTTGCTTGCACAATTGAAACAATCAAGTCAACATTCAAAAGACGACATTTGGTTGTTGGACTATTTGTTAGAACCTATCGTTGCATTGTCTCGAAAGAGAGATTGTCAAGTTGGGAGGACTCGCATTAAGTAATCGAAAATATTAAACTTGGATTAAGTCAAGTTAGCTTGAAAGAGCAGCGTTTGCTTAGTTTAGGCAAATTTGGTTGATTTCGAAAGAATAAACTGAATTTCTGTATAAATTGCAATTTCTCGAAATTAACCAATCAGAGAAAGGCATATGTTTATCATTTTGATTCAACTCCCTTTCCTAACTACGAAAATTCCTAGGCATTTTTACAATATTTGATTTAGAAAAGTTTATTTGCAGTTTTTAATTCGAAACCATTTGAATTTGGATTCGCTTAGCATATATTGAGGGATCGTAACCCTGTATTTTCACCTAGTCTCTGTGGGATCGACCTTGAACAGCTACAACACCACCGTGCGCTTGCGGCCATACCAACAGGCAAATCTAGGTGTGAAGGTGTTTTTTTGCGCCAAAATTATGATAATTTTTGTAATATCTTCACACCTAATCTAGATCCTAATAATTATAATTTTTAGAGTTTTATTTGATTTTACTTGGTTTATATAGGTGACTAAAAAAATTAGAAGATGAAAAAATTCGGTGAAAAATGAAGGAATTAGGCCAAGCACCTATGCACATCCCTCAGCCTACTCTTCCTTATGGCCCAAAAAGAGGGAACCAAGAGTAAACAAAAAAGAAGAAAAAATCAAAAAATAAAACCGCACCCCACCCACACCCCAATCACGTGAACCGCTAACCCCCTCTCTTATTTTCTCACACTCTCCCTCCCCTCTCTAGTTCCAAACAACCGATAGAAGCCCTCTAGCTTAGCTCTCCCTCTTTCTCTCTTCAAAAGCAGCACTTTCTCGATCATCTTCCACCATGCCACCATCTTCGCCCACCTTCATCACCATATGCTCACAGCACCAAATCCCACACCCGTTCCATGTCCAGCATACCTTCCATCTCCATTGTCCACATCGTGCCAAACTCAAGGGTCAAGATCCAAGAGGGGCGATATAAATGTAGCGAGCAATGGCAATTTTGAGGTATCTAGGTTTAATCTTAGGTTTTGAATTTCAGTTTTAGTATTTTAGGGATTTATTTTAAGGGTTTTTTTGCTTCGGTTTCAGTTGTAGAACTGTTTTTAAGGTTTGGAGTTATTGTATTTTGGGATGGAAACCTTTAATGTTTGGTTGTAGTTCATTAGTTTAGGATGGAATTTATAATTTATGAGTTGAATTTGCTAGATTTGATGATAAGATTTTCCTAGCAATCTTTCCCCTGTTTTTTATGCTCTCTAAGCTCCAACGTTAGGATTATGGTGATTCCACCATTTTGGGGTTACCGTGAAGCTCATCTCTGGCTTTATTCTAGCTTGATTTCAATCCCCCACCTATGTTCTTCGTTCATTGTTTCTATTAGATTGGAGTCATCATTTCTATCTTCCATTTATGGAGGTAGCTTTTACTTTCAGTGTTTGTGTGGGTATGTTCTTGTTATGTTCTGGTTTGGTAGTTTGCAATTCATAAAGGGGGAAAAGCTGGGCTGAGCATTGACGGTGGGAAGACACCCTTGTTTTTCAATTTCTAGGTTATGCTTGACTTTCTGTTCTTCAATCACTAGGCATTACAATTCTTTTTGTATCCTTTTTGGTAAATTGTGCTTTGCTTCATGCCTTCATTGTTTACTCATTTGCACTGGCTAGGGTGAGATTTGTGGTTTCTATTTTATTATTTAGTTAGATGTCATTATATGTTTTGTTTCAATGTATTACTGTTCACATTCACCTAGTTCATATTTGTTTATTTACGTACTTATGAGGACTAATTACGAGTGTGGCAATACAGAAATAGAGGCTCTTTAGACTTGGTTAATTATGTCAGTAGTTAGCAATAATTTGACTTATCTCTTCTTACTTATTTTAGATTGGATGTAGTTTTAATTAATTTTGAATGTGTTGGATAAGACTTTGAGACCTAATGTTATCCACGTCTTTGAGGAAATGACTCTCAAGTACTATATCAAAAGTTGTACGCTTGTGGGTTTTATATTTTACCTAGAAAATATCGTGCACTAGTAGAAGAGAACGTTATATAAAATCCATGCTGGAGAGACTCTCTAATGAGAATGAAAAAAAGGATGGCCCAAGTCAAGCGTTAACAAGTATAGGTGACTGATTTGGCAAAAAACTTGGAGAAGAGGGTATCTAAGTCCTCCAACAAGGGCTTAGATAATATATAATTTAATAAAGAGTCTAATCACAGTAAAGGTTTTGTCAAAGAACCCAAAGAAAATAAAGACTCATCCTTGTGTTTTATGTCCGTAGAAGAAATTAAAAGCTTGATAAATGGTGTAGTGAAGACCCATCTAGGAGTACATCATCATAAAACTTACCATTACAGCAAGCCTTCATTGAGAGTTGTGACAATGTTGACACAGTGGCGACCCCTTAGTGAACTAATTCATGTGATCTCTTAAAGGCCTTGTGTTTGATTGGTATGCAGACCTTGCCTCTGCATCCCTCGGTAGCTGGGACCTAATGGAAAATAAGTTCTTGAACTGCTTCTACTGTAGACATTATATATAGTTAGCATAAGCAAGTTGACCAACACTAAGAAATGAGATAAGGAGCCAGTCGTTAATTACATCAGTCATTGGCATGCCTGCTCTTTAAAATGCAAAGATCACTTCCTTGAGTCGTCTAGAGTTAAAATGTCAGCATGCCCAAGACCTTCCAAGAATTAGTGGCAACAGCATGAAGCTTATAAGTACTTGCTATATAAGACAACTCAGTAATAATGAGTCAATATCGTCTTCGAGAAATAAAAGCTCCATGTTTAGAAATCAAAGACGAAGAGACATATTGTTTTTCTGACTTTGATATGCCAAACATGCTTGACAAGCTTCTTGAGAAAGGGTTTATAGAACTTCCACAATCAAGGTGGCCCTAAGAAATTTGAATAACTAGTGATCCTAAATATTACAAGTATCACAAAATCATCACTCATCCTATAGAGAAGGTGCAAAGCATCCTAGGACTAAGTTATGCAACTTGCAAAGGAAGGACAGATCACATTAGGGAACAAGGCATTAAAGAATCTTATTAATGATATATCAAGACCATATTAGATATGCTTCAGTAGAAGAGCCACCCAAAATGAGTGTTTAGGGGCCAGATCTCAAAGTCACTTTCATTAATTTTCATGTCTTAAAAGTGAAATGCTTTTAAGTCACAAAAAATATCAAACTTTCAAGTCCTTATCATACACCTAAGTTGTACAAGTGTGACTTCCAAGTTGCATTCAAAGACCCTGAATATATCAAATTAAGACTACCAAGTAACCTATATATACTCATTAGTCATAAAAAATAAAAACTTCTAAGTATCAAAGGTAAAGATTTTCAAGTCTCAAAGTTCAGGACTCTTAAGTGTTCGAATTTCAAGACTTTTATCAGCAAGGTTTAGGGGACTCAAGTCAACAAAGCCCCAAAATCTAAACTCACCAAGGTTTAGGGTTCTCAGGTTAACAATGCTCATGACTCTCAAGTCATTAAATCTCACCAAATCCCAAGTCGCTCTTTGAAGACTCCCACATCCTTAAAGTTAAGACTCTCAATTTCCCTAGTTCGGGACTCACAAGTTATCAAAATTGAAGACTCTCAAGTCGTAAGGTTCAAGGCTCTTAGGCTATCAAAGTTAAAAACTCTTAGGTCTCCCAAGTTCAAGACTCATAAGTAATTGAAGTTAAAAACTCTCAAGTGTTTAAGGTTTAAAACTCTCAAGTCATCAAATTTAAAGACTCTCAACAATTTGAAGTTCAAAACTCCCATGTCATCAGCTTAAAGACTTCCAATTCATTAAAGCTAAAGACTCCAAGTTATCATAGGTAGAGACTCCTAAGTCATCAAAGCTTAAGACTCCCAAAGTTACTTACTCTTTAGTTACTATGTAGGCTATTGAGTCATATAAACATACCTTAAATTATAACTTAAGTGTTGCAAACTCTTACCTTTAGGGTAGGGGCAATGGTGACATAGAATTCATCCTTTAAGTTAGTGATAAATGGTGATGGAGCCTCCTGCTTCAAGTCGTCCACCTTGTTTAAGTCAGCATCAACAACATTGTAAGCCTCCTTCTCCCAGCTGGTAGTAGCTTCAATGGAGGTAGTATAACTTCCTCCTTCGTGTTAGACGTAACATAAGGCTCCTCTAAGTTGTTAATAGTAGTGCCATAACCTGTTTCTACGAGTTGGAAGCAATGACAAGATGGCCTCCTACATGTGATTGAGGCATCTTTCCTAAAGTTGTTGAAGATATAGCACCATAGCCTGCCCATTTGTATTGGCAATGTAGGTCTTCTCCTTCAAGTCGGTCGCTATGATGACATGGCCTCCTCCTTTATGTTGGCAACGACATAGGCCTCCTCTAAGTTGATAGTAACAGCACATAACCTGCTCCTTCTAACTGGCAACAGTGGCAATGTAGGCCTCCTTATTCAAACTAGGGGTGATCCGAACATATTATTGCTCCTTATTAAATTGACAACCTTCACCTTCAAATCATTGGATATTCTTGCTCAAGTTAGTGAAGCCAACAATGTGCCTCTATCTTGATGCGAAAATGGAAGCCCTAATACCAATTTCATGCATATAGGACCCTCAATCACAATAGTGATCAACCTTTAACAACCATCAATTATCACAAAAGATAACAAGTCCTTAAAACAAGCTAATCCTTAAGTAATAAAAGAAAAATAAATGAAATTATCATGGATTTTTTTGAATGTGAGGGAAAAGCTAATAAAATGGGTGTGGCTAAGATAAAAACTTAAGCCACCACTTAGCCTAACAATCCACCAATTAAATATCTAATGCTAAGCTCCAAGAATTAATTTAAAAGATTGACTCAATCACCATCGCAATAAGCAAGCATTTGAAATAAAGAGAGAGAATTTATTTATGGGAGAGAAAATGTGAGACCCAAAGTTTCGTCGTATTCGGTTAATGAATATCACGCCTATTGGGTTAGAAAAGTTTACTTGAATACCCGTCAGCCTTAGAAGTAGTTCGATGTTATTAAATCGAACCTAGATAGGTTTGGGAATCAATTGTTGATGAAGGAGTATATTATCGATTTGGGTTTGGAATTCGGTTATGAATTAGACTAGCGATATCGTATGTGAATCAGCTTGGAACAAAAAGAAAGAGATAGGG